>SJYV01024685.1:2319084-2340361 GCA_006410875.1 Neotragus pygmaeus | reverse complement strand
AATTCACCACATTAACAAATTGAAAAATATTTCCAGTTTTTTAAGGAATCTCCACATTGTTCTCCATAGTGGCTATACTACTTTACGTTCCCACCAACAGTGTAAGAGGGTTCCCTTTTTTCCATACCCTCTCCAGCTTTTATTTGTAGACTTTTTGATAGCAGCCATTCTGACTGGTATGAGTTGGTACCTCATTGTAGTTCTGACTTGCATTTCTCTGATTAATGAGTGATGTTGAGCATGTTTTTATGTGTTTGTTAGCCATTTGTATGTCTTCTTTGGAGAAATGTCTGTTTAGTTCTTTTGCCCATTTTTGATTGGGGCATTTATTTTTCTGGTATTGAGCTGCATGAGCTGCTTGTATAGTTTTGAGATTAATTCTTTGTCAGTTGCTTCATTTGCTATTATTTTCTCTCATTCTGAAGTAAAATCAGCAGTGTATTTTTAAAATATTTGTTTGAAAACCTGAATTTTACAGCAATGCTAGAATGAATAATTATTAAAATGTTTTATTTTAGAGGAATCATCTGTCATTTTAAATATGAAAAAGGAAACGTGACACACGATTAATACTCACTCAAATGCAGTGAACAGGCATGAAAATTCTAAATTTGAACTTGGACTGTGGGTGTGAAAAAAAAATCAAGACAAAAACTATCTACAATGTGTAGAGGAATGTGATGACTCATGGAATTAGCAATATGTTGCTAACAGTGCCTAAAGTAGCATTGAATTACATTTTTGTATCCTATATATTCCTAGCTAAACCAACACATTTGAGAGATGAATCAGTGCATGTATGTCTAGCTTACCCAGAAAGGAAAGATTCAATAATTAGCTATTTTCAGGAGACCGCAGACAGAGTGTAATAGAGATAACAATTAACAAAGAAGTTTATTGCCTCTATCTGAGCTTGGTTCATCCTGACTCCAGGGTGACATGAAGCACAAGTTCTTACAGCTCCACTGTAGCCAGTTGTAGCCACAGTCTGACAGATAGGGATGGGGGAAGAAATATTAAATCAGAGTACATCATGAGAAACGCTGGACTGGAAGAAACACAAGCTGAAATCAAGATTGCCAGGAGAAATATCAATCATCTCAGATATGCATATGACACCACCCTTATGGCAGAAAGTGAAAAGGAACTAAAAAGCCTCTTGATGAAAGTGAAAGAGGAGAGTGAAAACGTTGGCTTAAAGCTCAACACTCAGAAAACTAAGATCATGTCATCTGTTCCCATCACTTCATGGGAAATAGATGGGGAAACAGTGGAAACAGTGTCAGACTTTATTTGGGGGGGGACTCCAAAATCACTCCAGATAGTGATTGCAGACATGGAATTAAAAGACGCTTACTCCTTGGAAGAAAAGTTATAACCAACCTTGATAGCATATTCAACAGCAGAGACATTACTTTGACGACTAAGGTCCGTCTAGTCAAGGCTATGGTTTTTCCAGTAGTCATGTATGGATGTGAGAGTTGGACTGTGAAGAAGGCTGAGCACCAAAGAATTGATGCTTTTGAACTGTGGTGTTGCAGAAGACTCTTGAGAATCCNCAGCCTCTTGATGAAAGTGAAAGAAGAGAGTGAAAAAGTTAGCTTAAAGCTCAGCATTCAGAAAACAAAGATCATGGCATCTGGTCCCATCACTTCATGGGAAATAGATGGGGAAACAGTGGAAACGGTGACTAAGTTTATTTGGGGGGCTCAAAAATCACTTCAGATGGTGACTGCAGCCATGAAATTAAAAGATGCTTACTCCTTGGAAGGAAAGTTATGACCAACCTAGATAGCATATTCAAAAGCAGAGACATTACTTTGCCAACAAAGGCCTGTCTAGTCAAGGCTATGGTTTTTCCATTGATCATGTATGGATGTGAGAGCTGGACTATAAATAAAGCTGAGTGCCGAAGAATTGATGCTTTTGAACTGTGGTGTTGGAGAAGACTCTTGAGAGTCCCTTGGACTGCAAGGAGATCCAACCAGTCCATTCTAAAGGAGATTAGCCCTGGGTGTTCTTTGGAAGGAATGTTTTCACTTCATTTTAGTTTTCAGCTAAAGCTGAAACTCTGGTACTTTGGCCACCTCATGTGAAGAGTTGACTCATTGGAAAAGACACTGATGCTGAGAGGGATTGGGGGCAGGAGGAAAAGGGGATGACAGAGGATGAGATGGCTGGACGGCATCACTGACTGGATGGACATGAGTTTGAGTGAACTCCGGGAGTTGGTGATGGACAGGCAGGCCTGGTATGCTGCGGTTCATGGGGTCACAGAGAGTTGGACATGACTGAGCGACTGAATTGAACTGAACTGAACAATTGTAATTCAGTATTCATTGTTACCACATATAACCTAGCCTGTCTTGACTGATAACAACTATTGAAATCAACTGATTTGGGACATCATTATAACTTGAACGTCTATACCCTACTGTCATAAATGATGAGATGAATTTTCAGTGAGGCTCTTGTCCTGCTTCCTGGGATTCCTGTTTTCCAAGAAGCCAGTCAGATGTATCTGTGTTTCCCAATGTATATAGGCATATCCACAGCACTATCGGAAGTGATTTGATGACAGATGTAAACATAGCATCAAGTAACAATGAATTTCATAGTCTGAAATGTATTCCTTGCACAATGTCGCAATTTTCTTGGTTACATAAAGAAGACAATTTCAGTTGGAGGCCAGTGTGTTTTTAACAGTTTTCTAACATTTGAAAATCTTCCTTTTTGGTCTCAGGCTTAGGGCTGTCTGTAAGTTGCAGGATCTACCAAGATTTGTTAATAACTTTATATTTTTATTGCATTATGGTTTAGGTTGCCTCCTGTTTATGTAGGTGGTAAAATTTTCGAATTGAGGCAGTGATACAGAACTTCTTATATTTAAGCTTAACAAAAGAAGCATTTACAGAACAAATTTTTCTATATTTTTTCTTTTCTAGTATTTATTTTATTTATTTGGCTGTGCCAGGTCTTATTTGATCTTTGTTGTAGTGTAAGGGATCTTTTTTAGTTGACGCATGTGGATTTTTTTTTTTTTTTTTTGGTTACAGCATATGGGATCTTCAGTTGCAGCATGCAAACTTTTTAGTTGCAGCATGCGGATTTCCTTTCTTAGTTGTGGTATGTGAGCTCTTATTTGGGGCAGGTGGGATCTAGTTACCCAATCTGGGTTTGAACCTGGGCACTCTGCACTGGGGGCATGGAGTATTAGCCCCTGAACTTAAGGAAATCCCTATGTTTTCTTAAATATAGAAAACACATACTAAGAAAATAATAGTATTGATAATGTTTAGAGATAGCAGAAATAATTCTTTGATTGACAACTTTGGGGGGAATTCTGTGTTACACTGTTGTTTAACCTTGTGCTGTGTGCTTAGTTGTTCAGTCGTGTCTAATTTTTTGTGACCTCATGGACTGTAGCCCACCAGGCTCCTCCGACCATGGAGATTCTCCAGGCAATACTACTGGAGTGGGATGCCATGCCTTCCTCCAGGGAATCGTCCCAATCCAGGGATCAAACCCAGGCCTCCTGCACTGCAGACAGATTCTTTACTGTCTGAGCCACCATGGAAGAATAACCTTCAGTGAGATTTAATTCTCATATTGGCACCCAGAACTACTGGCTATAAAGCCACATCCTCCTCCTCCTCCTCTTCCCATCTCCAAGAATGTTATATTCAATGACCAAAAAGACATAAAGTCCTTAATATAAAAAATATTTCATTTCCACAGTCAAACTTGCCTAAGAAAAAATTCAACAGCAGCAGTTACAGGTGGCAGAAATAGAATACCTAGCTTCTGTCTAGCTGTGTGACCTCAGGCAAATCACTCAACCTCTCTGGGCCTCGGTTTCCTCATTTGTCAAGTGAGGATCCTATTATCTAGGCTCTGGGCCTCAGACAGTTGCTGCAAGAATCCAGTTATATAACAGTTGCAGAAATGCCCTGGAAAGTTTGAAGCTTTCTGCAGCTGGGCTGCCTGATTATTATTCATCTCCCAGCCCCTGAGAATTCACCGAGCTTGCTATACCTGAATCTTAAAACGGTAACCAAGCAAAAAAAAAAAAAAAAAAATCGTTTCCTTTGTATCAGTGTGATTAGAATTGATTTTCTGGACTCTGCTGCAAGGCAAGTCATTTGCAACCTCGCCTCAATTAGAAGGAAGAGAAGAAACGCAAGTGTTTGCGTAAACGCTGGAAGCCAGTTCCGCTCTCCAGCCCGGGGAGGTGGGGTTTCTTCTGGGAGGCCGCTTCTGGCACAGGCTGCCTCGACTCCAGAGTGGCGTCAGACGAATGAATTGGAAGTCCAAACACACACGGCTATAGGGAATAAGACGTGAGTCATGGTTTGCTGGGGCTGAGAGGCAGCTATGAATGAAAGCGAACGTTTCTTTTTAGGCCCGCGCCGCCGCCGCTCAGCCCAAGGCCAGGTTCACAGTTTAATCATCAGCATCTCCGCACAGCCCAGCACGAAGGGGCACAGTGGAGGCAATTTTCGCATTAAGCATTCATAAAGACGAGGCCGTTCGTTCCATTCATCTCCCGGCGCTGTCTTAATGAGCCTCGGGAACAAAGCTGAAGTGTCGTGACACTTCGGTGCCTTTTCCTGACGAGCGGATCGGGAGGCTGATGCTAGAGACAGCACACTAGCAGCGTCTCAGAGGGCCCGGGGATGCAGGCACCACAGGCAGCCCCGGAAATGACTGCCATCCCGAAGGCTTCCAGCCATCTTGCTGGCTGAGCCAGCGTCAGGCTCCTGAGCAAAGGAGGCTCCTTAAGGGCTTTTGTTTCCTGACCTCAACTATGAAATCTCTAAATTGCCTCTGTTTCCCTAGTATCTAAGAACCGAAGTAGGATTTGGGGGTCTTTTAACAGCAGCCACCAAAAGGCAAGCAGATAAAAATCCCATTTGTCTACTACAACCGTGGATTCCTTCCTTCCGAACTATGCTTCATTACTCTTCATCCTAGCCAAAAGTCAAGGATCTGTTATCTGTTAAAAGAAGGGAGAATTAATTGGTTAATGGGCAAGTTCAGGCGCCAGGCTGCCCAAGTTTGAACACTGTCTCTGCCACTGACCAGTGTGGAGGTCTGATCAGGGTTGTTTTTGTGACTCTGCTTTCTCCTCCATAAAGCAGAAATCATTAGGCACCTCATAGGGTTTTGTGCACATTCAACCATAAGCATTTAATAAATAGAGTGTTACTTAGTAGTAGTAGTAATGTAGTATATAGTACTATTACTATTATTATTAGCAAATGTTTATCAGGTATTTCCCTGGTGCCAGACATTGCACCAAGATTATAGAAGGTATCAAGAATAGAATGTGAGTAAAATTCAGGGGTTGCCCATACACCCATGGAGTCTAGTGAGGAAAATGGCTTTTGGGGAAGACATCTGTATACAGAGCTAGTTGTAATGGGCTAGGATAAACATATACACAAGGAGCAGTGGATGGAGAGAGACCACAATTAGTCCTGCATAGGCAGGCTGGAGACTTCAGAGAGCAGGGAAGCTTTGAACTTGTCTGACATGATTTCAAGCTGCTGGGGAAATAGATGCATTTGCTTCATCTCAACCTCCCAAGCAGCCTGCATCTTTACACAGAGCTGTCTTCCATTGTCTACAGAGCAGTCTGGTCCTGTGCCCTGCATATGATCACGGGGTGCATGGCTATTTTGGAGCCTCATCTCTGGGTCCAGGGCCTCTCTCCTCATACCTGTGCTTCTTCAGAAAACATCCATGTTCCAGGATTTACCTGTGTCTTCCAAACACAAAGATAATAAACCCAGTTTAAAGAATGAGTTTATTTTAAGACTAAGAAAGGGATTTGCCAGAAGCCAAGATTTCTTCTGCCATCAGAATATCCTCCTCTTTGGGCCCTGGAATTATAGTTTTTATCAAATAGTTTTTATCATAGTTTTATCAATAGTTTTATCTCATAGTTTTTTTTATCACATAGCCACAATAGAACACTGAGATAACCATTTTTTAGGAATTCTTAGATGAGAAAAGGAAAAGTACATACCATACATCAACATGTATGGCTCAGTATATGATGGATATAGTTACTGGTTGTAAATGACATCTACTCTGGAATTCATAGACTATAGCACAAGTTTTGTTTTGTTTTTCTTTGCAAAGTCAATCAAATCCAATTCAATAATTGAATTTATACTAGATGCCAAATTCTATGGATATTCCTATAACTGTAATAAAAGGAGCAGAAAGCCATGGAAACACACACAAAAAGATGAAATAGGAAAATGAAGGGAATGGTATAGTGAGAATAGTTAATGTTTATTAAGTTTACTACGTGCCACACATTTTACAATGACTGTATCTTTACATAGGAAATGCTGCTGCTAAGTCGCTTCAGTCATGTCCGACTCTGTGCGATCCCATAGACAGCAGCCCACCAGGCTCCCCTGTCCCTGGGATTCTCCAGGCAAGAACACTGGAGTGGGTTGCCATTTCCTTCTCCAATGCATGAAAGTGAAAAGAGAAAGTGAAGTCGCTCAGTCGTGTCCTACTCTTAGCGACCCCATGGACTGTAGCCTACCAGGCTCCTCCGCCCATGGGATTTTCCATGCAATAGTACTGGAGTGGGGTGCCATTTATATGTCAAATTCTCTGAAACTGCCATTTTTAGATAAAAATTGTTGCATATGGACAATATTATGTGATTCAACTAATTTTGTTGATGAGGACAATGAGGTTCAGAGAGTGTCATGAACAGACACAAATGACCTGTGGTCCGACAATGTGGGCTGTATTTCTGGCTTTACCACTCAATGTTTTCCATCCTTATAAGGACATTGGGAGGATTAAGAGGAAAGCCATAATAAATGCAGTTACTGGCAAATTATGAGATCTTAATACTCTTTTCTTTTATAATAACCAGCCCCTGCTTAAGGGAGAAAAAGAAAAGAGATAAGCTGACCCCCATTCCTAGGCAATCAAGGGATTGAGGGTGGATGGACTTTCTGAACACCAGGTCAGACTGAACACCAAGTCTGGCCCTGTTTACCCCAGGTCCCAAATCTGGAAATATTTAAGAATGTAAGGTAGCAATTCAGCTCGAGGCTAAATTAGAGCCAAGAAAAATCATCCTACATCAACCATGGACAGCAGGGAACTGGACCAGAGGAAGGTTCTGAGTCGGAGGTTAAAGGAGCAGACTCTGAAAGAGGGGTTTCCATGGTAAGTAGAACCTGGAGAAATCAGTGAGTTCAAGGTCAGGAAACTGGAGACAGAGGCCTTTTGTTGAATTTCTGGAGACTTGGGATGAGCCTGCCAAGTCTGATTAAAGCAAATGCTGAGAAGTTGACAAAAACTACTGGAATGGAGCATGAAAAGAACATAGAGAGTCAGTTCAGTTCAGTTCAGTCACTCAGTCATGTTCAACTCTTTGCAACTCCATGGACTGTTGCATACCAGGCTTCCCTGTCCATTACCAACTCCCGGAGCTTGCTCAAACTCCTGTCCAGCCAGTGATGCCATTCAACCATCTCATTCTCTGTCGTCCCCTTCTCCTCCTGCCTTCAATCTTTCCCAGCATCAGGGTCTTTTCCAGTGAGGTAGTTCTTATACAGAGTAAGACATAGAGAGTAGGAGAACTAAAATGTTGAGCATCCCATTGGTGGTATCGCTGAGGACAATTTCCCCAAAGCCATGGACATGGAAAAGCTTTCTAAAGATTCTCACAAAGGCTCCTCTACTACTTCTGCTTGCTGCCCTGGGGCAAACCATGAGGGAGAGCTGGCACCTGGCAATTATGCAGACATGATAGGAACTCTCCATCCCCCCAAAGAATTGAGATTACAGTTTTCACCCTCATGGTCTCAGTATTTCATCCCACCCCCAAAATATGATAAGGTAAGTAAAAAAATTTAAGCTAAAGAATTTGGTGATCTTCTTTTAAATAAGTGGAATCCCCACTGAACACATTTAAATCTAACTGGGCATTGCTGGCACTTGGTTTTGTATAATTGGACCTTACATAGGCTACATGGTGAATGTGTCTCCCTCGGACTCCCACTTCACCCCGTGAATCTGATAGAAGCAATTCCCTCCCACAAGAGCCATGATTACTCAGGGTTGCAAAACCCAGCAAGACGGATCAGATGTTCACCATGCTGTGCTTGTCATCATCTCTCTCGTGATTACTTGTCACCGTCAACACAAACCATAGCCACAGAGCATGGATTGTTAAGATTTTTTTGTTTTTATTTTAAAGAAAAGGAAATAGTACTTGTTTGGGATCCCTACATCTTCCTTGGCAGCCCTGTCTCTCTCCATGACTGCACCACCATGAGGACCAACCACACTGAAACTTGAATTTCCTGGAGCCCTACTCTCTGATTAAACCAATCTGTGAGAAAGACAGAAAATATCATTTGAGTCAGCTTCTACTCAAACATTCATTCAGTCCTTTGCTCATCCACCAAATGTTTAGTGAACTGATTGAATTATTCAGGACAGAGTGAGCTGTGCTCCCTGTCCTCTCATAGCTCAGAGCCTAGTAGGTGAGAGTGAGGTTTATGGAGGTGGGTTTATGGAGGTGGATGACAGAGACACATGCATAAGTCCTTGTGACCAAAAAAAAAAAAAAAGAAGAGAAAATACATTCTCCAGAGAGTCACAAAGAAAAGGCCAAGAAGCAGTAGAAGTTATTAATTCTTCCCAAATTCAAGAAAGGAGTCATGAATACGATGGCATTTAAACAGGGCCTCAAAGAAATAAAGCTCGTGCTAACATGAGCCAGATACAGGGTGGGGAGAAAACAGGTCTGCAGGAAAAAATAGAATTTGGTTTGTCATGACGAAAGCTAACATTTATTAAATGTTTTCCTGTTACAGCCACAGGAAGATTTTTAAGATAACTTATAATACTTAATTCTTATAATCATCTTGTGAGACAGGTGTCCTTTTTTCTTACTTTTCAGAGGAGAAACAATGGCAAAAAATATCCAGCAACATTCCAAGCTCAGGCTTTTACCAAGGGGAGGAGCTGCCTGCCTCCTAACCATGCCCCCAAACTGAAGGATGTTGCAGAGCAAGTCTAGAGTCTTGATAGAGGACCCCATCCCCTTGGAATGCCAGGTGGAAGGGCTTGAGCTTTTTTATTGTCCTACTTTCTAAGGACAGAAAGGAAATAAATGACAACACGGAGGAAAACAACTTGGGCAGCTGTGTAGAGAATTCATTTGCATTTTAATGAGAATATTTACCATCTCCAGCCAGAGCTTTTAACTAAGGGAAGCTCAAATTCGAGGTGGGAGGGAGCCTAAGAGGTTAGAGACTTCCAGATGGAGCCTGAGTGGGAACAAGGTCAGCAGAAAGACTCTCACAAGCCTAGCGAAGGTAGCTCTCCAGCAAAGAAGAATCCACCCCACCCCTTCTTATTCTATAAGGAGGGAGAAAATCTCTGTCATTTTATCCAAAGTCACAGAGGTCTAGAGAGTGGCAGAACGGAGATCCAAACATTCGTCTTCTCTCTCCAAGTCTTATGTTCCTTCCATTGCATGACTCGTGTTTAAGCTTCTCGATATTTCAACTAGGAAGAGCCCTCTAACAGGCTGCCTGAAACTGAGCTTCCAAGCTCTGCCAGGTGCCTCCAGCCCAAGTGGCACATCCAGCTCCCATGGCACCATGGTTCCTGCAGCACAGGGAGGACTGTCAGCTGCTCCCTTTTTCCCACCTCAGGCTACTTCAGCCACTGCTCCACTGCCTGGGTGCCTCCTGCTCTCACCCGTTCATTTGTTGTCTCCTAAGTTTCCCCATGGACTGTAGCCCACCAGGCTCCTCTGCCCATGGAGTTTTCCAGGCAAGAATACTAAAGTGGTTTGCCATTTCCTACTCCAGAGGATCTTGCCGACCCAGGGATGGAACCCATATCTCTTGCATCTCCTGCATTGGCAGGCGAATTATTTACCACTACTAGCGCCACCTGGCGGAGAAGGCAATGACACCCCACTCCAGTACTCTTGCCTGGAAATTCCCATGGATGGAGGAGCCTGGTGGGCTGCAGTCCATGGGGTCGCTGAGTCAGACACAACTGAGCGACTTCACTTTCACTTTTCACTTTCATGCATTGGAGAAGGAAATGGCAACCCACTCCAGTGTCCTTGCCTGGAGAATCCCAGGGATGACGGAGCCCATTGGGTTGCCATCTGTGGGGTCGCACATGACTGAAGCGACTTAGCAGCAGCAGCAGTGCCACCTGGGAAGTTCTTCTCCTAAGTTTGAAAGTGTACATGCTAAGTTGCTTCAGTCGTGTCCAACTCTGTGTGACCCTATGGACTGTAACTGCCAGGTGTCTCTGTCTATGGGATTCTCCAAGCAAGAATACTGGAGTGGGTTGCCATGCCCTCCTCCAAAGGATCTTCCCAACCCAGGGATTGGACCCCTGACATCTCTTGCATTGGCAGGTGGGTTCTTTACCACTAGTGCCATGTGGAGAACCCTCTCTTAAGTTTAGACCAAAGCAAATAATCTGGAAGTACCCACAGAAAAGTGAAATCCAGTTGGGATGGCAGGTGGACCAGATGCAGAAGATCAAGAATCTTCTGTATTTTAAAAACAGGACTCTTAGGAATGAGATATGAATCTCATGACCACTGTGGGACTTATCCTCTTCCGACTTCACGATTGGACACACAAAGCCATTGACCTTTCACCTAATTGGTCCAAATTAGGTTTTGCATCTGATTGCATGCAAGCCTTGCTGATTTATTATTTGTGCATTTGGCCACCTGATGCAAAGAGCTGATTCACTGGGAAAAGACCCTGGTGCTGGGAAAGATAGAAGGCAAGAGGAGAAGGGAATTACAGAGGACGTGATGGTTGGAAGGCATCACAAACTCAATGGACATGAGTTTGAGCAAACTCTAGCAGACAGTGAAGGATAGGGAAGCCTGTTGTGCTGCAGTCCATAAAGTCATAAAGAGTCAGACATGACTGAACGATTAAACAACAATAGGAAACACAGCCAGCTCTGTGCTCCTCTGCACACCACTCTTTCCTTCTTTAGTAGGACTGTCTTAGGAGGAGAGAGTACTTCCTGACAGAGAAGCCACTTTTCATCAAGTCATTCAACATTTTGCAAATTTGACTCAAGCAACCCCAGTAGAAAGCTCCTCTGTTTGCTGAAACGGCAGCCACAGAGACTAAGAGAGGAAGACCAGAAGACCAGAAAGGCAGCCAGGAGGGGCAAATCCAAGCATGATCAGTCAGTTGTCTGTCGAAGGAAGTTTCATCTGCTGGGTGAAGCGTAGGGAAAATCAGCAGTACTCCACATCAGGAATGCAGCAATATTGATGGTGACTGTAATATTTAGGAGAGAAACAGGATCCACTCACACAGAGGAGGACTCTGCTCATATCCAGATCAAGTGTAAGAGACCAACCAAGCAGGCAGGATGGGGGTTCTTGACCATCCCCTACTGAAATGCCTTGAATGGCTAGCCACTGTTCTCAAATTCACATCCTAATTTCTAGCTCTGCTCAGCAGTTGCTGTTGAGCCTGTCCCTCCTTACTTCTCAAGCTCCACCTCCTTTCACTCTAGTCTTACTTTTCTGCCCCTCAGTCACACAGGGCTTTCTCCCACTCCAGGACCTTTGTACATGCCGTATCCTGAACGTGGAGCATGGCTCTTAAGCCCTCTTGATTAGCTTCCATTCAGTGTGTAGCCTTCCCTTACTCATCATCTTCTAATGGAAGTCATCTTTGATATCCAGGTTGAAATAGGTTCCCTTTTCACAGACTTACAAGGACCCCAATTTCCTATTGTATTGACTGTATTTTCTTAATTTCTGGCTTGAAGACATATAGTCAAACTCTCTGATTTCTTTTTTTTTTAAGATTTTTTTTGATGTGGCCATTTTTTAAGTCTTTATTGAATTTGTCACAATATTGCTTATCTTTGGGCTTTTTGGCAGCAAGGCATGTGGGATCTTAGCTCCCTGACCAGGGATCAAACTCGCACCCCCTGTATTGGAAGGTGACGTCTTAATCACTGGACCACCAGGCAAGTCCCCTAAACTGGCTGTTGAATCCGCACTTTATGATAACACACCCCACCCTGAGTGAGCCTCCACAGCCATTAATCTCACCACCCAGGCAACATGAGGGTGTAAAATTACACATGAACGAGGTGCCAGAACATGAGGGCTCCAATTTGCCAAGGAGAAAATCATAAGTAGTCAGGAACTTACTTTGTGTGTGTTTCTGTTTTGTTATTTCTTTCTTATTGCAACATAACTGAGATAAACATTGTATAAGTTTAAAGTGTTGATTTGATATATGTATCTATCTCAGAGATTGCCACCATAACATGAACAAGCACCTTCTATCACATCACATAATTATCTTTTTTTGTGGTGAGAACATGCAAGAGCTAGTCTCTCAGCAACTTTGAAGAGGTAACAGAGAATTGTTCATTATAATAAGAGCTTACTTTTAAGATTTGTCTGAAAGAAGGCATCTGTGTTTTCAGGAAGCCCTGAGGGCACTTCAGAGTGTTTCTGGAAATACGTCCATTCCGTTAACACCCAAGGGCATTTAGGAACAGTCTGAGTGATGGCTGACATAGCTGTAACTATAAAATAACAGAGCTGATGGCCAACTCCCAGGGCTTAATCACAGGATATGAGTGTTGCCTTCCTTCTTGCTTTCCCTTTAAGATGCATCACAGAGGCTAAACATACATCCTGAGTGTTTCTTTGGAAGCCCCTCCTCTGCTTTCTGACACAGCATGTCTAATTAGATGCCCAGCATCCAGCACCTCTGACCCCATCTGTGGGAGGAAGGCTCCCAAGCTCCGACTTCTATTTCCAGCCTCGGAGAAGACGAGCCCAGGGAGGTGACTCATCCAAACACCTCGCCTGTTGTTTCCTGATTAACAGCCTGAAAACATCACATCAAATGATCCTCTCTCCAAACGCAATTAAGTAGCTTGCTTCTCCCAGAAGGCAAGTTTTTTTTTTGATAGTTCCCTTTATCCTCATTCTCCATTCCCATTCCTAACTCTGGCCACCTCCCCATAGGTAAACATACTAATGTGTTTAATGCTTATCTTTCTTGCTCGTTTGTAGTCTTACGAAATGGGCTTTATTGTACAGTATTATGTATTTTTATGTACATTGTATTATACACTGGTTTTCTTTTTGAACTTTTTTTTTCACTCATCACTGTATGATTTAGTTACTGTGCATGCATCTAATCTGTACATTATTAATGCCCACACCTTACCTGGCCACTGACTCAGTGATAGAGCCTCTGCTTGCTTCCAGTTCTCTATCATTGTGAACAGTGTTTCCAAAGGCATCCCTATGAGTATCCCCTTATAGCTGAACGTGTTCTTATTTTTCTAACGGCTAGATTGCTCTCCAGAGGCTCTAAAGAGCTCCCCTATCTTCACATTCCCATCCTAGCCAAGCCTTTGGCATTTTCCAGCCTCCCACTTTTTGCCAAAGTGATATGTGTAAAGTGTTATCTCATTATTTTAATTTGCATTTTTCTGATCGCTAATGAGTCTGAGCAACCTTCCATATGTTTGATGGCTTTTTGAATTTCCTCTTCCAATTTAAATTTTCTATTTATATCCTTTGCCTATTTTTCTTTTGTGCTTGCTGTCTTGTAAATATTCATCCCTTGTCAGTGTTAAACACTGCAACTATCTTATCCCATTCTGCCATCTATTAACTTTCTCTATAGTGTTCTTTGCCGAACACAAATCCTTAATTTGGATGTCCTTGAATTTAACATTTTTTAATCCTAAATTATTCATTCAAGATTTTATTTAAAAAGATTTCCTTTACTCCATGTCCCAAAGATTTTCTTTTTTACTCTTAAGTTAATAGTTTTACTATTTATGTTTAGGTCTTTAATCTCTTTAAGGTTCATCTTTAGTTGTGGTATTAGTAAAAATCCAGTTTTATTTTTCTCCATGTAAGGAGCCACCTTTCCCAATTTGACCTGCTAAACCACCTGTCTGTCAACTCTCCATTGATTTATGGTGCCATATTTATTGTAGTATATGACATTCTGTATATTTGTGGGACTCTTTCTCACCTTTTCATCATATTTCACTAGTGTATATATTTGTTCTTGAGCATATGCCATACTTTTTCATTGTAATAGTTTTGTAGTACATTTTGATTTCTGGAAAGGCTAGTATGCCCTCAATATTTTAAAAGTTAACATATATTCTTGAATCTTCCTTCTCTGAAATAAATTTTAGAGATTTACCAAGTTCTTTTTAATGTAAAACTAGAAAGTTGAATGATATTCATTAAATTTAAAGATCAATTTTTTGAGAATGTACATCATTACACCCAAATAAATGTTTATTCATTTATTTATATAGTTTTCAATGCATAGTTTCCAAGTTTTTGTGTCTTTGCACAAAGTTAATTCCTAAATGCTTTATGGGTTTGGTTGTAATTATAAGTGGTATTTAAATTTTCATTTTACTATGCTTAGTACTAGTATAGAAAAAATTGACTGCTATTTGCAATTTAGTTTTATATGCTTAAACCTACTGAATTCTTTTGTTAGTTGAAAGAGTTTGTATGCTGATGTGATTGCACTGTTTTAGATTAGTATATATTGTCTGCAAATAACAATAGCGATTTTTTGTTTTCCTAAGACTTTATATCACTTTCATATGGGCCAGGATCTTCAGTACTGTGAAAACAAGGGCTGGTATAAAGATCTTTGTCTTTTCTGATCTTAAATGTAATACAGTATAGTTTCTGTATTATTTGCCACAGTCTTGTGGGACATAAAGTTTAATCGAGTTAATAAAATCCTTTTCTTTTTTTTAGCATCTGTTCATCTTTTATTTCCCATAGTAATCTCATTCATTTTTTTTCCTTTTTTTAATTTAACTTTATTTATTTTAATTGGAGGCTAATTACTTTACAATATTATATTGGTTTTGCCATACATCAACATGAATCCTCCACAGGTGTACATGTGTTACCAATCCTGAACCCCCCTCCCAGCTCCCTCCCCATACCATCCCTCTGGGTCATCCCAGTGCACCAGCCCCAAGCATCCTGTACCCTGCATTGAACCTAGGCTGTCGATTCATTTCTTTTATATTATACATGTTTCAATGCCATTCTCCCAAATCATCCCACCCTCTCCCTCTCCCACAGTCAAAAGACTGTTCTATATATGTGTATCTTTTGCTGTCTCGCATACATTTTTTTAGCTATTTACTTTATGTTGGAGCATCACCGATTAACAATGTTGTTATAGCTCCAGGTGGACAGTTAAGGGACTCGGCCATACATATACATGTATCCATTCTCCCCCAGACTCCCCTCCCATCTAGGTGGCTGCGTAACATTGAGCAGAGTTCCCTGTGCTGGACGGTAGGTCCTTGTCAGTTGTCCATTTTCAATATAGGAGTGTGTACACACTGATCCCAAATACCCCAACTATCTCTTCCCCCTTCATTTCCCCTGGGAAACATACCTTTGTCCTCTAATTCTGTGAGTCTGTTTCTGTTTTGTAAATAAGTTCATTTGTACCAAGGACATTCCTTTCTATTCTACTCCTTTTTCCATGCCATACTGCTTAGCTCACTTATTTGTAAATCTTTCATTTCTCATATTATTACATTATTGTTATCAGAGTGCATGGTCTGCTAGATTTTGATCCTGCAGAGTTTTCTCAAACACACCACAGTAGTTGCTCTAGGCGGTGTTTGGGAGGAAAAGTCAAGGTTTTAACTCAAAAAAATGACTTCCAATTACGGACTCATTGATGGCTGATTCTGTCCAATGCTAATCTGAAATTGAGGGAGAGTCAACGGGTGTATATAAAGCCATCTCCCCTCAGTCAAGAAACATAAACTTTCTCTGGTGTCGTGACTGAAGCATTGACAAAATGGCAAATTTTAGTTCAAAACACAACTGAGACATTTGGAGCCATTTAGATTTTAAAGGAAAAGTTCACCAACCATAACATAACAGGAAGAAGAAAGGTTACATGTACTTGAATGAAGCCTTAAGGGTATGGAAAGATTGTAACAGGAGAAGGGGAACAATAGAGGCCGTGTCAGACTCTTTGCAACTCCATGAACTGCAGCACGCCAGGCCTCCCTGTCCATCACCAACTCCCGGAGCTTACTCAAACTCATGTCCATTGCGTCAGTGATGCCATTCAACCATCTCAGCCTCTGTTGTCCCCTTCTCCTCCCGCTTTCAGTCTTTCCCAGCATCAGGGTCTTTTCCAATGAGTCAGTTCCTTGCATCAGATGGCCAAAGTATTGGAGTTTCAGGTTCAACTTCAGTTCTTCCAATGAAGATTCAGGACTGACTTCCTTTAGGATGGACTTGTTGGATCTCCTTGCAGTCCAAGAGACTCTCAAGAGTCTTCTCCAACCCCACAGTTCAAAAGCATCAATCCTTCGGTGCTCAGCTTTCTTTATAGTTCAACTCTCACATCCATACATGACTACTGGAAAAACCATAGCTTTGACTAGACGGACCTTTGTCAGTAAAGTAATGTCTCTCCTTTTTAATATGCAGTCTAGGTTGGTCACAGTTTTTCTTCTAAGGAGCAAGCATCTTTTAATTTCATGGCTACAGTCACCATCTGCCGTGATTTTGGAGCCCAAGAAAATAAAGTCTATCACTGTTTCCATTGTTTCCCCATCTATTTGCCATGAAGTGATGGGACCAGATGCCATGATCTTAGTTTTCTGAATATTGAGCTTTAAGCCAACTTTTTCACTCTCNCAGTCACCATCTGCCGTGATTTTGGAGCCCAAGAAAATAAAGTCTATCACTGTTTCCATTGTTTCCCCATCTATTTGCCATGAAGGAAGTGATGGGACAGGATGACAATGATTAGTATTTGGCATAAGGAAGGAATCTGACTAGAACAGAAAATAGTTGGAAAAGTATGAAATAAGTTCAGATAAGCTTGGTGAGGCCAGAAAATGAAAAGTCTTAAAACGCAGCAGAGCAACTTAGTTTTAAAATGGTAAACACGAAAGGTATTTGATGGATTAACATATGGAGTGCTTTAAAATTACAATTTTGTAGTTCTATTAGAAATATATATGCTCCCTTTATAGATGAATCCACTCAATAGATATTACTGAAATCAGGTACTGATGGAGTAGATGTGTACTCTAAGAGTCAGTTGAAGTGTTCTGTTTAGACCATAGATCAGACCTTCCCAAGAGCTATTTAGATTTGTTCTTTCTATTGGTTTGTTCACTTGTTGGTTGGTTTCAAGTTTTAATTTAGCATGCCCATGTACAATAAATTGCTTATATCTTACTCAAGGATTTTTGATTTGGCCACGCGTTTTACAACATAGAACTTTCCATTTCTGCTGGCCAGAAAATAAGCTTATTCATTAACCACATCTTTGACTAAACTCTGGCTAAATTTTCGTAAACAGAACAGCTTATTAATCTGACTGGTAGGTTACCAGGCTGGAGTAATGGGTTCAGTTATGTTCCCCCAAATTTATATATTGCAGTCCTAACCTCCCATACCTTAGAATAAGATCTTATCTGGAAAAAAGAGCTACTGAGGATATAATAAGTTAAGATGAGGTCATACTGGAACAGAGTCCATCCATAATCCATTACGACTACTGTACTTTAAAAGGGGCGAATCTGGAGACAGACATGTGCAGGGAGAAGGCTGTGTGAACATGAAGCAGAAATAAGGGTGATGCATTCATAAACCAAGGAATGCCAAAGACTGTCATGAAACTAACAGAAAACTAGGAGGAAGGTATGGAGGAAACTTTGTCACAGCCTCAGGGGAAACCAACCTTGCTGACACCTTGATCTTAGATTTCTAACCTTCATAACTGTGAGACAAATTTCTGTTGTTTCTGCCATGCAGTTTGTGGTACTTTGTAACAGCAGCCCCAGCAAACTCACACAGTTGGTTCACAGATATGCACTACCTTGGCTCTATCAGAAGGGCAAGAGTGAATCAGAACAGTAAAGTAGCAACACAAGGGAGGAGGAGTGACAGTCTGGCTCCTTTGTGGGTCCTTGTAGAAGTAGCTCCTTAAGAGATTTGTGTTAGAGTTTTTCATTTATTTTTTGACCATGCCACACAGCACGTGGGATCTTAGTTTCCCAACCAGTGGTTGAAGCCATGTCCCCTGCACTGGAAGTGCCGAGTCCTAACCACTGGACTGCCAGGGAAGTACCAAAGAGATTCATGTTAGAATTTTAGTTGAGAAGTTCAAAATGTCTGGATAGGACAATGTATCCTGGAGAACATGTTTTCTTCTCAATTCAGAGACAGAGATAATAGTTGAGATATAGTAGAGATAATAGTTGAGATATAGTAGAGATAATAGTTGAAGAGAGTGATAAGATAATAGTAGAAGTTTTTCAGAAGAGAAACAAGGTATCTCCTAAAAGTAGAGTGCTTACAAGTGTCCTGTTGTTCATGCAGCCAGCCCTAATACTTCACAGCTGAAGGACAAGGCCTTGGGCTGAAAAGAGGATGCTAGTGAAAAGGCTAGCTACCCTGGAATCAAACATCCTTAGCATCTGAGAGAATTCCCAGATACGTGGAAGGCAGGCTTGACAAGGAGTCACACTAGTAAAACAAGGGATGAATCATTTTCAACTTGGTTCATGGCATAGGGGTTTGGGGCATTTGACTCAACTTAGCCAATCAGCACTGAGCACTTGGAGTCTTGGTAAGAGTTTCAGTGAAGCAGGAGCAGTTAAGGGGTTTTTAAAGATGTGAGCAGAGTCCAGGGGCATCATGACAAGTGTCTTATTTGGGAAGATACCAACGGTGGCTACCTACACTAACCAGTATGGTTAGGTGACTCTGCCTTGATTTTATCTTCCCAACTCCCCTGGTTTTCCAGTTTGCCAAGCCTGCCTCTATATTTCCCATTGCTGGACTTCTCACTGGCAGTACAGAGGTTAAAAGTCTGCCTGCCAATGCAGGGAACATGGGTTCAGTCCCTAGTCCAGGAGGATCCCACGTGCCACAAGGCAACTAAGCCTGTGTGCCACAACCACTAAGTCCAGGCTCCAGAGCCTGCAAGCCACAAGAGAAGCCACCACAATGAGAAGCCCGTGCGCCGCAACGAAGAGTAGCCCCCACTTGCTGCAACTAAAGAAAGTCCATGCACAGCAAGGCAGACCCAACACAGCCAAAAATACATAAATAAAAATTAAAGCAAAAAATAAATATAATTCCCATTGTCCATTGCTGCTTTGACATGTGTGGCTGGAAACCAAGGACACTGACTGGTAGAGTCACTCATCTATTCTGCCCGCGTGGGCCCCCAACACTAGTGACCTTAAGTTCTTCAGCCTCTGGAATCTCAGAGAGCTGCATCCCACTGCTATGCTCTCTTAGCACCTTGTGCGTGCCTCTAACGTGCCACCCATGACCCTCCATCTGCTTTTCTGCCTGCCCAGATTGATCCTGGGCTCTTTCAAAATTAAGAAAGGGACTTCCCTGATAGTCCAGTGGCTAAGAACCCAAAGTCCCAATGCAGGGGAGTTGGGTTTTATCCCTGGTCAGGGAACTAGATCCCACATGGCCCAACTAAAGATCCTGCATGCATGCCACAACCAAGACCAGCTAAATAAATTAATTAATTAAAAAAAATAAGAGATCGGTAATATTTGGTGTTGGCATTCCACTCAATCTGACTGTGCATGCTAAGTCACTTCAGTCATGTCTGAGTCTTTGCGACCCTATGGACTGTAGGCTGCCAAGCTCCCTGTCCATGGGATTCTTCAGGCAAGAATGCTGGAATGGATTGCTGTGTCCGTCTCCAGGGGCTCTTCCAGACCCAAAGGATCAAACCCTGGTTTCTTACGTCTCCTGCATTGGCAGGCAGGTTCTTTGCCACTAGTGCCACCTGGGAAGCTCAGTCTCACTATCACCTGATAAATATTTTTTTTTTAACATACTTTTTTGCCGAGTTGTCTCCTATCTCCCTTAACCTCTTCCTCATTTTTGAGAATTTGAGAATAATATGGCTCCCAGAGAAAATGGAGGAACAGTGTATGAAATAGAACCAGGGATCTTTTGGATTCCTTTAGGTGCTCAGATGCCATACTTTTGAGATGGCCTGAGACTCTAGTCCTATCCACTCTTGGATTACTTCTCCTCCCTCTACGTGAACACACTGCTACCTTCATTTTTGCACCAGAACCACCATTTCTGTAAGTCTTCCAATAAGTAATTGAAAGTTGAATGAATTCTAATCTAACCTTTTTTAATTTATATTTTTACTAATTAACTAGACTCCCCTAAGGCAGCATTAGGCCCGCTAAGACTCCTGCTAATACCTCCTCAAGCATTCTAAATCATGAGATTACACAAAGGGCCCTTCCCCAACTCTTGCTGGACATCCACTTCTCTAATTTCTTGCTGGTTCCTGGAAACTCCATCTCCAGCAGGCAATATTACTTAATTAACAATATTGTCTACAAGCTTTAAGTAAGATTTTCTAATTGCAAGTTTCACATCACTTTTGTTCATGTTGATAAGTTATTTAAACATCATGAATAATTCAGATTGAGGTTTTGAATTGTTAATCAGAATAATGATAGCTGCAGTTCAACAACTTCACTTGCAGTGACTTTGAAAAAGGCTCTGAAACCATTTCATTCAACAGCCTGAGGTTCTGCTCTCAAAGCAAAGCAAGAAATTGCCAAAAGTGCCAAATAGTGACTATGTTTGTGTTAACTTTGGGCCTAGTGATACAATGCAGACTGATATCACTCCATGGCTACATTTCACAATTGCAAATATCACTGCATTCTCTCTCACATTGATTTGCAATCTATTAGTTCAGTTCAGTTCAGTTGATCAGTCGTGTCCAACTCTTTGCGACCCCATGAGTCACAGCACGCCAGGCCTCCCTGTCCATCACCAACTCCCGCAGGTCACTCAAACTCACTTCCATCGAGTCAGTGATGCCATCCAACCATCTCATCCTCTGTCATCCCCTTCTCCTCCTGCCCCCAATCCCTCCCAGCATCAGAGTCTTTTCCAATGAGTCAACTCTTCGCATGAGGTGGCCAAAGTACTGGAGTTTCAGCTTTAGCATCATTCCTTCCAAAGAAAGCCCAGGACTGATCTCCTTTAAAATGGACTGGTTGTTATCTCCTTGCAGTGCAAGGGATTCTCAAGAGTCTTCTTCAACACCGCAGTTCAAAAGCATCAATTCTTTATCGCTCAGCTTTCTTCACATCCATACATGAACACTGGAAAAACCATAGCCTTGACTAGACGGAC
>SJYV01024685.1:2290305-2318565 GCA_006410875.1 Neotragus pygmaeus | reverse complement strand
CCAGAAATCTTGATTCCAGCTTGTGCTTCTTCCAGACCAGCATTTCTCATGATGTACTCTGCATAGAAGTTAAATAAGCAGGGTGACAATATACAGCCTTGATGTACTCCTTTTCTTATTTGGAACCAGTCTGTTTTTCCATGTCCAGTTCTAACTGTTGCTTCCTGACCTGCATACAGATTTCTCAAGAGGCTGGTCAGGTGGTCTGGTATTCTCGTCTCTATTAGTGTGTACCCTAAAAGACAGAAAGAGTATGGCCCTACCAGAAGCAGAATATATTAAGAAGAGGTGGCAAGAATACACAGAAGAACTATGCAAAAAAAAAAAAAAAAAAGACCTTCATGACCCAGATAATCACGATGGTGTAATCACTCACCTAGAGTCAAATATCCTGGAGTAAAGTTGAGTAGGACTTAACGAAGCACCACTAGGAACAAAGTTAGTGAAGGTGATGGAATTCCAGCTGAACTATTTCAGATCCTAAGAGATGATGCTGTGAAAGTACTGCACTCAATATGCCAAATTTGGAAAACTCAGCATTGGCCACAGGACTGGAAAATGTCAGTTTTCATTCCAATCCCAAAGGGCAATGCCAAAGAATGTTCAAACTACTGCACAATCGCACTCATTTCACATGCTAAGTAATGCTCAAAATTCTCCAAGTGAAGCTTCAACAATACATCAACAGAGAACCCCCAGTTGTTCAAGCTGGATTTAGAAAAGGCAGAAGAACTAGAGATTAAATTGCCAACATCTGTTGAATCATAGAAAAGGCAAGCAAGTAAGTAAGTAAGTGTTAGTCACTCAGTCGTGCCTGATTCTTTGCAACCCCATGGACTGCAGCCCACCAGGCTCCTATGTCCATGAGATTTTCCAAGCAAGGATACTGGAGTGGGTTGCCATTTCCTTCTCCAGGGAATCTTCCCAACCCAGGGATCAAACCCAGATCTCCTGTACTGCAGGCAGATTCTTTACCACCTGAGCTACAAGGGAAGTCCTAGAAGAAAAAAAAAAGTAAGAGAATACCAGAATAACATCTATTTCTGCTTCATTGACTATGCTAAAGTCTTTGACTGTGTGGATCACAACAAACTGTGAAAAATTCTGAAAGAAATGGGAATACCAGACCACCTGACCTGCCTCCTGAGAAATCTGTATGCAAATCAAGAAGCAACAGTTAGATCCAGACAACCGACTGGTTCCAAATTGGGAAAGGAATCTGTCAAGGTAGTGTATTGACACCCTACTTATTTAATTTACATGCAGAGTATATCATGCAAAATGCCAGGCTGGATGAAGCACAAGCTGGATTCAAGATTGCTGGGAGAAATATCAATAACCTCAGATATGCAGATGACACTACCCTTACGGCAGAAAGCTGCTGCTAAGTTGCTTCAGTTGTGTCCGACTCTGTGCAACCTCATAGACGGCAGCCCACCAGGCTCCCCTGATCCTGGAATTCTCCAGGCAAGAACAGTGGAATGGGTTGCCATTTCCTTCTCCAATGTATGAAAGTGAAAAGTGAAAGTGAAGTCACTCAGTTATGTCAGACTCCTCGAGACCCATGGACTGCAGCCCACCATGCTCCTCCGTCCATGGGATTCTCCAGGCAAGAGTACTGGAATGGGTCTCCAAGAAAGCTAAGAGGAACTAAAGAGCCTCTTGATGAAAGTGAAAAAGGAGAGTGAAAAAGCTGGCTTAAAACTCAGCATTCAAAAAACTAAGATGATGGATCTGATGCCATCACTCCACGGCAAATAGATAGGAAACGATAGAAGCAGTGACAGACTTTATTTTCTTGGGCTCCAAAATCACTGCAGATGGTGACTGCAGCCATGAAATTAAAAGACGCTTTCTCCGTGGAAGAAAACCAATGACAAACATAGACAGTGTATTAAAAAGCAGAGATATTACTTTGCCGACAAAGGTCCGTAAGTCAAAGCTATGATTTTTCCAGTAGTCATGTAGGGATGTGAGAGTTGGACCATAAAGAATACTGAACACTGAAGAATTGATGCTTTTGTGTTGGATGTGTTGGAGAAGATTCTTGAGAGTCCCTTGGACTGCAAGGAGATCAAACCAGTCAATCCTAAATGAAATCAATCCAGAATATTCATTGGAAGGACTGATGCTGAGGCTGAAGCTCCAATACTTTGGCCACCTGATGTGAAAAGCTGACTCATTGGAAGAGTCCCTGATGCTGGGAAAGAGTGAAGATGGGAGAAGGGGACGACAGAGGATGAGATGGTTGGATGGCATCATCGACTCAATGGACATGGGTTTGAGCAAGCTCCAGGAGATGGTGATGAACAGGGAAGCCTGGCGTGCCGCAGGCCTGGGTTTGCAAAGAGTCATACACAACTGAGTGACTGAACAAAAATTAAAAGACAATGGAAACACCCCTTTCTGCTTAAGGACTATCAAGTAAGCAGAATTTAGCAAGTGTCTCAATCTGAGAACAGTTAAAGATTGCTGTCTATGCGGAATAGTCCTGGCCTCACCTGTAATCCTTGGCAGATGACTCACTTTCCAATCTGTTACATCAGGTTTCTGTTTTCAAAACAAGCCCTAGCTTGCATGCCCAAGCGGCATCTGATAGATCCACTTGGATGTCCCGTCATCTCAATACACCCACAGTTTAACTGATTCCCTGCAACTCAGGTAATTTTTTTACCAAGTACTGTGTCTTGGTTAATGATGGGGAGACAGCAGGGTATAGTAGTTAAAAGCACATCAGTTAAAGTATTGGATTGGCCAGTGAGTTCATTTGGGTTTTTTCCATAAGATGGTATGGAAAACCTGAACAAAATTTTTGGCCAACCTAATAATTCCCAGCTGTAAATCCTAACTCAGCACTTACAGCTACATAACTTGAACAGTCTTCTGAAGCTCTCTGTGCTCCAGTTAACCTGACTGTAAGATGAGCATGATAATACCAGCACTTATTTCATAGGATTAAATGAGTTAGCATTTCTAAAGCATTTAGACCAGCTCCTGGTCCATAATAGGCACTTTAAAAGTGTTAGTTAAAATGCCATCTCCCTCCACCCCATCAAGTGGCCCTGGTAACTACCTTCCCTCCATCTTTTTTCACCTGTTTCATGTCCCACCTTCCCCATGAATCTCTTCTTTATCACATCAGCACACAGTGGTCCCTCCCTTTCTCAGCTGCAAGTAGCATGTGGAACATGTCTGCCATATTCATTATGTCTGCCACCCATTTGTCATTCCTCCTGGGGTAGTTATCCTTGGGTGTTGGTGGACTTTGTTTCTCTTTTATTAATCACTGAAGATCAGGGCTNATGTTTTTAATCCATTCAGTAAAACATCAATTAACTAGGCTGTAATTAATTAGAACATTTCATTACCTAAATTTTGTTTTGTTTCTCAAATGTTTTCTTTAAAGAAAAGTAGCAATTAAAAATGATATTATAGGTTTCTTTAAAATAGATTACAAAGACTATCTAGCAGTTAGCATAAATTCATCTCAATTTTCTATACCTTCTCTATTTATAGGCTTGTTCCATAAAAAAAAAAAAAAGATTACTTTGAGATAAAGCTCAGAATCATCAAAAAGATTTAATTTGAATCATTATGCTATATTCAAACTAAAGCAAAAGAGTGGGCTCATACTTTTATCCATATGTACTTAAGAAAGATTTTAGTAGCAAATTAAAGTTGAGCAAACAGAGTATTCCATGCTTGGGGTATTCTACTTAAAAGAAGTCAACAGACACTGCAGTACACCAAATCAGATGTGAAGAAGACAGCTTTCCCCAATCCAGGAGGCCAGGTAAAGCCTCTGCGAAGTGAAAATCATTCCACTGTGTCCGATTCTTCGCAACCCCATGGACTATAGTCCATGAAATTCTTCAGGCCAGAATACTGGAGTGGGTAGCCTTTCCCTTCTACAGGGGATCTTCCCAACCCAGGGATCAAACCCAAGTCTCCCACATTGCAGGTGGATTCTTAACTAGCTGAGCCACAAGGAAAGCCCAAGAATACTGGAATGGGTAGCCTATCCCTTCTCCAGTGGATCTTCTCGACCCAAGAGTTGAACCAGGGTCTCCAGCACTGCAGGTGGATTCTTTACCAACTGAGCTAACAGGGAAGCCTTCGTAATTGCCTATACGTGGGCTGATCTTTCACACATAGGATTTAGGGCTGCAGTTGCACTTTGCAGAAAGCACAGAAAATTGTACCTTTATTGCTTCAGCCTGGAAGGAACGTATTTCAATTCCTGCTACAGTCCAGTGGTCAAAGCTAGCCACACTGTTCTGTCCAACTTCAAACAGGGCTGAGAATGATTATTTTTCATGTGTTAAGGGGGTGCTAGAGAATGGGAGATATGATGAGCCCCAGTAATGACAACCATGTGCAATAAGCAGACTTAGCGGGCCCAACTGAAACCATTAGGTGGCATTTCCAGGGCTTCAAAGAGTTCTGGTACCAAGTCATTTATGTCTCAGTTCAGAAAGAATTCAGCGAAAGGCAAAATGATAGATATGAATATTAGAACAGGATGCTTGGAAACTTACAAGCAGGTGGGTGAGAGAGTGTCTCCTCAAGAACTTAGTGGGTTACAGGCTTATAATCAAAGGAAAAGTGGGGAAGGGGAAAGATCACTTTCTTTCTCGTTTTTGAGTAGACATCATGCTTTCCTCATCAGCAACTCCTCCAGTTTGGGCAGTAGAATTTTCTTGGTTCTATGTGGTCAACTCTGGACTGTCATGGCACTAAGGAAATATTATCTCAGGGCTCAGTACAATGAGAGGGTCTTTACTTTGAAATGTCACCTTTCCATAAATTATTGTTTTTATGTGTGTGGAGACCATATCCTGCATGCATGCTCAGCCCCTCAGTCGAGTCTGACTCTGTGACTCCATGGACCGTAGCCTGCCAGGCTCCTCTGCCCATGGAATTTTTCAGGCAAGAATACTGGAGTTGGTTGCTGTTTCCTCCTCTAGGGGATCTTCTCAACCCAGGGATGGGACCCAAGTCTCTTGAGTCTCCTACCAGCCAGGCAGATTCTTTACCACTGCACCAGAGAGCATGTTGTAGGGATCACTAACTCGCTGACCTCACTGGACAGGACGTGGTCTCACGGCACCATTGTTTTATTGTTTGGGGGCATGTCTCATGCTTCTGCTGCATGGTTTTGTTGCTAAGCAAGCCTATCTGGTTTTGTGGTTAAGCAAACCTGCTTTCTTCAGTGATCATTAACTTTAAAAGGTCATCCATATTTTTTCTACTTACAAGCCCCTAGTGGGATTAACTATTTAATCACCTACTTTCTCCCTTTACTCTGTCCTTATCACAACCAGTAGTCTGTATTTCTGCTCTAATTTCTCCTTGAGCAACTGGATGAGGAGGTCAGACTCCTGTGAGTCCTGGAACTCTAATTTTAAAACAGAAGAGGCTGGGTGAAATTCTTCAAACCAGGCTTATCACTCAAAAATCAGTTCCTGCATCTTAATCCCCACTTGATTCTCTGTGCCTGCCTTCAGCTGGTCAGGACCCATGGGAGAGAAAGATGAGTGATTGGCCTCCTCCCAAAAATCCACATCTGGCAAAAATACAGAGTGAAGTCAGATTTAAAGAATGAACTTATGTTACCGGGGTGAAGGGTGGAGGGAAGGGATGGTTAGGGAATTTGGGACCAACATGTACACACTGATATATTTAAAACAGGTAACAAATAAAGTCCTATTGTGTAGCGTAAGGAACTCTGTTCAATGTTATGTGGCAGCCGAGATGGGAGGAGGGTTTGGGGGGGAATGATACATGTATATGTATGGCTGAGTCCCTTCGCTGTTCAACTGAAACTATCACAACATTGCTGATCATCTATACCCCAATATGGGCTTCCCTGGTGGCCCAGCAACAAAGAATCCACCTACAAATGCCTGCCAATGCAGGAGATGCAAGTTCGATCCCTGAGTTGGGAAGGACCTCTGGAGAAGGAGATGGCAACCCACTCCAGTATTCTTGTCTAGAAAATTCCACAGACAGAGGAGCCAGGCTAGCTACAGTCCATGGGATATCAAGAATCAAACATGATTTAGGAAGGAACTAAACAAGCAGTAACAATATCCCCATCAAAGTAAAAAGTTTTAAAAAGACAGAATTGCATAACTAACAAGGACCTACTCTACAGCACATGGAACTCTACTCAATATTATGTGGCAGCCTAGATGGAAGGAGAATGGATACATATATATGTAAGGCTGAGTCCCTTTATTGTTCACCTAAAACCACCACAACATTGTTAATCAGCCAGAGTCTGATAAAATAAAAATATATTTTTTTAACGTAGATGCTAAGTCACTTCAGTCATGTCCAACTCTGTGTGACCCCATAGATGGCAGGCCACCAGGCTCCCCTGTCCCTGGGATTCTCTAGGCAAGAACACTGGCGTGGGTTGCCATTTCCTTCTCCAAAGTGTGAAAGTAAAAAATGAAAGTGAAGTCACTCAGTCGTGTCCAACCCTCAGCGAGCCCATGGACTGCAGCCTACCAGGCTCCTCTGTTCTTGGGATTTTCCAGGCAAGAGTATGAGAGTGGGGTGCCATTACCTTCTGAGGTGCAAAGTTCTTCACCCTATCCAAGGTTGTGTGTTATGAGTAAGGATTAACAGTTCACATTTCTGAGAAGAAACTGAAGCTATTCAATACCAAACTGTCCTCTGTGCCCACTCCTTCTGTCCCCATTATGCATTCTGCATGGGAAAAGCAGAAGTGTTGACACAGAACGCATCCAAGCAGCCTCCAGATGTAGTCTTATTACAAATTCCCACAAGATACTCTGGAGAAATAATCCATCTTCCAGTCCAATTAGACATAAAGCAGGAAATCAGGAAACACAGATAGAGAGGGTACTGAGTTGATGAGAGGACTCTTTTGCTTAAAAAAGTACCTGCATAATTCAACAAATGGAAATTCTCTTACACTTGGTACACTATGTTGGGGTCAGCAGAGTCATTTGAGGTTCTTATTTTCTCTCTCTATCTTTCTGTAATTTCTTTTCCTGGAAGTGCTTCCATTTTTCCTTTTTACAGCAGAAGATGGCTATATTTCTAAGGTTTAGAGGATAAACAAGATATTTTCCATGTCAGAAAAGAGTGCTTCAATTGGGGAAACAATGTTTACTGCAATAATTCAATTATGTTCAGTAACTTATGTTACTTTTGTAGAAAATCTTAGCTTTCCATGATATAAAACATTAGGGTTACAACTAAGTTAAAAAAGAAAATACTAAGTGTAGAAAACTCCTTAGAAACTATTTTTAATTTTTTTTTATTCATTTATAACTTATTTTTATTTTTTTTAATTGGTAATTTTTTTTTACTTTATTTTACTTTACAATACTCTATTGGCTTTGCCATACTATAACTTATTTTTAATTGAAAGATCATTTCATTACAATATTGTGTTAGGTTTCTGTTGTTCAACAATGTAAATCAGCTACAATATAAGAATACATATATCTCCTCTCTGTTGACCCTTCCCCAGAGGCTATTTTACCAACATATTAACCAGCTTTGTCTTTGGATGATGAGATTTCAAGTGATTTCCTGGGCTAATGCTGTCAGGTTCCTGAGAGTGATTTACATTTTACTCTGTTGGGGCCCTGATAAGCTAGCTGTCTGGGAAATCAGTTTCTCTTTAAGCATCCCCTTTGACGCTGAAGTCTCTCTTCCTCTTGTTTTGCTTTTCAACTTTATTGAGGAATATCTGACAATTGAAATTGTAATTAAAATACCTAATTAGTTCAGTTCAGTCACTCAGTCGTGTCCGACTCTGTGACCCCATGAGTCACAGCACACCAGGCCTCCCTGTCCATCAGCAACTCCCAGAGTTCCCTTAGACTCACGTCCATCGAGTCAATGATGCCATCCAGCCATCTCATCCTCTGTCGTCCCCTTCTCCTCCTGCCCCCAATCCATCTCATCATCAGAGTCTTTTCCAATGAGTCAACTCTTCACATGAGGAAGTACTTCCAAAGTACTGGAGTTTCAGCTTTAGCATCATTCCTTCCAAAGAAATCCCAGGGCTGATTTTCAGAATGGAATGGTTGGATCTCCTTGCAGTCCAAGGGACTCTCAAGAGTCTTCTCCAACACCACAGTTCAAAACCATCAGCTTTCTTCACAGTCCAACTCTCACATCCACTCATGACCACAGGAAAAACCATAGCCTTGACTAGATGGACCTTTGTTGGCAAAGTAATGTCTCTGCTTTTCAATATGCTATCTAGGCTGGTCATAACTTTTCTTCCAAGGAGTAAGCATCTTTTAATTTCATGGCTACAGTCATCATCTGCAATGATTTTGGAGCTGAAAATTAGAGTCTGACACTGTTTCCACTGTTTCCTCATCTACTTCCCATGAAGTGATGGGACCAGATGCCATTATCTTCATTTTCTGAATGTTGAGCTTAAAATACCTATTACCTCACATATTTACTCTTCTTTTATTCAATTCATTTAAACTGAAAAAAAAAAAAAAAAAGGGTTTACTCATTTCTCCCTTTTCTGGCAACCACCAATCTGTTCTCTACACCTATGATCTTGGTTTAGTTTGCTTTGAGATTCCATATATTAGAGAGATCATGCAGTATTTGTCTTACTCTGACTTATTTCACTTAGCATAATGTCATCAAGTTCTAGCCATGTGTTACACACAAATGGCAAAGTTCTATTTCTTTTTATGGCTGGATCAATTCCATCGTATATATACACCACTCTTTCTTTATTTGTCCACTGATGGGCATTTAGGTTCTTTCCATATCTTGACTATTTTACAAAATGCTGCAGAGAACATAGGGATGCAAATATCTTATCGAGTCAGTGTTTTCCTTTAATTCAGATGAATGCCCAGAAGTCAAATTGCTGGATCATATGGAAGTTCTATTTTTTCTTTTTTTGAGGAACTGCAATACTGTTTTTCATACTGACTGAACTAGGTTACATTCCCAGCTAGATTGTGCCAAGTGTCCCCTTTTTTCACATCCTTGCCAACACGTGTTATTCTCAGAGGGAACTGCTCCATGTGTACATCCATGAGAGGAAGAAAATTCAGGAGCTTGCCATATCACTCACTCTCTTGGTCTGAAGTGAATCAAATTCTCTCTTAATATCTGAGGAGTCTTCAATCTTTCAAATGAAAATAAATGTGTTTATTACAATCAAGTAAAAATTTCAGTTATTTGTGTTGATAGAAAGAAAATTTCTACATTGATTTGGTCCTCCTTGTTACTAAAATTACAGCGACAATATTTTTGTTATTAGCTGAATGTGTCTCTCTAAAATCGCATGCATTAAAGCCTGAATGCCCATGAGGCTCCTTTGGAGACAGGGTCTCCAGGAGGTAATCGATTTTAAATGCCATCAGAAGGGTTGATCGGATTAATATCCTTACAGAAAAGCCTCAGGAAATCTGTCTCCTTCTTCCCTTCCTCATAGACACACTAAAGAAAAACCATGTACGAAGTTATCAAGAAGGTAACCATCGGCAAACCAGGAAGAGAGCTCTCATTAGTAACCAAATTAGCCCATATCTTGATCTTTGACTTCTCAGACTCCAGAACTGTGAGAAAATTGATTTATGTTTTTACAGCCACCTAATCTCTGATATTTTGTTATTGCAGCCTGAGAAGGCTAAAACAAATTGCTCCTACCTATTTTTTTGTCTTGTAAATTTTTCTTCAAGGAGTATGCATTTCTTCTGTGGAGATTATTCTGTTCATTGACTATTTCTGGCTCTCTGCTTTCTGAGCCCATAAGTATTGTACTCCTTTATTGCCTTTGAAGTTAAGCAGAGCCATGAGACTATCTGGCCAGACAAAAACAGGCTGACCATGATATACTTCATTTTCTTCCCTCAGCTGATGTGATTCTTGAACCTGGAAGCACATGATGTTGGCATAGTGTTTCTATCATCCAGGATCTTTAAGTGACTATGTTTAGCAGAGACTTTCTACCCAATGGTCACTGCTTAAGAAATAAATCTGTGATTTTTGGTTATTTTTTTCCTGCTGCATAGAAAAGCCTGTCTTGACTGGTATAGCTTCACCATTTTTATTCAACATATTTTTGGAAGTCCTAGCCATGACAGACAGAAAAGAAAAGGAAATAAAAGGAATGCAAACTGGAAAAGAAAAGGAAAAATGTCACTATTTGCAGGTGACATGATACTATACTAGAAAATCCTAAAGATGCTATCAGAAAATTTCTAAAGCTCCTCAATGAATTCAATAAAGTTTCAGGATACAAAATTAATACACAGAAATCTCTTGCATTTCTACAAACTAAAATGAAAGATCAGCAGGAGAAATTAAGGAGACAATTCCATTTATTATCACTTCAAAAAGATAAAATACTTAACACATAAACCTACCTAAGAAAAGTCTCTAGCAGTAAAGAATCCGCCTGCCAATGCAGGCTACAAGTAACAGACCTGGGTATGATCTTTGGGTTGGGAAGATCCCCTGGAGGAGGGTATAGCAACTTACTCCAATATTCTTGCCTGGGAAATCCCATGAATAGAGGAACCTAGTGGGCTATAGTCCTCAGGGTTCCACAGTCAGACACAACTGAAGCAACTTAGCATACGCACGCAAGGAAACAAAAGACCTGTACTCTGAAACTTTAAACCTTTCAAATTTTAAATATCTGTTTTTTCATGGAATTAAACTTTACTTAGAACAAATTGTCATGTCAGTTGCCATCTACTTTGTGTGGTAAATGAACACTAAACTATACCCCCAACCCAAACACTTGTTATATGGCTCTGTCTTCAGTTATTAATAGTTTTCTTCTTTTGAACCCAATTATTTCTATCTCTGTACATCTTATTGCTAAGTGATCATACGCATGAAATGATAACTCATTAAGAATTTTTATCAGGATTAGCTTAACTTGAATATCTAGATAACTGAATTCTTGAAGGATAGGAGACAGATGAAGATATTGGGTAAGCTGCACAGTGGAGGGTTTTGGACAGAAGAGCATGAATCTTCTGGAAATAAAAAGTGAAAGTAATATAAAAAGAAGATAATATCTTCACAATGTTTTTACTCAGAAAAGATTCCAAGACACTCCAAAAGAATGTAGTAAGTGCTTTTAACTATGGGAAATTGAGAGTGTGAAAATGTTAGTTGCTCAGTCATGTCCGACTTTTTGGGACCCCATGAACTGTAGCCCACCAGCTCCTCTGTCCATGGAATTTTTCAGGCAAGAATACTTGAATGGGTAGCCATTCCCTTTTTCAGGGGATCTGCCCAACCTAGGGACTAAACTCGGGTCTTCTGAATTGCTGACAGATTCTTTACTGTCTGAGCCACCAGGAAAGTCCCTATCCCTATGTGAATTACTTTCTTATAAATCAGGAAAAGCTGGAGGAAGAAATGGGATGTGAAATGTACCAATTGGAGGTAGAGTACTGGACAGCAGTGAGAAAACGGAAATGCTTCTATACATCACAAGGTATAGTTACAGGACCCTCATCAGAAACAATTCCCTCTGAATTCAGCATTCCTTGGTACACATACAATATGAATAACATATTGAGCGCTATTTCCAGAAGAAGAGACTGTTATAAAAATGGCAGCAGTGAAAGAAATGGGGACAGCAGGATCAGTCATGAGAGTGCCCTAGGCGCACATAACACATATTTTTCCATCAAAAGTAAATGCTTCACATAAAAATGCACTGCTTCACAGTAAGTACTCTGTTTTGTAGCTTCTGTGAATCAAACTTGGGCTATCAAGTGTATAAGAGTGGAAAATCATGTGTCTTGCTAATTACCATCTTATCCAATTGGCATGCAGCCTGGGTGGAAAAAAATTACAGCTTGTATCTCCCTATAAAAAGTTGATCTCCACACAAATGTTTTCTAAAATATACCATTCCCTTCTTTACTTCCAAAGAATATGAAAGATGACAAGATACTCTTGCATCTTTCACTTCTGCTGACAGGATTCCGTAGTAATTCCTTTGTAGGCATGCTCATGGTTACAGAAATGAAGAGCCAAATGGATCTTCAAATATGACAATGTAAGGAAAATCCTAGAATATTTGAATAAGATTAGTTCTTCTTCTCCCTCCAGTTTCTCCATCTTTCTTACTCCACTACTGCTAAAACATGAGTCCTTTGACTTCTTTGTGATATCCAGGCCAAGAGCCCTTACATTTTCTCTAAATTAGCCCTCTCCTACCATCATGTCCTTCCCTCTCCATCTCAAACAGCAGGGTCCATCACCTCAAGCAGGATCTAGCCAGCCCCAAAGCCTCTGTGCCACTATCTTTCCAATGTACTCATCTATCAATAGTATATCAGATTTGATTAGCAAATCACCTATTCACAATGGCATAAATGATAAGGTAATTATCCCACATAACAAGAAGACCTCTGGTTCAATCATGTTGACAAAAACCAAGTTCTGTCTTTCAACCGTGCATCTTTATATGTCATCTTGCCTTCAGACCATTTCACCAAGCCTCACCTGCAGGACAGCACCCCACAGTAGAAAACTGACCATCTTTTCTCTTTTGTAGAAGCAGAAAAACATTTTTCTGTCTGTGGATTCTACCTTCTTACCTAGAATTGCATCACATGTTCATACCCTTGCCGAAATCAGTCATTGATAAGGGACCAACAAGGTTGGCTTAGGCTAATCAGGACCAACTTGCCTTGAAGAACACGTCTAAACTGACATGATACGTGTGTGCATGTTCAGTTATATCTGACTCTTTTCCACCCCGTGGACTGGGGCCCACCAGGCTCCTCTGTTCATGGAATGGTTTGAGATTTCCTACTCCAAGGGATCTTTCTGACCCAGGAATTGAACTTGTGTCTCTTGCACCTCCTGCATTGGCAGGTGGATTCTTGAGACTGAGAAGAGTGGTCACCTAAATAAAGCAGGGCTCTATTAGGAAGGAGGAAGGGAGAACAGCGAGTATGATGTAAGCAATTAATTGTTTGAATTTTACTGCAGTCTCACCATCCACCATTACTACAGCCTGACACTAGGCTCTGCTGGCAAAATCATGCACGTATTAGGAATGTACATTCAGGACATTTTGACAAGTTGGACACTAATACTTCCTGACAGTTCATCTAGTCTTGTCTTCCCAGAGGGGATAGTCTATTCTTAATGTTGCTTCACACACTAACACTCACATCTCCCTCTCACTCTCTGAAAGTTACAGGGAAATTTGGTGCCATCACAAGAGCTCTATGCATTTTCTAAACAAGTTCTGCAAATGTACTTACACCTGCCCCAAGCTGTTTCTTCTTCCTTCCTGTGACAACAGAAAAGTTGTTCCTGATCCTAAATAGAGTAAAACCTTCTACCTCTATCACTGATTCTGTCCCTTCTCCCTTCTCCAGGATCCTTCTGCCAATAGGCCCCCTCTCTACCCCATTTTCAGTCTCTCCTTCACTGCAAATTTAATCCTACCAATGTGTAGGGAGAGGCAAGCGAGCTGTTAGATGGGTGATTTATGGTGGTTTTGTTTGGTGTCAAAATATTTCTCTTCTGATCTGTGTTTCCTTTAGTGATTCTGAAGGAAGTCTTTGTAACTCAACATTTGTTTGTCTAGCCTTATAAATAAAGAGGGCTTAAATAAAACCTTCAATGCTTTCAAACTGTAGTGCTGAAGAAGACTCTTGAGAGTCCCTTGGACTGCAAGGAGATCAAAGCAGTCAATCCTAAAGGAAATCAACCTTAAACGTTCATTAGAAGGACTGATGCTGAAGCTGACACTCCAGTACTTTGGCCACCTGATGCAAAGAGCTGACTCATTGGAAAAGACTGATGCTGGGAAAGATTGAGGACAGAAGGAGAAGGGGGTGACAGAGGATTAGATGGTTGGATGTTGGGTGGCATCACCGACCCAATGGACACGAGTTTGAGGAAACTCAGGGAAATAGAAGGACAGAGAAGCCTGGCGTGTTGCAGTCCAGGGGTCACAAAGTCAGATACAACTTAGGAACTGAACAACGACAGCAACAAAAACTCTATCAGCATGCTTATCTCTCAATTTTTTTAAGAAAAACTTCCCATTGCACCCCACATTCCCATCCATGAAATGCATGGGGCAAAACATTTTAAAGAGCTTTTATATAAAGTACTCGCTAGCATAAGGAAGGGGAGAAAGAAAATTAATGAAGAGGAGGAAATAATCTGATGAAAACAAACACAGCTAATATTGAGAGAAGTACCTCCTCGAATCATTTGTCTCAAAAAGAAATAATGAATCCTGTAGCACGTGTAGCTCCCTTTGCTCTGTGTGTCCCTGGTTACTTCTTTTGCTTGGCAAACTCCTTCACTCTCTTCAAGACACTGCTCAGATCTTAATGTCTCAGCAAACTGTTGGTTTACACCTTTAAGAACTCCCCAGGAGATAGGGATGCTCACCACATCCCTATGTTTTAGTTGCTGCCAACATTAGACTAGGAACTCCTCAATGATACATTCCTACTCCTAAAACTATACATAAAACTGTATACATCTAGATTTATGTCTGGTACAGAGATATCTGTTGCCTAAATAATATGGATATTAATAAAAAGAGTTCCCCAGGTGAAATTCAAAACAGGCCCCTGTACATGGAGGGCACAAAGATACCAAATAAAGAGGCAGACCACTCCTGACTGGTAGGTGGCAGGTTTGATAAGGGCTTCCCTAGTAGTTCAGCTGGTAAAGAATCCACCTGCAATGCAGGAGACCCCAGTTCAATTCCTAGGTCAGGAAGATCCCCTGGAAAAAGGATAGGCTACCCACTCCAGTGTTCTTTTGACTTCCCTCAGCCCAAAGAATTGGTAAAGAATTCACTTGCAATGCAAGAGACCTGGGTTCGATCCCTGGGTTGGGAAGATCCCCTGGAGGAGGACATGGCAACCCACTCCAGTATTCTTGCCTGGAGAATCCCCGTGGACAGAGAAGCCTGGTGGGCTACAGTCCATGGGGTCACAAAAACTCAGACATGACTGAGCAACAAAGCACAGCACAGCACAGGTTTGATAAGCAAGGGAATTTAAATCTGAGTCTTGTCTTGAGCAGTTGTAACACAAGTAGATCTCTGCACCTGTTCTCCAGAATCTTAAGAGTTTATATAGAGGCCTTAACAGGGTTCAGCAGGTATTCAGTGCAGATGGTCTCAACAACACCTAACCCTCTCAAGGCTGCATCCTTGAAATAGTACCTAACGTGGGAACTGTGGGCAGAACATACAGCCCAAGGACAGGTGACAAGGGGAGGAGCCTCTGATGGCCTGGGTCCAGTTGCTGGATCAACTGGCAGTTATGTCCTCTCTAAGATCCCCTGCAACACAAAACTTCCTTGACACTCCCCTCTGAGGACAAAGGCAGACATCTAAGTCTTTGGTTCCCATACTAATTTCCTCGTAGACTTGTGTTGTCAATATTTGCTCTTCTGTGGTTATTTTCCCCAATTGGCTGTGAGCTCCTTAAAAGCTCAGAAATGTTTGCATTCTCGTTGCACACATATCTTAATTTTTCTCACACAGTATGAGATCAACAACTGCTTGTGAGTTATGGTGGCAATTCTATTAAGAATACATGTTTTACAAGAAATGACAGCTTACATTTTCCCCCATGGCTGACAGAAAGATTACAAAAAAGACCAAGAGAATTTGTGTTTTTTTTAAGAAATTGGGGAACTAAGATCTTGCCTGTCACATGGTATGGCAAAAAAAAAGGGAGGAGGGGAAATCTAGGATCTCTGCTTCTAACACTTTAGTACAGAAATGTGACAGAATCCAAAGGTAGGCCCTGGCATAATTGCAAAAACCACATTAAGGTGCTAAAACATTCACCTGAAATTGCAGTGAAATTAGAAATTCGGGTTTTTTTTTTTTTTTAATGGCTGGAATAACTGAAAAGCTGTAATAAAAAAAACCTGATGTGGTCATGAAATGAAAAAGAGCCTTAAAACTGCCTTATTAACAGCATGGAATTTTAAACAGTTTAAACATTAACTCTTTGCTGCAGGGGGTGTCAAAGGCAAGAGAGCTTGTAATGCTAATTGCTAAAATACTCTTAATTTGTTTCCAACGATTTGAAATAGCTCTTAATCACTGCTCTATCTTTGATCGAGGCAAAGAAAAAAATCACGAATGTTAAAATCATTAAGTATGCCCAGGGCCCAACAAAGGGCACATATATTAAAGTTTTTAAAGCACGACTCAAAATTAAAAACTCGACAGTTGGCAGAGACTTTAATTGATAATGAATGTAAAGATGGACTTGTCTCTTCCATCTGTTACTCCTGGTATATGGATCTCATCATTACTCACTTTAATTTTACAGAAATTTCAGGATCGTATTTTTCTCACTTGAACGCTGAAAATATTTTAAGACCATTTTCTTTTCAGTGGCTTGATTGCTTATTTATGTCATTTTAAAAGATACATCTAGAAGAAAATGCTGTGAAAGTGCTGCAATCAATATGCCAGCAAATTTGGAAAACTCAGCAGTGCCCACAGGACTGGAAAAAGTTTTCATTCCAATCCCAAAGAAAGGCAATGCCAAAGGATGTTCAAACCACTGCACAATTGAACTAATTTCACACGCTAGCAAGGTAATGTTCAAAATCCTTCAAGATAGGCTTTACCTGTATGTGAACCGCGGAGAAGGCAATAGCAGGCACCCCACTCCAGTACTCTTGCCTGGAAAATCCTATGAACGAAGGAGCCTGGTAGGCTGCAGTCCATGGGGTCGCTAAGAGTCGGATAAGACTGAGCGACTTCCCTTTCACTTTTCACTTTCATGCATTGGAGAAGGAAATGGCAACCCACTCCAGTGTTCTTGCCTGGGGAATCCCAGAGACGGGGGAGCCTGGTGGGCTGCCGTCTATGGGGTCGCACAGAGTCGGACACGACTGAAGTGACTTAGCAGCAGCAGCAGTATGTGAACCGAGAACTTCCAGATGTACAAGCTGGATTTAAATAGGCAGAGGAACCAGAGATCAAACTGCCAACAGCCACTGGATCATAGAAGAAGCAAGGAAATTCCAGAAAAACATCTACTTCTGCTTTCATTGGCTACACTAAAGCCTTTGACTGTGTCAATCACAACTAACTGTGGATTCTTTACCACTGTACCACCTTGCCAGACATAGTCATGTTAAACAAAAACACAAGAAAATATTTCTTATTTGTATTTTATTCAAAAACTCTAGATATTTTCAGACATTTCTAAATTAGCCTACCATTTCTTTAAAATGCTATCCAAATAATTCTTAATGTTTTTAAAGAGAATTTATTTTATCCATAAAATAGGGGTATTTTGGCTCATTTCCCTTTTCTTGTTAAAAAGTTGAAATTTATAAGTAGCAATAATTTGCATTGAAGAAAAACTTCCTAAAAACATCCATGACAAAAACAAACCAAATGTAATCAGCCAGGATTACACATCACATTTTAATTATCAGAGGAGGATGTTTAGATGGAGCACTTCCAGCTTTATATGTGAAGTGACATGCTGCTTTAATTTCTAATTAATTCCAAAACCACCATTTCAAAAGACCAATCAGCCATTCAGCCATGGAGTTATCAGATTTGATTGTCAATAGACAACAGTTCAGAGCTTCCTAATAAAAAGCAAAATAGAGGAGCATTTATGGAGATCTGCTAGGATTTAAATAATTACAATTGTTAGCAGATTGCTATTTGATTAGCATCCATAGGTTCTTGACTCTGAATACTAATAAAAGGCAAGGTTCACTGATGATCTCAAAGTGACCCAGTTACAGCATTCATCTGTAGATCAGATATCTAATTATTTGACTGATCTGACTGTTTTAGACACCATGGTTCATACACTTGGCCCCATGGGCCCTTAGGTACTATTTGTAGTGTGTGTGGGCACGAACATACATATACATACAGAAAATGTCATATTTAATGGTAGTAATAATTATATCAATAGTAATCANCTGGGGAATCCCAGAGACGGGGGAGCCTGGTGGGCTGCCGTCTATGGGGTCGCACAGAGTCGGACACGACTGAAGTGACTTAGCAGCAGCAGCAGTATGTGAACCGAGAACTTCCAGATGTACAAGCTGGATTTAAATAGGCAGAGGAACCAGAGATCAAACTGCCAACAGCCACTGGATCATAGAAGAAGCAAGGAAATTCCAGAAAAACATCTACTTCTGCTTTCATTGGCTACACTAAAGCCTTTGACTGTGTCAATCACAACTAACTGTGGATTCTTTACCACTGTACCACCTTGCCAGACATAGTCATGTTAAACAAAAACACAAGAAAATATTTCTTATTTGTATTTTATTCAAAAACTCTAGATATTTTCAGACATTTCTAAATTAGCCTACCATTTCTTTAAAATGCTATCCAAATAATTCTTAATGTTTTTAAAGAGAATTTATTTTATCCATAAAATAGGGGTATTTTGGCTCATTTCCCTTTTCTTGTTAAAAAGTTGAAATTTATAAGTAGCAATAATTTGCATTGAAGAAAAACTTCCTAAAAACATCCATGACAAAAACAAACCAAATGTAATCAGCCAGGATTACACATCACATTTTAATTATCAGAGGAGGATGTTTAGATGGAGCACTTCCAGCTTTATATGTGAAGTGACATGCTGCTTTAATTTCTAATTAATTCCAAAACCACCATTTCAAAAGACCAATCAGCCATTCAGCCATGGAGTTATCAGATTTGATTGTCAATAGACAACAGTTCAGAGCTTCCTAATAAAAAGCAAAATAGAGGAGCATTTATGGAGATCTGCTAGGATTTAAATAATTACAATTGTTAGCAGATTGCTATTTGATTAGCATCCATAGGTTCTTGACTCTGAATACTAATAAAAGGCAAGGTTCACTGATGATCTCAAAGTGACCCAGTTACAGCATTCATCTGTAGATCAGATATCTAATTATTTGACTGATCTGACTGTTTTAGACACCATGGTTCATACACTTGGCCCCATGGGCCCTTAGGTACTATTTGTAGTGTGTGTGGGCACGAACATACATATACATACAGAAAATGTCATATTTAATGGTAGTAATAATTATATCAATAGTAATCACAAATAGGCATTGAGTGTTTTTTCTAATGGCCATCACTGTGCTAAGAATCTGACATGTGTTGCTTTATCTAAAGTTTACCACAGGACTACAAGGGATTCCCAGATGGTGCGAGTGGTAGAGAATCCACCTGCCAGTGCAGGAGACATAATGAAATGTGAGTTTGATCCCTGGGTAGGGAAGATTCCTCTGGAGAAGGAAGTGGTAGCCCACTCCAGTATTCTTGCCTGGGAAATCCCATGGACAGAGGAGCCTGGGGGGATACGGTCCATGGGGTCACCAAGAATGGGACAGGACGGAGAGACTGAGCACACGCCACTATAGGACTATAGGCATTTCCCTGGTGGTCTAGTGGTTAAGGCTCTGCTTTCACTGCAGGGGGTATGGGTTCAGTCCCTGATTGGAGAACTAAGATCCCACAAGATATACGGCCAAAATAAAACAATAATGTAAACAAATTTACTGCAATTCTGCAGGGTAGCCACTTTAGTTATTTTCATCCTCCAGGTGAGGAATCAAAGGTTCCAAGGGTTAAAAAATGTCAGAGCTAAAAATTGGACGAGATGTGGCCCATACCTCAGTCTAGGAACTCACTCACTAAGCTTAATGCAGAAAGGGAAGGATAATATTAACAGTCATCACAATAGTGGCATCTATTACATATAAATTCACTGTCTGTCTGTCTGTCTGTCTCTCTCTCTCTGCAAGAGCTGGGATTTTCATATTTTCCTGCCCAAAGATTTTGAAACTCCTAGCTCTGTAGTCCTTCTGACTTTGTGACTTGGGCTTTTGCTCCCATACCTTCAAACTCAGATGGAATTACACCAACTTTCCTGGTTTTCCCATTTGCAGTTATTGTGGGACCTCAAATCCTCAATAATATGCGAACCAATTCCTATCATAAATCAAAGTCTCTCTTTCTCTTCCTACTTTGTTAAATATTTTAAACATTTTATTTTATATCAACATTTCATATTTTGTTATTTATCATGTTACTCATATACAAGGATACTGGCAATAATTTAATTATTTTTGGTGTTGTAGACTTAAATAAATCACATAAATCAAGCATGCCTGAGGAAGTGACTGACTATCTTTCTGAAATATTAAACCAGTGGTTGACGAGTCTCCTCTTCAGTTAGGGAGAGAATTAGGGAAGTTGTAGGTGTGACCTGCTTTTGATTTCCCAAATGACAGATTATGTTTGTCTCATCTCCCTAATATGAGAAAATATCAAAAAGGCAGAAAGAAGTGATTTTGCTAACAAGTCTTAGATAAAAGGGCAAAGCTAAATTGCTGGGCAAGTTATGTCCACTTGTCTGAAGTCTCTCCATTCATTATAGTCACCAAGTAAAGGAGTGACTTTTGGATGAAAGTATCATTTCCCAAAGACTTCCTTTATTAATCTGCTTGGTATGCTGTATACAGAAATATATTATCTTTTTTTTTTATATCAGAGGAACAGCTGGGGTTGTACAAGTTAGGTCACAATGGGTTAGCACTGCTGGAAAAGCAAAATTAGAGTTTTGGGGATATCAAATAAAAAAAGAAAAATCTGCAATATTTACTTTGATGAAGGAGAATTAGTGTAAAAGTAGATCAGTTCAGTCAATTCAGTAGTTCAGTCGTGTCCAACCCTTTGCAACCCCATGGACTACAGCATGCCAGGCTTCCCTGTCCATCACCAACTCTATGTCCTCTAAAAGTAGATAGAAACTGGCTAACCCAACTCTTACAGGTGAACATTCCAAGACGTCAAAAGGTGATCCTGTGACCTCTTTGGGAGGTGGTGAACTACATATGAGCTCACAGGGAGGTGGTTAGCTACATACGAGGACTAAATTGCTTCCATAAAAATGACCCAAATAATAGATTAAATACAGATTCCTGGAGTTTATCAGGGCATTTACATGTTTTAGGGCTTCCATGTTGGCTCAGATGGTAAAGAATTTGCCTGCACTGGAGACCTGGGTTCAGTCCCTGAGTTAGGAAGATCCCCTGGAGAAGGGAATGGCAACCAATACCAGTATTCTTGCCTAGAGAATTCCATGGCCTGAGGAGTGTGCTGGGTTACAGTCCACTGGGTCGCAAAGGGTCAGACATGACTGTGTGACTAACACACACACACACACACACACACACACACACACACACACACACAACATATTTTAAAGGTGCCCAGCTTTTAAAAATTAATGGAAAGTCAATTTGCAAACATTGTCTTTGCGAGTAAAAATTTCATAATTAAATCAACTTTTAATAAACTAATCTATAACCATCAAAAGATATTTCAGCCATAAAACCATAGCTTGTAATTATTACCTTTAAGCAATCTTGCCACAGAGATGCAATAACCATATGTTAAACAGGTAAGATTTAAACAGTCCATGAGATATTTTTGTCTTTAGATCAACCAGTTCAACATATTTTTCAGTCACCTATCCTACCTAATTGAGCAGCTGTTTTGAGTTATACACACACCACTTCCATCTCAGTTGCAAATGACATAAAATTGAGGAACAAAAGTCAACTGGTATGTGGACTCCATAATGACATATAAAGGTTAACACTATTCATTACTGAACTAATTAGGCTAATTGCCTTCTCAGAAATCTAGATCTGAATATATTGTAAACGGTGAGTCTATTCCCACATGACTAATGCTATGACTGGAGTTTAATCAGCAATTCCATGATGCTCTCAAGTTCAAACTTCAACTTTGGGCAATCTTTCTGGGCCAAAGTATTAACAAAGTTACGGGTTTTAACCATGTGCTCCCTGAGGGCTTTTCAACTTTCAGTGGCAACATGGCCTCATGCCAGTTGTACTAGAAGAGTTGAAGACCTAGATCAGTGATATCCATAGTGTCCTTTTTCACCAGAATGGGAATCACTTGCAGGACCAGCAGAGGCAAATTTGAAGTCTGCATTCTCACAAACTACACAGGTAATTCTGATATGAGAGAGAACACTGCTCAAGATCCTATTTTAAACTTTGTCACTAAATGTATCGGCCAGCATAGAGAAAGCACATAATATCTCACGTCTCAGTTTGCCAGTCTATATATGGAAATGACATTCGAATCTTCCTTTCTCCTGGAAATACTGGAAAGGTAACATTAGTGAATTACACTTAAAAATTAAACCTGAGGATTATGTTTAAAGACTAGCATTAGAAAAATCTAGATCCAAAACCCAGCCTACTGGGTTAGTCATTGAATTTATATCTCAATTTCATTCCTGCAAAAAGGAGATAGTAATGCCAATCCCAGAAAATTATATGAAATTAAAGGAGATATTATAGGCAAGTTGCTAGTATTGTGATTGCCACATTCAGTTCAGTTCAGTTCAGTCACTGAGTCGTGTCCGACTCTTTGCGACCCCATGAATTGCAGCATGCCAGGCCTNACCATAGCTTGTAATTATTACCTTTAAGCAATCTTGCCACAGAGATGCAATAACCATATGTTAAACAGGTAAGATTTAAACAGTCCATGAGATATTTTTGTCTTTAGATCAACCAGTTCAACATATTTTTCAGTCACCTATCCTACCTAATTGAGCAGCTGTTTTGAGTTATACACACACCACTTCCATCTCAGTTGCAAATGACATAAAATTGAGGAACAAAAGTCAACTGGTATGTGGACTCCATAATGACATATAAAGGTTAACACTATTCATTACTGAACTAATTAGGCTAATTGCCTTCTCAGAAATCTAGATCTGAATATATTGTAAACGGTGAGTCTATTCCCACATGACTAATGCTATGACTGGAGTTTAATCAGCAATTCCATGATGCTCTCAAGTTCAAACTTCAACTTTGGGCAATCTTTCTGGGCCAAAGTATTAACAAAGTTACGGGTTTTAACCATGTGCTCCCTGAGGGCTTTTCAACTTTCAGTGGCAACATGGCCTCATGCCAGTTGTACTAGAAGAGTTGAAGACCTAGATCAGTGATATCCATAGTGTCCTTTTTCACCAGAATGGGAATCACTTGCAGGACCAGCAGAGGCAAATTTGAAGTCTGCATTCTCACAAACTACACAGGTAATTCTGATATGAGAGAGAACACTGCTCAAGATCCTATTTTAAACTTTGTCACTAAATGTATCGGCCAGCATAGAGAAAGCACATAATATCTCACGTCTCAGTTTGCCAGTCTATATATGGAAATGACATTCGAATCTTCCTTTCTCCTGGAAATACTGGAAAGGTAACATTAGTGAATTACACTTAAAAATTAAACCTGAGGATTATGTTTAAAGACTAGCATTAGAAAAATCTAGATCCAAAACCCAGCCTACTGGGTTAGTCATTGAATTTATATCTCAATTTCATTCCTGCAAAAAGGAGATAGTAATGCCAATCCCAGAAAATTATATGAAATTAAAGGAGATATTATAGGCAAGTTGCTAGTATTGTGATTGCCACATTCAGTTCAGTTCAGTTCAGTCACTGAGTCGTGTCCGACTCTTTGCGACCCCATGAATTGCAGCATGCCAGGCCTCCCTGTCCATCAACATCTCCCGGAGTTCACTCAGACTCACATCCATTGAGTCTGTGATGCCATCCAGCCATCTTATCCTCTGTCGTCCCCTTCTCCTCCTGCCCCCAATCCCTCCCAGCATCAGAGTCTTTTCCAATGAGTCAACTCTTCACATGAGGTGGCCAAAGTACTGGAGTTTCAGCTTTAGCATCATTCTTTCCAAAGGACTGATCTCCTTTAGAATGGACTGGTTGGAACTCCTTGCAGTCCAAGGGACTCTCAAGAGTCTTCTGCAACACCACAGTTCAAAATCATCAATTCTTTAAAGCTCAGCTTTCTTCATAGTCCAACTCTCGCATCCATACATGACCACAGGAAAAACCACAGCCTTGACTAGATAAACCTTTGTTAGCAAAGTAATGCTTCTGCTTTTGAATATGCTATCTAGGTTATTCATAACTTTCCTTCCAGGGAGTAAGGGTCTTTTAATTTTATGGCTTCAGTCACCATCTGCAGTGATTTTGGAGTCCCCCAAAATAAAGTCTGACACTGTTTCCACTGTNCATGAGAAACGCTGGACTGGAAGAAACACAAGCTGGAATCAAGATTGCTGGGCAAAATATCAATAACCTCAGACATGCAGATGACACCACACTTATGACAGAAAGTGAAGAGGAGCTAAAAAGTCTCTTGATGAAAGTGAAAGTGGAGAGTGAAAAAGTTGGTAAAGTTCAACATTCAGAAAACAAATTTCATGGCATCTGTTCCCATCACTTCATGGGAATGGGGAAACAGTGACCTATTCCAATAGGTCTGAAATAAAGTCTGACTTTATTTTTCTGGGCTCCCAAATCACTGCAGATGGTGATTGCAGCCATGAAATTTAAAAATGCTACTCCTTGGAAGGAAAGTTATGACCAACCTCGCTACCATATTCAAAAGCATAGACATTACTTTGCCAACAAAGGTCTGTCTAGTCAAGGCTATGGTTTTTTTCAGTGGTCATGTATGAATGTGAGACTTGAACTGTGAAGAAAGCTGAGCGCCAAAAAATGGATGCTTTTGAACTGTGGTGTTGGAGAAGACTCTCAAGAGTCCATGGACTGCAAGGAGATCCAACCAGTCCATTCTAAAGGAGATCGGCCCTGGGTGTTCATTGGAAGGACTGATGCTGAAGCTGAAAGTCCAATACTTTGGCCACCTCACGTGAAGAGTTGACTCACTGGAAAAGACTCTGATGCAGGGAGGGATTGGGGGCAGGAGGAGAAGGGGACGACAGAGGATGAGATGGCTGGATGGCATCACTGACTCGGTAAACATTAGTGCGGGTAAACTCTGGGAGTTGGTGATAAACAGGGAGGCCTGGTGTGCTGCAATTCATGGGGTCACAAAGAGTTGGACATGACTGAGCAACTGAACTGAACTGAACTGAGATGAATGCAATTGCGTGGTAGTTTGAGCATTCTTTGGCATTGCCTTTCTTTAGGATTGGATTTAAAACACCTTTTCCAGTCCTGTAGCCACTGCTGAGTTTTCCATATGTGCTGGCATATTGAGTGCAGCACTNACTGAACTGAACTGAGATGAATGCAATTGCGTGGTAGTTTGAGCATTCTTTGGCATTGCCTTTCTTTAGGATTGGATTTAAAACACCTTTTCCAGTCCTGTAGCCACTGCTGAGTTTTCCATATGTGCTGGCATATTGAGTGCAGCACTTTTACAGCATCATCTTTCAGGATGTGAAATAGGTCAACTGGAATTCAATCACTTCCACTAGCTTTGTTCATAGTGATGCTTTCTAAGGCCCACTTGACTTCANTGGCCACTGCTGAGTTTTCCAAATTTGCTGGCATATTGAGGGCAGCACTCTCACAGCATCATCTTTCAGGGTTTGAAATAGTTCAACTGGAATTCCATCACCTCCACTAGGTTTGTTCGTAGCTAGTGTATTTACAGGGGTGTATCAATGGTGATACACCCTTGTAAATCCAGAGGAGAGATACTTACGTCTTGCCTTGGAATTTGGGAACTTTTGGGGAAGAGGGTATTTTTAAGTGAAGTGGTCGTTTTTGATGTAAGAATTGAACAATTGTATTATGGATTGAATTTTATTTCCCCAAATTCCTAGTTTAAAATCATCAGGCTTGGTACCCCAAAATGTGAATTTATTTGGAAATAGGGTGGTTGCAAATGTAATTAGTTAAGATGAAGTCAAACTAGAGTAGGGTGGGTTCTGACACCACTTTGATTGCTGTCCTGATAAAGATAAAGGGGGAAATTGGACACAGACACACAGACAGAATGCCATGGGAATATGCAAGCAGGGATCCAGATGATTCCCCTATAAAGAAAGGTGTGCCAGAAACCCCCAGGGGCTGGGGAGGGGCATGGACTAGATTTTCCCTCACAACCTGCAGGAGAAGCCAACCCTGCTAACATTTTGATCTGAGACGTCTAGCTTCCAGAATCATGAGACAATACATTTCTGGGGCATTTTAGCCACTCAGTTTGTGACACTTTGTTACAGCAGTGATAGCACACCAGCACACATGGATACTGTGCTGACAGACAATAGTTAGGAAAGATGTATTGTTGGTAGAGGGAACAGCATGAACAAAGAGGCAAAGGCACGCTCTGGTAATGGGAGGAAAAAGGTCGTGTGACCCAGGGTCAGTATATGGGGAAGGCTGAGTGGCCAGAAGGGTGTGTTTGGGGCACATCGTGAAGAACCTCGATTCCTAGTTAAGGGTTATGGACCTTTTCCTTTAGATATTGTGCTGTTGAAGGTTTCAGGTGGGTAAGGTGATATATCTAGGGTTATTAAATTGTTTTTATCTTTACGAAACACTTCCAGAGGAAATTTTCTGAAGCAATGCTCATTTAATCCAGTGTTAAGATATTGATGAACCCATTTTAGCCTGAAAATGATGCAGCCTTATTTTCTGTCTAGTTCTGCTCAATTCTATCTAATACTTGCTGATGTCATAAGTTTCACCTTTAGTAAATGTCACTGCTTGACAGTAGGCATTTCCTAACTGACCCGCTATCCCTTGATTGTACCAAAAATTAATTACACAGACATTTCAGACTCCTGGCTCCCTTAATATAGTTTGCAGATACACAGAAGGCTTGACCATCATAGGAGTTTAAAAAAGAAGAACTGTCTGGTGGACTGAAAGCAACATTTTTTTTTTTTTTTGTAGTATGCCTCATTTTCCCTCAGCTCCCCAATCTAGAAAAGGGTAATGATACAGTAGAATTGGGTGTATCCCAATTCCCCAGTGGCTTCCCTTGTGGCTCAGACAGTAAAGCGTCTGCCCACAATGCGGGAGACCTGGGTTCAACCCCTGGGTTGGGAAGATCTCCTGGAGAAGGAAATGGCAACCCACTCTAGTATTCTTGCCTGGAAAAATCCCATGGACAGAGGAGCCTGGTAGGCTATGGTCCATGGGATCGTAAAGAGTCGGACACAACTGAGCAACTTCACTTTTCACTTTCTTTCTTTCAATTCCCTGGTGCCTCAGCAGTAAGGAATCTGTCTGAAATGCAGGAGACACAGGAGATGTGTGTTGAATCCCTGGGTCAGGAATATCCCCTGGAGGAGGGCATGGCAACCCATTCCAGTATTCTTACCTGGAAAATCCCATGGACAAAGGAGGCTGGTAGGCTATGGTCCATGGGGTTGCAAAGAGTCAGACATGACTGAAGTAACTGAGCACAGCACAGTGGAATTCATCTCATGTGTTGTGTGAAGGTTAAATGAGATAATGCAACTAATGTGTGTACAGAGTAGAGTGTTTAATAAATGTTAGCTGTATTACTGGTGAGACTGGAGGAACGGGCTTTCAAATTCCTGTTATTTGACTCTAAATTCTGTGTTCTTTCAACCCTCTATTGTTTTACTGAGTGGTGTTGATCTGCAATAGTAATAGCCTTTATGATTTACTCTTGGTGGTTTCCTATCATTACTTTTCCATCCTGACACATGTTAGGCAGCGTCTTTCTGTGCAAACTCCTCATCAGTGACAGATGTTGACAAGACTCAAGGGGTCCTCCCAGGCTCAGAGAGGAACTGTTGAGAGCTGCTGGGCTGGTAGACAAGTGCGGAGTGAGCTGTTGGTGTCTCACTCAGCAGAAGCATGGGTGGATCTGGGCAGATAGAATGCTGTCCAGAGAATTTGGGATGCCAGGATTGCGGCAAACTGCCCATTGAAAGAGGCCTGCTCTCATGGTGTCCCAAGAAGATATCATCTTCATAAGCATTGGAAATGAATTGTGACTGGAAAATAAAAACAACAGGGCATCTGGTTAAATGTGAAAGTGAACATCTGGCAAGAGATGTATTCCTGCCAAGGGTTCTCCATGTTTGCCTCTGCAAATGTTATTTATAAGTAGAGAATTGGTGTGTATCTTCCTTGTAGATTTTTCATTGTTTAAAGAGTTTTATACCCATAATGACCAAAGTTCATAAATAAAACAATTCCTTTATTTAAAATTAAAACATTCTATCTTCAAGTGATTTCTGTATCAGTCAGGAGGAGCTAGTTATATGCAGTAGGTAACAAACATTCCAAAAATATGAGTGGCTATGACAACGTAATTTTATTTCTCCCTCTTAGTTGGCAAAACCCAACCAAATTTGTAGCTTTCCTCATCCTTAGTAATATCTACTTTTTTTTTTTTTTTTGA
>SJYV01024685.1:2223026-2290207 GCA_006410875.1 Neotragus pygmaeus | reverse complement strand
AAAAAAAAGCAGTAGCCATTCTTGCTGGTAGTGGACATTGAGACATGACAGAAGAGGAAATGTTTTAGTGCAGAAACTAAATCCAGGAAAGGGTGGGATAACTGTCTGGTGACTTGCAGAAAGTAACAACTGAAAGAGATTTTGACTAAGTTTTCAAACTTGATCTTAATTATGGGAAAATTTCAAGTCATTCTACCTACAAAGTTAGTTACCTTGGATTGTGTTAGAGGCAGAAAAAGGAATGTGAAAGAGAAAGTTTAAAGGAGGACAAGTGTACAGGAAAGGAAAATGAGGAGAGAGAGCCTGAACCATCCAGTCATTGTTTAATGATAACTCATGGTGCTGGCCATGAGTCACTTATCATATATTTGAAAGAAAATGGAGATGTAGTTAGATACCTTCCTACCTAGTTAAAAAGAACATGAGGTACTTTGGATTTCATCTTAAAATCTTTTGTGTGGATATGATGAACAAAGAAGAGCTATGACTCAGTGATTAACTAGAGGAAATGAGTCATAAGATGGAATATGTAGCTGTTTGAGTTTCCTCACCAAAATCAGCCAATATGACACTTAGTTTGTAAACTTCCTGAACACTATTACTACTGTTAATATATTGATTTTTCAACACAACATAGATTTCTTGATCCTGTAACTTTCGACCCAACTTTGTAATGAAATAGACTCTCGGAAACCAAGGGAGATCTTGGTTTTATTTTCTTCTGTCTTTCTTTCCAAGTAAACATCTGCATTGATCATGGAATTTATTCAAATTATAGCAAACTCATAAACACAATTAAATAATCTACGCTCTCAGCCTGTGGGGCACAAAAATTCAAATGTATTTAAAAGAAGTTAAATTAACTATTTCGAAAAGCCAATCATGGCAACTTCTCACAGCTGCATCATAAAATGCACAACCTCAGGGTCTACAAAATGTTCCACAGTTTATCCAATGACATACAAAATGCCAAATTTTTCGTTAAAGGGAAAGATATCTTAAGTTTCCATTGTGTTTGATTCTTTTATATCCATCCAAACACATGGGTTTATATTCATAATGAATAAACATCTCTTTTGAAACCAAAGTGAAATCCTGAAGATAATGAGAATATATTTTCCTTTATTCAGTTTTATTGAAGTATAACTGACAAATAGAATTGCACATAGAGTGTACAACTTGAGGAATTGATAAAGTGTATTATATGTTGATAACTATAATCAAGTTAATTAACATATCCATCACCACACAAAGTTACACCCTGTGGATGTGTGTGTGTGTGGTGAGAATGTTAAAGATCTACAAAAATTCTTCAAATTTCAAGTGTACAGTATGGCATTATTAACTATAGTCACCATGTTTGCATTAGATCTCCAAAACTTATTCATAACTGGAAGTCTGTACCCTTTGACAAACATCTGCCCACTTCCTTCCCCTACCTCTGACAATCATCCTTCTATTCTACTTTATAAGCTTGATCTCTTTTCCTTTAAGATTCCACTTATGAATATGATCATGACAGTATTTTTCTTTCTCTTTCTGGTTTATTTCAGTTATAATATTCTCTAGGCTTATACATGTTGTCACAACTGGCAGATTTGCTTTTTTTCTGGCTAAATAGTATTTCCTTGTATATATTTAACCACATTTCTTTATCCATTCATCTGTCAAGACATGGAGATTTTTTCATATCTTGGCTATTAGAATAATGCTGCAACAAACATGGAAGTGCTTGTTTTCTTCAGATATAAACTCATTAAACTTCGGATATAAATCCAGTGGGTTTGCTGGATCTTACAGTTATAATAATTTTTTATCTTTTGAGAAAACTGTAGTTTTCTGTTATCATTGTACCAATTTACATTCTCAATAACAGTGCACAAGGGTTTTCCCTTTTCTCCTCATCAACACTTGTTATTTCTTGTTTTTCAACAGCAGCCATCTTAAGAGGTAGGCTTCCAAGATGGTACAGTTGTAAAGAATTCACCTGCCAACACAGGAGGCGGAAGAGACACAGGTTTGATCCCTGCTTTGGGAAGATCCACCAGAATAGGAAATAGCAGCCTGCTCCAGTATCCTTGCCTGGTAGACTCCATGGACAGCACCTGGCAGGCTACAGTCCATGGAGTCACAAAGGGTTGGAGATGACTATGCAACTGAGCACACAGCACACACATCCTAACCTAAGGTCTGAGGTGATATCTCACTGTGGTTCTGACTTGTGTTTCCCTAGTGATTATAACGTTGAACACCTTTTAATGTACCTGTTGGCCATTTGTATGTCTTCTTTTGAGAAGCGTCTATCCAGGTTATTTGCCAATGTGGATTATTTGGGGTTTTGTTTGTTTGTTTTGCTATTGAGTTGTTTAACTGCCTTATACATTTTGTATATTAACCCCTTAAGAGATGTATATTTGCAAATATTTTCTCCCATTTTATAGGCTGTCTTTAAACTTTTTTTATTGTTTCCTTTGCTGTGCAGACTCTTACATTTGATGATGTCTTGCTTGTTTAACTTTGTTTTTGTTGCCTGTGACAAGAAGATTTATCTCTATGTTTTCTGGAATTTTTATGGTTTCAGTCTTACATTTAAGTCTTTATTTTATTATGAGTTAATTTTTGTGAGTGGTACAGGGTAGGGGCCTAGTTTCATTCTTTAGCATACACCTGTTCAGTTTACCAACACCATTTATTGTAGAGACTATCCTTTTCCCATCATGTGTTCTTAGAGCTCTTGTCAAAGATTAGTTGACTACATATGTGGGTTTATTTCTTGGCTCTCTATTCTGTTCCATCGACTTAGCTGTCTGTTTTTAATCCGGGTACCATAGTTTTAATTACCATAGCTTTTAATATATTTTGAAATGAGGAAATGTGATGCCTCCAGCTTTGTTCCTCTTTATCAAGATTGCTATGGCTATCCAAAGTGTCAAAAAATGATAATGACCCAAAGACTCAATAATTTAAATCACAAATTGGCAAATTGGGATTTTATATAAGAGATCAGATAGTAAAGACTGTAACTTTAATGGGTCTTAAAGCCTCTGTCACAACTACTCTGCTTTTATAAGACAAAAGTAGCCTTAGGCTGTATTTAAAAGAATGGAGCATGCTATGTTCGAATCAGTTCAGTTTAGTCACTCAGTCGTGTCCGACTCTTTGCAACCCCATGGACTGAAGCACCCAGGCTTCCCTGTCCATCACCAGTTGCCAGAGCTTACTCAAACTCATTTCCATCAAGTTGGTGATTACATCGAACCAGCTCATCCTCTGTCATGCCCTTCTCCTCCTGTTCTTGGCTCATCTGCTATGAAACAAAGTTAAATGGCATATTTATGGCATGTTGCAGTCCATGGGGTCACAAAGAGTCAGGTACAACTGAGCTACTGAACAACAATAATGAGAAAATGAAAAATGTAAAACAGCAAACTTTAGGCATTAGAATAATCCATAAGACTTTAGTTCTCAGAGAATAACATGATAAACATTTTTCCATCATATTTAACTGATAGCAAAATCTTGACCTAGTAGATGGATTCAAGGTATATTTTGGCAAGAGAACCAACAGCAAATAGGACTCACTAATATAACAGATGAGTCAAAGATGACTCCAAACTTCTTAGCATAAGTAAATGATGATGCCATTTAATGAAATAATAAGTAGGAATATACTTTTGGATGGGGGTAGAATTAAAATTCTAGATGGGAATACTGATTTTGAAATATACATAAAACATCAAAGTAGAACTTTCAGATAGGCTGTTGAATGTACTCGGAGAAGAGGCTTCAACATAAATTTGGGAGTCATCAGCTCATAGACAGCATTTAAGCCATAGAAATGAATGAAATTATCTAGGCAAAAGATGTAGAAAGAGAAAGGAAGATGAGGAAATATCTTGATGTACTTTCTTAACCATCTAAGAAAGAGTTAATCATGTTAACTCAGTGCCAGGAAAGTCTTATTTCTGCCAATCGTGGTGAATTTAGAATTTATGAGTGCCAATAAATACACATTTCTATTGTACCAATAATTCTTTTCAAATTTATTGAAACACATGCCCTTTTTCCAAGAACTATCTTGGGGTACATGTTCATCTAAACAAGTGCTGATAATTGTGATTAGTATAATACATTTAATGTAACATTTTTAATAAAATCATTTTATTTTATTCATCACCTCTAGATTTCTAGTCAAAGATAAAATATTAGCCTTCCAAGCACACACAAAAAAGCAGCTGATTTCAAATAATCTCTGAAATGCAACTTGAATTGCATTTTTATATATAACATTCTCAATGCACTACAGCTTGAGGTGTTATCTGCCCAGAGATATAGGTAAATTCCTTGTAGTTTAATAATGTGAAGGAAACAAAACTAAAAATCATCTTTTAGTTTGTCATCTATTGAAACATCTTATCCTTCATGTGTGTGACACAGATCACTGTCTATTTTCAGAAAAGCAATAAGTTCAGTTCAGTTCAGTTCAGTTGCTCAGTCGTGTCTGACTCTTTGCGACCCCATGAATCGCAGCANTCATGGCCTCTGATCCCATTACTTCATGGCAAATAGATGAGGAAACAATGGAAAGAGGGACAGATTTTATTTTCTTGGGCTCCAAAATCACTGCAGATGGTGACTGCAGCCATGAAATTAAAAGACGCTTACTCCTTGGAAGAAAAGCTATGACCAACCTAGACAGCTTGTTAAAAAACAGAGACATTACTTTACCAGCAAAGTTCCAACTAGGTCAAAGCTATGGCTTTTCCAGCAGTCACGTATGAAAGCGGAGAATTGAACTATAATGAAAGCTGAGCAATGAAGAACTGATGCTTTTGAATTGTGGTGTCGGAGAAGACACTTGAGAGTCCCTTGGACTGTAGTATCAGACCAGTCAATCTTAAAGGAGATCAGTCCTAGGTGTTCATTGGAAGGATTGATACTGAAGCTGAAACTCCAATACTTTGGCCATCTGATTCGAAAAACTGACTCACTGGAAAAGACCCTGAAACTGGGAAAGATTGAAGGCAGGAGGAAAAGGGGATGACAGTGGATGAGATGGTTGGATGGCATCACAGACTCAGTGGACATGAGTTTGAGCAAGCTCCGGGAGTTGGTGATGGACAGGGAAGCCTGGAATTCTGCAGTCCATGGGGTCGCAAAAGTTGGACACGACTGTGTGACTCAACTGAAGCTTAAAGTGCATTCAAATACTGTTGGATAAAAGAATGAGATTATATGTCAATGCTATTATCTAAAATAAAATCATCAAAATCATATTCAGAATCTTTTCATAGTTTCTACTGCTAAGTTGCTTCAGTCGTGTCCGACTCTGTGTGACCCCATAGATGGCAGCCCACCAGGCTCCATCATCCCTGGGAGTCTCCAGGAAAGAACACTGGAGTGGGTTGCCATTTCCTTCTCCAATGCATGAAAGTGAAAAGTGAAAGTGCAGTCACTTAGTCATGTCCAACTCTTCACGACCCCATGGACTGCAGCCCACTAGGCTCCTCCGTCCATGGGATTTTCCAGGCAAGAGTACTGGAGTGGCATGCCATTGCCTTCTCCGTCAAGGTTTCTAGAGGCAAGCAAACAAAAACAAAAGATATTTTCCATTTTTTTTGCATTTGCCAGCTAGATATTTGTTCTGGATGCTCTACCAACACCTCAGCATCTATATTTCAGCACTAAAGTTATCTTATGAGGACTTCCCTGATGGTCCAGTAGCTAAGACTCTGTGCTCCCAACACAGGGGGCATGGGTTCCATCCCTGGTTTGGAAACAAGAACCCACCTACTACAACTGAGAGTTCACATGCCATGCAAATATCCCACATGCTTAAGACCTGGCTCAAATAAATAAGACCTGGCTGCTATTAAAAACACCAGTAACCACCAATAGAAACTACTGCTTTTTTTTTTTTTTTTTTTTTTGCTCTAGGTCTTCGTTGCTGAGTGTGGACTTTCTCTAGTTTCGGCTCTCGGGCTCTAGAACATGTGGGCTTCAGCAGTTGTGGCACACAGTCTTAGTTACTCTGCGGCATGTGGGATTTTGCAAGACCAAGGATCAAACCCATGTCCCTTGCACTGGCAGGCAGATTCCTAACCACTGGACTACTGGGGAAGTCCCAGAAAACTATTCTTGTCTGAGCCTGAAGATACAGAAAGAGATGGAGAGGGAAAGGAATTTATGGGGCTGTCAAGGCTGCCTCCACAATAGAAAACTTTACATTGCTTTTTGAGACGAACTTTCTTTTATCTGAAATTCCTTTTCAAGTGTGCACGAGGTTTGTGGTGGAAGAACTCTGTTCACCTTTAAATCTGATTATCTCATTCACAGATTTGGAAGAAGGGCCCAGAGACTGGGCTGGAATAGCCTGGAGAACAAGGAAGATTGCTCCCTATAAGAGTCCTGGGATAGAACATTTCACCCAATCTTCTGCTCATCATCTCAGCCACCAGCATCAGCAGGCAGCTTTCAGCCAGAGTCACAGCTTAAGGGGCCACACTTTGGAGTGAAGCTGGCAGGATATGAGCTTTTAGCCTGTCAAGATCCATATTGGCTGGCACAAGAACAGAGATCCCTTCTAAAATTGAGCATGTCAGCCAATTTAATCCTATTAAACTCTAAATGACCCTCCACTGAGGGATGCACATTAAGAAGATTGTTGCTATATTACAATCCCTTCTCTATCATAGAAATCTTCTTAGGAAAACAGAATATTCAAAAATGTCATAGAATGTCAGAAGTAGAGTTCATCTTAAAAGACTATAGACTGCCTTAGTAATTATCCCATCCTACCATTGGATTTCACAAATCCTTGGCACAAGGAGAAAGAAAATTCATCAAAATACATGAATCACCTTTTTTCCCTTAATTGAAACATAAAATTCATATAATATATAATATCTATAATTGGGTTTATGAAATAAAATAAATTTTGAGCATTTTTAGTTCCTTAAAATAAATCTCAATATAGTCTAATCTAAAGCCTCTTTAAGAATAAACTTGAAATAGATCTTTAGGCAACGTTCTCATCTATACCACTCCTGCTGCTGCTGCTGCTAAGTCGTTTCAGTCGTGTCCGACTCTGTGCAACCCCATAGAGAGCAGCCCACTAGTCTCTTCTGTCCCTGGGATTCTACAGATACCAGTCATATGTTGATGCAAATGTCTTCTCTGACTGGATTGATCTTTTCCCTGCCATTAGAATGAGCCTTATCTCTCTGAGTGCTAACTCATTCTAGATATTTTTTCACTGCTTGAGTCTACTACCTTCTTTTCTATGCCACTATACATATCTTGACTTATTTCTTCCTGTTGACTTTTATTCTAGGTTGAATTTTTAACATGGTAGAAACTCCTACGGCAGCTTTCAGGCTTCAATCAAACTTTAGGAAAAACAAGCAAAGTCCAGCATGAGATATGTGCATGCACAGTCATTCAGTTATGTCTGACTCTTGCAGTCCATGGGTTGTAGCCTGCCGGGATTCTCTGTCCATGGGATGTTCCAGGCAAGAAGACTGGAGTGAGTTGCCATTTCCTCCTCCAGGGGACCTTCCCAACTCATGATCAAACCAGAATCTCTTGCCTATCTTGGACTGGCAGGTAGATTCTTTCCCACTGAGCCACCAGGGAAGCCTCCAGCATGATAATAACATTACACCTAATACGTACAGCATGCCTAATTGGTGTGATACAACTTACTAAGCAAATTACTTCATTATCATGATACCTGATTTTATCTGGAGTTGAGTGATATTAAAATCTCCATGTTGCTTACAAAGGAAGAGACTCTGAGTTGGGAAATTGCCCAAGATTGCATAATTAGAAATAGTAGAACCAGAACTTTAATGCTAACAATTTATATCAGAGCCCTCTCTCTTATTCACTGTGCAAATCTACCTGTAAATGTATGATGGATCATAGTGAGAGACAAAGCTGGAAAGTAATTTGTGATTTAGAGTAATTGTGCATGTGCTCTGTTGCTTCAGTCATGTTCGGCTCTTGTGTCCCCATGGACTGTAGCCTGCCAGGCTCCCCTATCCATGGGATTCTCCAGGCAACAATCCTGGAGTGGGTTGTCATACCCTCCTCCAGGGGATCTTCCCAACCCAGGGATTGAACTCGAGTCTCTTGTGTCTCCTGCATTGACAGGCATATTCTTTACCCATTAAGCCACCTGGAAGGCTTCAAATGTGCTACAGGACTGAGTATAAGAGGGGCATGCAACCCAGTCTGGGGAGCTCCAGGAAAAATTCATAAATGAGTTGCCTTCAGAGCTGAATTTTGATTCACGTACTATGGCCGACGTATTCTCCAACCAGTGGGAAGATCATAGAGGGAGGAACAGAGGTATAAAAGGGTGTGGAGCACTTTTCTAATTTAACAATTATGATTTGTAAGTGTCATCTTAAAAAAACCAGTCCACTGAATTATGTATAAATAAATACTCGACAAGTTGGAAAAACAAAGTATACTTTCAATACGTTTCAGTAGATAGCTCATCTGAAATTCTGGATTTTTCAGTCACTTTATTCTGATGCTATGGCAGCCAACTAACTCTTAACTTTAGGGGTTGTAAGACTCGGAAGCCTGGCTTCACTGCAGATTCCTGCTGCTACATAATCTTCTCTCCTCTGCCCTTCCAAGCTTTCCTTTAGGGTTAATTTGGCTGTATGGGTGGCATCTTTAAGTTCCAGATCCTGGTTACATCTTTTCCTAAGGAAAAGTTTTCCCAATCACATAGTTCTTTCCCGTTGATGTGACTTTCCAGGCAAAGTGAGGCCTAGATGGATGTGACTGAAATAAATATGATTGTCCCTCATCATTCCAACAACAACAAAAAAGAAAACCCTCCAAGTGAAGGAACACCACCTGACTAAGTGTATCGTTGAATCACAGAAGTTATGCTCTGTACCAGCAGAGTTGTGGCAATGGGTTCTCGGGAAACAAGAGCGCCGCTGAGCTGGTTTCCCACCTCTGCACCAGCACTCAGATGTGAGCTCACACCACTGCACATCAAACCTCAGTGCTTGCTCATTGCTTCCACACTGTAGCTCTCGTCACTCATCCTACAGAATGGATTTCTGTTTCTTCTCAGTTGCTGATACTACACCATTTGCCGCTATAGTTTTCACTGAAGGGATTCCTCCAGCTACAGCAGACAAAGCATATTCAGTCTGGACAAGTTTAGCAGAAAGGCTGGATGCGGTCAGTGAAAAGTGATAACTGTGCTCTGCCATCTTTACCTGGACAACACTTTTTTTGTTGTTTATAGTAGCTTTATTCATAACTGCCAAAAAATTGAAATAACTCACATGACCACTAATCTGTGAGGAAGGCAGAGTGAGTTCACTGGTAAAAATGAGTGTCAAATTAATGCATGTCAAAATGAAAACAAAAGTGTTACTCAGTCATGTCCAACTCTTTGCACCCCATGGACTGTAGCCCACAAGCCTCGTCCATCCATGGAATTCTCCATGCAAGGATACTGGAGTGGGTTGCCATTCCCTTTTCCAGGGGATCTTCCTGACCCAGGGATCAAACCTGAGTCTCCTGCACTGCAGGCAGATTCTTTATCATCTAAACAACCAGGGAAACTCCTGGATGTCAAAGTGAAAGCCATTCAGTCGTGCCCAAATTTTGTGACCCCATGAACTATACAGTACAGGGAATTCTCCAGGCTGGAATACTGGAATGGGTAGCCTTTCCTTTCTCCAGGGGATCTTGTCAACCCAGAAGTCAAATCCAGGTCTCCAGCATTACAGGGAGATTCTTTACTAGCTGAGCCACAAGGGAAGCCCGGATGTCAAAGGATACCATTAAAAACTCCCAAACCAGGGGACTTCCATAGTGGTTGAGTAGTTAAGACCTCTCCTTCCAATGCAGGGGTTGTGGGTTCAATCCCTGGTTGGAGAACTAAGATCCTACAGGCCTCAAATGTCCCTCCCCCACAAATAACATAAAACAGAAACAATATTGTAACAAATTCAACAAAGGCTTTTTAAAAAATGGTACATATCAAAATAAAATCTTAAAAAAAAAAAAAACCTCCCAAACCAGAGAGTGAAGATTAAATAATAAAACAGAAATCTAGATCTTTCCAAAAGATAACTACAAAAGTATTAGAAATATCAAATGAAAAATTTTTAAAAACACATCACATAAATAACACAGAAAACAAGATAAAATAATTTGGAAAAGTTAAAACACAAACTCTATCAATAAAGTGAATGATCTTAACTCACCTATTAAAAGAAATAAATCTCTACTATACTCACAGAGCAAGACCTAACTTCATGATGCATTCAAGAGATACACCTAAAATAAAGTGACTCAGAGGTTTAAAATGAAATGGGCAAAAACATCCTAGGAATATGGAAATAGTAAGAAAGCAAGTCTTCAGATTTTGATGTCTCAAACAAAATTCAAGCCAAAATTCATTAAAGACAAAAAGTCCGTATGAATACCAAGTTTTCAAAAATATCAGACTGCTGAGTATCAATACGTTAAGTAAGGTACAAATTACATTTAAGCTTTATTAAGCAGAACCATAGGGGATGCAAAGAGAAAAAGAAACATTCTAATAATAGGAGACTTCCACTCTCAGTAGAAGATAAATCATGATGACAATAAATATATAGAAGACCTAAATAACATATTTAATAAGATAGCTTTTATGAACCCATACTGAACATTAACCCTGACAACAGAAAACACATTTTCTTCCCAGGGACACATCGTATATTTACAAAAGTGATCAAATATTAGGTCACAAGGAAAATAATAGTAAATTGCTTAAGATAAAAAAAATAACTCAGATGACAATGCAATAAAATAAAAAATATTAATAATGTATTTTTTAAAAATCTAAAAGGCCCTTCCTCCTGGAAATTTGAAAGCTACAATTTAACTGTTGCTGATCTGAGGAGACTAAGGAGATATGACTTCTAAATGCAATATGATACCCTGGATTGGATCTTGGAACAGAAAAAGAACATTAATGGGAAAAGTGAAAAATCCAGATTAAAGTCTGGAGTATAGTTCACAGCATAGTATACCAATGTTGTTTCTCAGTTTTCAGTCAAGTCCAAATTTTCGTGACCCCAAAGACTGTAGCCCAACAGGCTCCTCTGTCCATGGAATTCTGTAGGCAAGAATACTGGAGTGGGTAGCCATTCACTTCTCCAAGGATCTTCCCAACCCAGGGATTGAACCTAGGTCTCCTGAATTGCAGGCAGGTTCTTTACTGTCTGAGTCAGAGTTCACAGCATAGCGTACCAATGTTGGTTCTTAGTTTTGAGAGATGTACCACAATAGCATAAGATATTAACAACAGGCAAACTGGTTGAAGACTATATGAGAACTCTGTATTATATTTGCAATGGTTCTATAAATGTAAAATCATTTCAAAATAAAAAAGTAGTTTTAAAAGCTTTCAACTGAAAAACATTCTTCTATCAAATAGCTATTAAATACAAGGAGCTACACAATCAAAATAACAAAACCTCTAAAAGTTATTGCATTATTTTTGACTCAGGTATTTCAACCACCATCACAGCAACAAAGTAAACCAAAATATAGCACAAAGAAAGAAATAATAAATATAAAAACAGAAATTAATGAAGGAGGTAACAGAAAAACAGCATACGTAATTAGTAAAACAAGGTATCAGTTTCTTTAAACATTAACAAATTAAGTAAAACACTAACTTAATTGGGAGGAAAATACAAATATACAAAATTAATGCATTGGGGGAAATAATCATTGAAATATAAGAATTTTTAAAATAAGATTAATTTGCAAACCTCTATACAAATACATTTGGAAAACTAGGTGAAATGGATAATTATGCAGGAAAATAGCTTTCCAAAACTGACTCATTAATATAGAGTTCAGAAGGATACATTTCTAAATTGCTTGCATAAATTAAATAAAAAGAACAAAAAAACTTTTGAATAACTAAAAGGTGAATTCTGTTATTGCTGTTCAGTCACTAAGTTGTGTCTGACTGTGGGCAATGCCATAGACTGCAGCACTCCAGGCTCCTCTGTCTTCCACTAGCTCCTGAGTTTGCTCAAATTCATGATGTTCATTTAGTTGGTGATGCTATCTAACCATCTCATCCTCTGCCACCCTCTTCTCCTTTTGCCTTCAATCTTTCCCAGCATTGGGGTCTTTTCCAGTGACTTAGCTCTTTGTACCAGGTAGCCAAAGTATTGGAGCTTCAGTTTCATTATCAGTCCTTCCAATGAATATTCAGGGTTGATATCCTTTAGTTTGATCTCCTTGCAGTACAAGGTGTTCGCAAGATTCTTCTCCAGCAGTATAATTCAAAAACATCAATTCTCTGGCACTCAACCCTCTTCATGGCTTAACCCTCACATCAATAATGTAATTTCAGTTTATTGTTCTTACATATAATCCCAATGACAAATATAACTGTCATGTGCCCTTCTGAAAATCTTACTGCTGCTTAAAATATTAATTTGTTAAAGGTTAGTAAAAATTCAAACTCCAAACAAGAGATTTGGCTTTATATTTGAAATATATCTGTTCATGATCAGACTTGATCCATGTCTTACTACGAACTGTGTTTCAATTCAAACCTGTCATGTTTTCTTTTGAACTTCTGCTAGAGGTACCACCTGATCTCTTCAATCAGAAGCATTTCTCCTTATAAATCATCACTTAGGTGAGTAAACAAGCTTCTTTTGCTCATTTCTCTATTTTTGCCATATTTGACAACACTTATCATCCAGTGATACTGGGTTTTCTCTCTGAATTTCATTAGCCCTAGTGAAAATCACTGGCATGAATGATCAAAATCATTTGTATGATTCTTAATGAATTAGAGTTATCCTTATTTTAATGGAAATAAGAGAGTACTAAGTGACCTTTGTTATCAAATGATAAGAAAAAAAACATTGCTATTTGATGATTCTTTTCTTTTGAATTTCCTTTCGCTGTTTTTGTTGCTGTTGAGCCAAACTCTTCAGAAGTACTGTTAATGGGACTGGTGATCTTTTTTTCTTTCATACATGTCATGCTGCCAGCACAACCTCTCATTGTATGTGTATGCTCAATCAGCCATGTCTGACTCTTTGACCTCTCTTACTGCCATTTAAAATTTTTAAAAAAATCAAGTATTTCTTCTAGAGAAAATATAATGAATGTACAGGTAACTGTATGAGTCAGATTGTGACTTTTTAGTTGCAAAGAGGAAGATATAATTATTTCTCTTTTTTTTCTTAAATATTCTCAATAGAATAAAAGTTTAAAGATGCTACAAAGTGCCCTGGTTTGATCTTTCACTTCCCACTGCTATCTCTCTTAAATTTTCTTTCTTTCTGTGATGTCTCTTTTCCCTTAGAGCTGAAGACAAATTTTGTTTTTCATCATTATCTCAGCTTAAATTCAGTTGGGAAGGAAATGAGAGGCGTGGGAGCTGATAAGCACAAAAATGCAATTCAAATAAAACTGGCTTTTGCATTTTTCAGTCTTCAAAGAAGAATCACAGTCAGTTTTAAGGATGAGGTTTATTCTGCTGTGGTGTGGATACCCTCTTACGTATTCAGTATTTCCTGCATGCCAAGCATGGGGAGGAGGTGAGGATACACCTCTGGGTATCGGGCTCTGGAGATAAAGTGGTGAGAAAAAGAAGACAGAGACCTCACCCCACAAAGTAGAGAACAGAGTCAGGAAGATTAATTAAACAATCATGTAAATTAATGTTAGCTATACGAGATGGTTGGATGGCATCATTCAATGGACATGAGTTTGAGCCAGCTCTGGGAGACAGTGAAGGACAGGGAGGCCTGGCATGCTGCAGTCCGTGGGGTCACAAACAGTAGGACACAAATGAATGACTGAACAACAGCAAGGAAGAATATAAGAAAGGAAAGGTAGGTGGCATGATGAGTACACATTACAGGGAGATCTGGAGCATTCCATCTGGGTCAGATGAGGCCCTGGGGTTGAGAGTTCAAGATGGATAAAACCAAGGCATGGGGTAGAGGATAAGAGGAGTATTCAGGCAGAAAAATGGACTGTCCACATCTTCTGTTGTCCGAGGAAGTTTGTTTTGAGCCACAAAAAGTGCCTCACATGACTTCCCTGGTGGTCCAATGATTAAGAATCCATGCTTCCAACGCAAGGCCTGTGGGTTCAATTCCTGACTGGGTAACTAAGGTCTCAAATTGTCTGTGGCATAGCCAAAAAATAGAAATTAAAAAGAAGTGCTTCATAATGTAACTTCACAGTAATTCATCAGTCATTTTGAGAGGAAAAAATAGAAATATGAGTGACAGTACTTAGCACAGAGTAAGTGCTAGATAAACTTGAGCTTCTATTATTATCCTATTCCTTTTCAACAAACCACCTCCCTCTCTCCACAGCTACAGCTCTCCCAGACAGCTTCTCAACAAACATCTTCCGAGGATGACATACTGTACTCTCAATCCCCAGACAGGAACCCCTTTTGATATTTATTCTAAATTCTGTTTTAGGAACTTCCCTGATGGTCCAGTGGCTAAGACTCCACACTCCCAATGCAAGAGGCCTGGGCTCTATCCCTGGTTAGGCAGCTAGATCCTACATGCTGCAACTAAGACATGGCACAGCTAAATAAATAAGTAAAAACTTTTTAATAAATTATGTTCTGTAACATAGCAGAAGTCTTCCTTGAATGCATAAAATTAATGTATTGGTCATTTAGCAAATACATGTTAAGTAAGTATGCGATTGATAATGATGACAGCTAAAATTTGCTGAGGACATAACCCTTGGGAAAGGCTGACTTAAGAATAGTGAGTTCTTCAGAAAAATTTCTGGGGCAAGTATTAGTACTTTTGCAACCATAATTTTAGTAACAGAGGACAAAGAGTTTAAACATTTTTCCCTAGCAAGTGGCAAAGCTAGACTTAGGAATGCAAGAAGGATGTGAGGGCTCCATTTTTCTCCTTGAAGACAGACAAAGCACTTGCTTATCTAGAGTTTACAACTTATTTAGAAAGAGGCAGGGAGACCATGGAAATTCAATAAACAAGTAAATAAATAAGCTTGATAATTGCCATTTGTGGTTAGTTTTACAAAGAGATTAAACCAAATAATGTGGTGAATAAGGATTAAGGGTGGACAGGAGAACCCTGCTTTAGAAAGAGTATTCAGAGATGACTTCCTGAGGGAGGGGCCTTAAAACTGATACTTAAAAGATGGGAAACTGATACTTTTCTCTGTGAAAAAGTAGAGAAAAGAATTCAAGTGGAAAAAATAGCAAATACAACTGTCTTGAGGTAGGGCAAGACTGGTAGACGGGAGGAGATAAAGGAGGCCAGAATCTACTTCTGCTTCACTGACTACGCTAAACCTTTGACTGTGCGGCCCACAACAAACTGGAAAATTCTTAAAGAGATGGGAATACCAGACCACCCTACCTGCCTCCTGAGAAATCTGTAGGCAGGTCAAGAAGCAACAGTTAGAAGAGGACATGGAACAGTGCACTGACACCAAATTGGGAAAGGAGTGTGCCAAGGCTATATATCGTCATCCTGCTTATTTAACTTACATGCAGAGAACCTCATATAAAATGCCAGCCTGGATGACTCACAGGGTGGAATCAAGATTGCTGGGAGAATTACCAATAACCTCAGATATGCAGATGACACCACCCTAATGGCAGAAAGTGAAGAGGAACTAAAGAGACTTTTAATGAAGGTGAAAGAGGAGGGTGAAAAAGCTGGTTTAAAGCAACATTCAAAAACCTCAGATTATGCATCTGATCCCATCACTTCATAGCAAACATGGGGGGAAAGTGGAAACAGTGACAGATTATATTTTCTTGGGCTCCCAAATCACTGCAGATGGTGACTGCAGCCATGAAATTAAAAGTCACTTGCTCCTTGGAAGAAAAGCTATGACGATCCTAGACAGCATATTAAAAAGGAGAGATATTACTTTTCTGAGAAAGGTCTGTCTAGTCAAAGCTATGATTTTTCCAGTAGTCATATATATATGTGAGAGTTGGACAATAAAGAAGGCTGAACATCTAAGAATTTGATGCTTTCAAACTGAGGTGCTAGAGAATCCCATGGATAGCAAGGAGATCAAGCCAATCAATCCTAAAGGAAACCCATCCTAAATATTCTCTGAAAGTACTGATACTGAAGCCAAAGTACCAGTTCTTTGGCCACGTGATGTAAAGAAGTGACTCACTGGAGAAAACCCTGATGCTAGGAAAGATTGAAAGTAGGAGGAGAAAGGGGCGATAGAGGATGAGATGGTTGGATGGTATCAGGTATCACGGACTCAATGGACATGAATTTGAGCAAAATCCAGGAGATAGTCTGACACTGTGGAAACAGTGTCAGACTTTATTTTGGGGGGGCCCCAAAATCACTACAGATGGTGACTGCAGCCATGAAATTAAAAGACACTTACTCCTTGGAAGAAAAGTTATGACCACCCTAGATAGCATATTCAAATGCAGAGACATTACTTTGCCGACTAAGGTCCATCTAGTCAATGCTATGGATTTTCCAGTGGTCATCTATAGATGTGAGAGTTGGACTGTGAAGAAAGCTGAGCACTGAAGAAATGATGCTTTTGAACTGTGGTTTTGGAGAAGACTCTTGAGAGTGCCTTGGACTGCAAGGAGATCCAACCAGTCCATTCTGAATGAGATCAGCCCTGGGATTTCTTTGGAGGGAATGATGCTGAAGCTGAAACTCCAGTANAACTTCATTGCAAATAGATGGGAAAACAGTGGAAACAGTGTCAGACTTTATTTTGGGGGGGCCCCAAAATCACTACAGATGGTGACTGCAGCCATGAAATTAAAAGACACTTACTCCTTGGAAGAAAAGTTATGACCACCCTAGATAGCATATTCAAATGCAGAGACATTACTTTGCCGACTAAGGTCCATCTAGTCAATGCTATGGATTTTCCAGTGGTCATCTATAGATGTGAGAGTTGGACTGTGAAGAAAGCTGAGCACTGAAGAAATGATGCTTTTGAACTGTGGTTTTGGAGAAGACTCTTGAGAGTGCCTTGGACTGCAAGGAGATCCAACCAGTCCATTCTGAATGAGATCAGCCCTGGGATTTCTTTGGAGGGAATGATGCTGAAGCTGAAACTCCAGTACTTTGGCCACCTCATGTGAAGAGTTGACTCATTGGAAAAGACTCAGATGCTGGGAGGGATTGGGGGCAGGAGGAGAAGGGGACGACAGAGAATGAGATGGCTGGATGGCATCACTGACTTGATGGACATGAGTCTGAGTGAACTCTGGGAGTCGGTGATTTACAGGGAGGCCTGACGTGCCTGGGGTCACAAAGAGTCAGACACGACTGAGAAACTGAACTAACTAACTGAACCAACCAGGAGATAGTGAAGGACGAGGAAGTCTGGCATGCTGCAGTCTATGGGGTTGAAAAGAGTAGGACACAACCGAGTGACTGAACAACAAATGGTTTTTCCAGTAGTCATGTACAGGTGTGAGAGTCGGATCATAAAGAAGTCTGAGTGATTTCAATGCTTTTGATGCTTTCAAATTGTGGTTCTGGATAAGACTCTTGAGAATCCCTTGGACAACAAGGAGATTACACCAGTCAGTCCTGAAGGAAATCAACCCTAAATATTCATTGGAAGGACTGATGCTAAAGCTGAAACTCCAATACTTTGGCCACCTGATGCCAAGAACTGACTCATTGGAAAAGACCCTGATGCTAGGAAAGATTGAAAGCAAAAGGAAAAAGGCAGAGGATGAGATGGTTAGATTGCATCACTGACTTAATGGACATAAATTTGAACAAACTTCAGAAGACAGTGGGGGACAAAGAAGCCTGGCATGCTGCAGTCCATTAATTCACAGAGTTGGACATGACTTAGTGACTCAATGCCACAACAAAGGAGGCCAGAGCAAGAGGAGAAAGAGAAATGAGATAAACCAGATTATGTAGGACCCTCCTGCCACCATGGGAGGGTGTCACCTGAAAATTAATGCAGAACCAGGAGACATTTTAAAAAGAGAATCAGAATAAGATCTCATTAATACTTTCAGAGTTTCACAATAGCTTTCATATTGGAGAACAGATTATAGGAGTCCAGAGACAAAGAAGAGAAACCAGTTCAGAGCTAATGCTGTCAACCCAGTAAGGAGAGACCATAGTTTAAACTAGAATGCTGACACTGGACATGGAGAGATAGGGACAGAGGTAGAAATTTAAAGTCTTACTTATGATGAGATGGTTGGATGGCGTCACCGACTCAATGGGCGTGAGTCTGAGTAAACTCCTGGAGTTGGTGATGGACAGGGAGGCCTGGCATGCTGCAGTCCCTGGAGTCGCAAAGAGTCGGACACAACTGAGAGTCTGAACTGAACTGAACTCATGAATTGGATGTAGAGAATGAGGACTGGGGAATCAAAGGTGACTCTAGACTTTTTGGCTTAAATAACTACAAATGGAGGTTCCTCAAAGGGACACAAGAAAAGATCAAGTCTCAGGGGAAAGCCATGAGTTTAATTTTGAATATGTAGTCTGAAATACCTATGAGGTCTTTGTGGAAAGATGTAAAGCACAAAGTTGTATATGCAGTTTGACCCTAGGGCTAGAGAAAGAAATGTGATCATCATTCACATGTAAGGTATTTAAAGCCATGGAGGGACTTCCCTGGTGGTCTGGTGGTTAAGAATTCACCTTGCAATGCAGAGAATGTGTGCTCAATCCCTGGTCAGAGTTCTAAAATCCCCTTGCACCAAAACTACTGAGCCCAAGCCACAACAAAAGATCCCCCATGCTGTAACTAAGACCCATGCATTCAAATAAATAAATACATATTAAAAAAAAAAAAGTAAAAGCATGGAGATCTCCCAATATAGTAAAGAAGAGAAGAAGTCTTAGACCATAGTTCCTAGGCATCACTGGCTAATTCATCAACCCTTTCTGGCTCAGGCTTGAGGAATCTAGGAATAACACTCTTTCCTTTTATTCATTCTTGATCACCCTCTACAGTGCTGGCAAGTAAGAAGATATGTTTATTCTACATGCCCTTACATGTTCTCAAATAGGCTGAAAGACTGATGAGGGCTTTGGAGCAAAACAAAGAATAATTCTTAGAACACAGTTCATTTTTCCTCTCATTGAATGTGGCCTGAAGTTAAAGCTCCTGAAAAGTCCTTATTCCTTTTCCTTTCAGAATACTCACAATAGAAGAGCCAGGGATGTTACTAACTTCTTGATGTAAACCCTCTGAATCTGAGTGACATTCCATGGCTCTAAGGAGTAAATAAGCACAAACCTCTGTATTCCAACCACATAATCATGTCTGAAAATTCAGTTTCAACACCAGGATCTATAAGAACCCAGCAGATGCTTTTGTCAGTCAATCAACAAGTATTTACTGTGTCCTTAGGGCATGTGGTAGTGGATGAGACTGCTTTTGTGAGCAAGCAAGTGTGCTCTCTGCTTTGAAAATAGAAAATTTAATCACTTGTTTGTCCAAGCATTTCCCTTCAGCTTTTCCAGCATGCTTTTTTGTGAATGACTAAGAGAACAGCTCCTGCAAAGGCGGCCTGTGAATCTCAGCCAGAGTCCCCAAGAGGAAGGATGACTCATGTGCCCCTGACGTCAAAGCCTCTGTTTCTTTTAGAGGAGTCGGAAGAAAGTGGTAATGGCCTGGGCTGAATGACCCAGATGCCCCCCTGAGTCTGTGCGGGTCATGACGGCTTCCTCCTTCCCTGCCTGACGGTGATAATTTCAACCCAAAGAAAGTGGAAGCTGTGAAAACTCCAATTTCATTGTCAAGGTTACTGGAAAACCAAAAGCAGGAGTTTTCCCTCTTGTCAAGTGATAGCCAAGCTTTGTGGTGAGTTCTGTTTTTTTTTTTTTTTCCTCTTTGGAAAATGCTAAAAGAATGCAATCCCTTTCGTACCGTGTTTTGTGTTGATTTGAGTCTTAGCTCAGGCTACTATATCAAATACTACCAACTTGGTGGCTTAAACAACAGGCATTTATTTCTCACAGTTCTGGAAGCTGGAAAATCCAAGATCAAAGTGCTGGCAGATTTGGGATCTGACCATGACCCTCTTCCTGGTTTGCAGATGGCTGCTTCTTGCTATATCCTCCCATGATAGAAAGAGAGAGAGAAAGAGGGAGCTCTGGTCTCTTCCTCTTTTTATAAGGACACCAATTCCATCACAGGGGGTTCACCATCATGACCTCATCTAAGCCTAATGAACCTTTTAAAGGCCCCTCTCCAAATACCATTACATTAAGATTAGGGCATCAACATATAAATGTGGGAGGGACACACACATGCAGTAAATAATCATTTACTTACATGTTAAAGGGCTTCCCTGATAGCTCAGTTGGTAAAGAATCTGCCTGCAAAGCAGGAGACATTGGTTTGATTGCTGTGTTGGGAAGATCCACCGGAGAAGGGATAGGCTTCTCACTCCAGTATTCTTGGGCTTCCCTTGTGGCTCAGTTAGTAAAGAAGCTGCCTGCAATGTGAGAGACCTGGGTTCATTCCCTGGGTTGGGAAGGTCCCCTGAAGAAGGGAAAAGCTACCCACTCCAGTATTCTGGCCTGGAGGATAGCAAAAGAGTCGAACACGACTGAGCAACTTTCACTTACATGTTAAAAGTGATCAGTTCCAGAGTACCTTTTTCTTTATGATTGCCAAGGACTTTACCAGCTTATGCATAGGGCTATTCCACTACTTACTCATTCAAACAGAGGTTCAAGTGCACTGAGTAACCCCTGGGTCATAGTTCAACAAAATTCTGACAAGAGTCAGAAAAGTTAAACAAATGTGACCTTGGAAATTTGGGGCCATGTCACAGTTCAGCCCCCTTTGGCATCAGTCCTGGGGCCTTCCGCCCAGGCTTGCTTTACTGTTTAATCTCCTGGGTCATCTGATCTATTTCATCTAATCTATTCTAAATCTTTCTCTTCTTTCCAGGACAACTGGATGTCTAATTAAACTGGGTATCAGTTAAACGTAAATTGTTGATGACATCTAGTGGGTTACTTGGTCTTCCTCTGAACTCTCAACTCAAGTCATATGTCTGTTTGTTCCAGCACCCACTGATCACTTAATTCACTGAATTTTTATTTCATAAAGGTCCTTATCACACCTTTAAGTATTTTTTATATAATATTAACTTTTCATTGTATCTTACAGTTTTCTTTGTGGATCTTGAGAGAGATAAGTTTACTTTATCATCATCTTAGTTTTTCTTTTGTTCTTTTACTCAGAGCATCCATCACCACAATGCTTTGCACTAAAGATTCACCCAATAAGAACTTCTGAGATTGCGTGATATTTACATGATGGTAACCTCTGAAACTAAAGTGAAATGGCATAAACCTAATAGCATTTCAGGTATTATAGTAGGTGGGTAATAAAGATAATTCAGGGTAAGAAGGACTCTGGGGACCCCTTAACATATCCACATATACGATATTGATATGCTAGTCCTAATTAATTTGATGCTAAATCCTGCCCAAGCTTAGGCCTCAGTGTGACATCATCATCCAAATGTACACAGGACCGATTAGTAACAGAAAACCAATTGTGGACACCATGAGAGAAGGACTTAGCCTATGAACTATGACACTAGTAGTGGGTACTTCCTAGAATATAAGTCTGCTAAGAAAAGCCAGTTAGAACAAAAGGTAGATGCCTGATGAATGTTGGATAAGAGCTAAACAGAGATATTCTTAACAGGCTTCAGAAAGCTGATAAATTGCCCTTTCCTTCTAGAAGGATAGCATTTTGGTCTCTTGAAATTGGAACCCTGATCTTTGGGAAATGCCTAGAGCCACCATTGTTGCTGTTCAGTCACTAAGTCATGTCCAACTCTTGGCAATCCCATGGACTGCATCAAGCCAGGCTCCTTTGTCCTTCACTGTCTTCCAGAGTTTGGTCAGATTCATGTCCATTGAGTTGGTAATACTATCCAAAAATCTCTTCCTCTGCCCTGCCCTTCTCCTTTTGCCTTTAATCTTTCCCAGCATCAGAGTCTTTTCCAATGAGTCAGTTCTTCCCATCAGGTGGCCAAACTATTGGAGCTTTAGCTTCAGCATCAGTCTTTCCAATTAATATATTCCATGACCAAGTCTTATCCTCTGACTCCTTTGTCTAAACTTTACATAAGTCTGTATCTTCTGAATTCTACATCTTCATGTTATCTCAAAACTCTCTGCCTTTCCCCCCTCTCTTTCAGTTCAGTTCAGTTCAGTCGCTCAGTCATGTCTGACTCTTTGCGACCCCATGAATTGCAGCACACCAGGCCTCCCTGTCCATCACCATCTCCCGGAGTTCACTCAGACCCATGTTCATTGAGTCTGTGATGCCATCCAGCCATCTCATCCTCTGTCCTTCTCCTCCTGCCCCCAATCCCTCCCAGCATCAGAGTCTTTTCCAATGAGTCAACTCTTCTCATGAGGTGGCCAAAGTACTGGAGTTTCAGCTTTAGCATCATTCCTTCCAAAGAAATCCCAGGGTTGATCTCCTTCAGAATGGACTGGTTGGATCTCCTTGCAGTCCAAGGGACTCTCAAGAGTCTTCTCCAACAGCNCAGTTCTTCCATGTATTCTTGCCATCTCTTCTTAATATCTTCTGCTTCTGTTAGGTCCATACCATTTCTGTCCTTTATCGAGCCCATCTTTGCATGTAATGTTCCCTTGGTATCTCTAATTTTCTTGAAGAGATCTCTAGTCTTTCCCATTCTGTTTTTTTCCTCTATGTCTTTGCATTGATTGCTGAAGAAGGTTTTCTTATCTCTTCTTGCTATTCTTTGGAGCTCTGCATTCAGATGCTTATATCTTTCCTTTCCTCCTTTGCTTTTGCCTCTCTTCTTTTCACAGCTATTTGTAAGGCCTCCCCAGACAACCATTTTGCTTTTTTGCATTTCTTTTCCATGGGGATGGTCTTGATCCCTGTCTCCTGTACAATGTCATGAACCTCTGTCCAGGCGGTGGCGGCGAGCCAGCGCACTGAGCGCGGCGGAGAGGAGCTACCCCACGTCCGAGGTCAGGGGCGGCAGGGAGAAGCCACCTCACACCGGAGGCCAGGGCGGTGACCCTGAGGAGCCACCCGGAGCCCGAGGCCAGGGGAGGTGGCTGGGCGGAGCCACTCACACCCTAGGGCTGGGCCGGCGGCCAGGAGGAGCAACCCAAGGAGCGGTGGCTGCACAGGCGCAGGAGGGCCTAGAGGAGCTATCCAACGTTGAAGGTCAGGAAAGGCGGCGGTAAGGAGATACCCCTCGTCCAAGGTAAGGAGCAGCGGCTGTACTTTGCTGGAGCAGCTGTGAAGAGATACCCCACCCTCTGTTAGAGGGATCATTTCTATGCTGGGTATTATTATTATCATTCTCATTGAGATTCTGCTTTCTGGACTCCTGGGGAACATCCACGTGGTGGCCTCTAACCCTTTGTATTCCATATTCAGTCTGGAATGCCCCAAGTTTGGGTTTGTGCCAAGAAACTGAAGCAGCTCCAGAAGCTCACCATAAAGAGATCCAAACATTTGGCATCTACTAGAGAGATGCCCACTCGTGACCCACTCCAGTATGCTTGCCTGGAGAATCCCAGGGATGGGGGAGCCTGTTGTGCTGCCGTCTATGGGGTTGCACAGAGTCAGACAGGACGGAAGCGACTTAGCAGGAGCAGCAGCAGCAGAGAAGAATTGATGCTTTTGAACTGTGGTGTTGGAGAAGACTCTTGAGAGTCCCTTGGACTGCAAGGAGATCCAACCAGTCCATTCTGAAGGAGATCAGTCCTTTAGAAGGAATGATGCTAAAGCTGATACACCAGTACTTTGGCCACCTCGTGCAAAGAGTTGACTAATTGGAAAAGACTCTGATGCTGGGAGGGATTGGGGGCAGGAGGAAAAGGGGATGACAAAGGATAAGATGGCTGGATGGCATCACTGACTCAATGGACGTGGGTTTGAGTGAACTCTGGGAGTTGGTGATGGACAGGGAGGCCTGGTGTGCTGCAATTCATGGGGCTGCAAAGAGTTAGACACGACTAAGTGACTGAACTGAACTGAACTTAGAGAAAAAAAGGAGCATCATACATGATTATTAGAGATCAGATAAAGGCAGGTGGTTCATGGTTATTATACTGGAGAGTTTTAGGGGAGAAGTGTTAGTTGCTCAGTCATTGTCTGACTCTGCGAAACAAGGCTCCTCTGTCCATGCAATTCTCCAGGCAAGAATACTAGAGTGGATTGCCATATCCTCCTCCAGAGGATCTTTAGGGGAGAAGCAGGCTCAAAATGAAGTATGGGTAAGTGTAGGCATCATATGGCACTTTGGTTTTAACTCTGTAGAACTTAGTATGTGACAGTGTAATAAAAATCTCAAGGTTTAGGACTTGCCTTGTAGTCCAGTGGTTAAGAATTCGCCTTGCAATGCAGGGGACTTGGTTTTAATCCCTGGTCAGGGAACTAAGATCCTACATGCCTCAGGGCAACTAAGCCCTCATGCCACAGGTACTGAACCCACACTCACACCACAACTAGAGAGAAACCTGAGTGCCACAACAAAGATCCCGCATCTGCAACTAAGACCTGATACAGACAAACATATATATATATAAAATCTCAAGGTTTAATAGCGTGAGTAATGTCACATTTCTCTTTACTTCTCGAGAACTGCTGCCTCTCAGCTGCAGGAACCAGTGACTGTATTTCTACTGACTTTCTGCTTGTTTTCTATAGGCATTGCATCTCTGCCGACATTGATTCTAACATGGAATAAAAGTGAGCTCTGTATGCTTGAAATATATCCTACATCTTCTTGAATGTTATCTCATCTCATACATTTACTTCTTCATCCCATTCCCAAAATATATTAAGCTGAATAAATTTTTCAACATGTTAAGTATAAACTGATGCTCCAACACCCTTGTATGAAACCTCATTTTCTGTCCAACAATGCTTCCTATTGTTATTTCTCTTGTTCTTTCTTTCAGAGGAAGGCCTGAATGTCAGTAACTCTGCAGGGCCACAGCCCCAGTCCAAGTCCTAAAACTTGTCAGAGTCCCAGGCCAGGTTCTGGATTATTCATTTCTCCTTCAAGATTTTAGGTTCCAATAACTCCACCATCTTTCCTCTGTTTGCTAAGAGTGCCAGCTTCCTCTGGGACACATCAGGATTTAATTTTAGCCTTTTCAACCTTCTGTCCTGTTTAAACAATTCTTTATATTACATTTTCTCTGCTAAAGTGACTGATATCTGTTTTAATGGCTGAATCCTAACTGATATTATTATTATTGATACTTTCCCACTCATTGGCTCACATGTGTCTTAGTAAGGTGGCTGATAACAGACCACCTGACCTGCCTCCTGAGAAATCTGTATGCAGGTCAAGAAGCAACAGTTAGATCTGGACATGGAACAATGGACTGTTTCCAAATTGGGAAAGGAGTACGTCAAGGCCGTATATCATCACCCTGCTTATTTAACTTATATGCAGAGTACATCATGAGAAATGCTGGGCTGGAGGAAGCACAAGCTAGAATCAAGATTTCTGGGAGAAATATCAGTGACCTCAAATATGCAGATGACACCATCCTTATGGCAGAAAGGGAAGAAGAGCTAAAGATCCTCTTGATGGAAGTGAAAGAGGAGTGCAAAAAACCCGGCTTAAAACTCAACATTCAGAAAAGTAAGATTATGGCATCCAGTCCCATCATTTCATGGCAAATAGATGGGGAAACAGTGGAAACAGGGACTGACTTTTTCTTAGATTCCATAGCCACTGCCAGTGGTGATTGCAGCCATAAAATTAAAAGATGCTTGTTCCTTGGAAGAAAAGCTATGACCAACATAGACAGTATATTAAAAAGCAGAACCATTACTTTGCCAACAAAGGTCCGTCTAGTCAAAGCTATGGTTTTTCCAGTAGTCATGTGTGGATGTGAGAGTTGGACTGTGAAGAAAGCTGACTGCTGAAGAATTGATGCTTTTGAACTGTGGTGTTGGAGAAGACTCTTGAGCGTCCCTTGGGCTGCAAGGAGATCCAACCAGTCCATCCTAAAGGAGATCAGTCCTGGGTGTTCTTTGGAAGGACTGATGCTGAAGCTAAAGCTCCAATACTTTGGCCACTTGATGCGAAGAACTGATTCACTGGAAAAGACCCTGTTGCTGGGAAAGATTGAAGGCAGGAGGACAAGGCGATGACAGAGGATGAAGTGGTTGGAAGACATCACCAACTGGGTGGACATGAGTTTAAGAAAGCTCCAGGAGTTGGTAATGGACAGGGAAGCCTGGCATGCTGAAGTCTATGAGATCACAAAGAGTTAGGCACAACTGAGTAACTGAACTGAACTGAAGTGGCTAAGCTAGTTCGTAATTCCAGCTTATCTAAGTTCAGTGGGCACAATGTCATCAATGTTGTAGACTAATGTGTTCTTCTTTGGAATAGCAGGACGATCAACATTTCTGCATTTTATAAGTCTTTGAGGTCTTTTTGTGAAAGGCTTAGAGGACAAATTAGAGTATATCCTTGTGATTCTGTGGGGGTGTGTGTGTTTAAATCACTCAGTAATATTTGCTGAGTACCTACTATGTATCAGACACTGAACAAAGGATGAAAAGATGATGAGACAAGAGGGCTGCTCTCAAGGAATGTTGTTTTGTTTTTCTTTTTCTGGAAGAAGCAGTCTAGTAGAAATAAATGTACACAGATAAACTGTAAGGCAATCATTAAGTGGTATGATGTTGTAAAATAATAAGTGATGTGGGAGTACTTTATATAAGAAGAAAGCTACCATTTATAGAAAAGATTCTTGAGAATGGTATAAATAAGTTATTTTGGAATGAAAGCAGAGAGAGAGAGAGAGAGAGAGAGAGAGAGAGAGAGAGAGAGAAGGAACAGGAAAGGAAGCAAGGGCAGGAGAAGAGTGACAAAAACAAAACCAGCTTTGAATATGTTCTGCACTGTGAGTCACAGGTGGAGGTACTTTTTAACCTTAAATAAGTTTATCTGTAATAAAACGTTTCTTGTTCCTGGTTTATCCAGTTAAACCAGATTAAAAGGAACAGGCTCAAATGGGAGCTAGATGGAAAGAAACCATGAGACAAACTCTTGGCAATGTCTCCTATGAAGTGCCTGGGGCTCCTAAAGCTATATTTAGTCTTCTGAATCCAAGTTCACGTCATAAATACAATAAGGAAGAGGAGCCTGGTGTAACTGATAACGCAGGCTGCTAAGTGTCTTTGAAGGGTATAATTCACACATCAACACCAGTTATTCTTGTTTTTCTGCGTCATTTCCTCTTCAGGGACAATTTTAAATCATCTGTGGGTAGACAGCTCAGTCAACTAAAAGTAAATTTTTCAATTTTCATAAAGTAAATCCTATACAAAGAAAACAGTGAGCATAAGGAAATGTTATTCTCCTCTTTGGGGTATTTTTCTTTCTATTTGCTTCTTCCCTTAGCACAATAGATAAATTTATTCATCCCAGCACAGGCTGTGTGCTGAGACTCATAACTTCAGAAAATATTTAGCACCCAGCGCAATATTCAAAGACTTTGTGCTAAAGCCTAGGGATGAAAGGACTGAGCCCCTGGTCTCCAGAAACTTATTGTCTAGAGATGAATACAGATAAAGAAACAAGCAGCATGGAAGTGTTAAGCCAGGGAAATTCTGGAGACAGAAGAAGTACCAGGTCTGAATACATATCACCATTGAGTAGACGGAATCAGAGAATGCCCCCTGAAGGTAACACATAGGTTGAGAGGGAAAGAATTTAATATCAGTCCTTTATTCAACAAATATTTATCAAAGGCTTCCCTGGTGATCCAGTGGTTAAGAATCCACCTTGCAATGCAAGGGACACCTGTTTGATCCCTAGTCCACAAAGATCCCATATTCCACAGAGCAACTAAGCCCATGAGCCATAACTACTGAGCCCACACTCTAGAACTGGTGCTCTGCAACAGAAGGAGCCACAGCAATGAGAAACCAATGCACCTCAACTGGAAAAGTAGCCCCTGCTTGCCACAAGAGAGAGCCTGCACACCTCTACAAAGATTGCCAAAAGTGAGACAAATAAATCTTTAAAAATTAAAAGCTAAGTTTATTGAGCCTCTCATCTACACAAGCACTGTTATAGACCTTGGGGATACAGTAGTGAATAGACAAAAGTCCTGCTCTCAGGTAGTTTACTGAGAGAGAGTGACAGTAAATCAGTAGATAATGAATATATACTAGCACTTTAGATACTGATAACTACTAGAAGAAACCAAAGCAAAGCAAGGAAATAGAATTTCTGAAGAAATAGAAAGTAACAAGACAAATAAAACAAAATATATTTTGTTTAAAAATTGCAATAAAAAAGAAAGAAATGGAAAGTCAGGAACAGACACTTTGAGTAGGAGACATTCAAATACAAATCAGTAAAGTGAGGAAGCCAGACAATGGACTCATTTTTTTACATTCTCTTTTTTAAATTGAAGTATAATTGATTACAATATTATGTAAGGTACAGGTACATAGCATAGTTATTCACACTATTTAAAGGTTATACTCTATTTATAGTTGTTATAAAATATTGGCTCTATTCCCTGTGTTCTAGTAATACAATAACAGGTAATTGGCTCTTTATAGCCAAATGGTGCCTATAAAAAGCAAGTAGGACACCTCTGTGGGGTGCAGCACTGAATGTGTGCTTCCCACATGTTCAAGCGCTTAGCTAGATGACTCTGCTGATCTTGGCTGGGCTCCATCACAAATCGGCGTGAAACCTGCATGGCCCCAGTAAACAAAAGGGGAGAGTGATCTGAAAGTAGAGATGCTGGCAGGAACCAGGTTCGTGCAGATGAAGAAAAGTATCTGAACTTGATTTAACATGTGATGGGAAGCTTTTGGAGGCTTTTGAGAACAGAAATGCCATGATGTGTTTATTATTTCTAAAAGATCACTCTTATTGTTACAGGATGAACTGTAGTAAAGAAAGAATGGAAGTGACCAGCTAAAGGACCTTTATGATAACCTGGCAATAAATTTTGGTGGCTGGACAGACTCACAGACACAAAATAAAATAGTGGTTATCAGGGGGGCAGGGAAGGAAGGGGCTGGGGAGGGGGAGGTACAGACTGTTGGGTGTAAGATAGGCTCAAGGATGTGTTGTACAGCATGGGGACTACAGGCAACATTTTGTACTAACTGTACATGGAAAGTAACCTTTAAAAATTATATAATTTGTTTTTTAAATCTCTGGTGGCTTGAACTATGGTAGTAAAGGCNTGGGGAGGGGGAGGTACAGACTGTTGGGTGTAAGATAGGCTCAAGGATGTGTTGTACAGCATGGGGACTACAGGCAACATTTTGTACTAACTGTACATGGAAAGTAACCTTTAAAAATTATATAATTTGTTTTTTAAATCTCTGGTGGCTTGAACTATGGTAGTAAAGGCAGAGGTGACAAAAATAGTCTGAATTTTTAAAAATCTTCAGAAGAGACACCTGACAGATCTTAGAGGTGGGCTGGAGGTGAGGGAGAGGGATGAACAAAGTATAGGGGTAGATTATGAAGGCTAGACTCCCCGGTCAGCCCCACAGCAACAGAGAGTGGGTTTCCTTCTTAGCCCTTCTGGACAGTTGTCCAGAGAGGTGACATTGCTCCTCACAAGAGGTGTGTTCCTCACCCCAGATTGCCAGTGGGAACACTGAGTCCACACCCAGCAGACTCCGGGTCAGGGATTAAACCCTGGCTCCATAGTCTCTGTGGAACTACTTCACCTGTCTGAGTCTCAACTTCCTCTTTACAGTGGAGGCAATCACTGACAGTCCAAAATGCTGGCAAAGGTGTGGAGCAACAGAAACTCTCATTCACTGCTGGTGGGAATGCAAAGTGGTACAGTCTGGAAGACAATCTTGCAGTTTCTTTAAAAGTTAAGCATGCTCTTGGACTTCCCTTGTGGTCCAGTGGTTAAGAATCTGCCTGCCTTCCCTGTGGGGCTTCCCTGCTGGCTCAGATGGTAAAGAATCCGCCTGCAATCCAAGAGATCTGGGTTCGATCCCTGGGTTGGGAAGATTCCCCTGGAGAAGGGAATGGCTACCCACTCCAGTAGAGCATACTCTTGAACTTCCCTGGTGGTCCAGGGGTTAAGAATCTGCCTGCCTTCCCTGGAAAACTGTAAAATCACCTAGAAGAGTTCTTTGTTCAGAAAAATAGAAAGTTTTGGGAAGATAGAATTATGAAGTTGCCCGGGAAAATGGCAGAAGGTAGTGGAACAAAATTTCAATGAAGTTCTCAGTGAAAATAAACAACAACAACAACAACAAATCCCCCTGCCTTGCAGGCCAGTGCATCCCTGGTCCAGGAAAATCCCACCTGTGGCAGAGCAATTAAGCCCGGGAAGTGGCTGTGGTGAGGTCCAATCTCAGCCTTCAGGCTGTCAGAAGGAATTATTCAGAGGACTCTGAGGTCAAGTCCAGGAGGTCAACTACCAGGATGGCTCTGGAGCCACACATGACTGAGAGGAGAATGCAAACACAGAGCCCGAGATCAGAGGTGGACTTCCCACCTCCAAGAGCCCCAGTGCTAGGAGACAGCAAGGACTTCCCTGATGGTTCATAGGTTAAGAATCTGCCTGCCAGTGCAAGGGACAGATTTAATCCCTGCTCTGGGAAAATTCATATATCATGGGGCAACTAAACCCAAGTACCACAACTCCTGAGCCTGCGTGCTGCAGCTAGTAAAGCCCATTCATCTAGAGCCTGTGCTCTGCAACAAGACAAGCCACCACAATGAGAAGCCTGCACACTGCAACTAAACAGAAGCCCCTGATCATTGCAACTAGAGAAAGCTTGTGCACAGCAACGAAGACCCAGGGCAGTCAAAAATAAATAAATATATATATATATATATATATATATATATATATTTATTTATTTATTTATTTATATATTTATATATTTAAAGCTAGGGGACAACAGAGATGAGAGAATACAGAGTAAAATTTGAGCACAGGTTGACAGAGAGGGAGAAAATCTCAGGCTTGGCTCAAGGCAAACTTCTTGACTGTGGGGTTGTGGCTCTGTGTCCCTCGCCAGATCTTCAGCTGGGCACATCCTATCTGGGCTGAGGCAGGGCCTCTTAGTGCCAAGAACTGTTTAGATGACTGGGATGTTTGCATGGATTTGCCAACGGAACAGAAATGGGTCACTCAACACCATGATGGGGTACCTCTGCTAGAGCAGGAAACGTGGAGAGGCCCCTTGGAAAAAGCAGGGGGCAAGGAGCTCCAAGCAGGACTTTGTAGAGAGGAGCTGGAGATGAGCCCCTCGGTGAGTGGTATGTTTCTCAGGGTTGCCAGGTTTAGCTTGAACCCACCATGATTTCTCTCGCCCTAGGTCACAAGTCCACAGAGGGCCCTGTGCAGGCCTGAAAGCATCTAAAGAACAAAGGCACAGCCTTCCCTTGGCCCTCCTCTTCATGGCCAAACTTCCATTTTTCCGTTCTGAGTGCATTCTTGTCCAAACCAGGAATAGACAGGAATCCATTTTTAAATATACCGTGAGCCAGGAATTTGGCCTTTCACTCAGCTGTTTCTTTGGCAGAGTTCGTCAATGCATTTAGCATCTACCCACTCACTAGTATCCTGGATCAATTTACTTTCTGACTGTGGTGTGGATGTCTCAGAAGAGACATATAGAGACATATAGAGACATCTGTCACAATAGCTCAGTTCCACTCATTCAAGTACCTGTAACTGAGTTTACGCTAAGTCACTTCCGTCCTGTCCCACTCTTTGTGACCCTATGGACTGTAGCCCACCAGACTCCTCTATCCATGGAATTCTCCACACAAGAATACTGAAGTGGGTTGTCATGCTCTCCTCCAAGGGATCTTCTGGACCCAGGAATCAAAGCTACATCTCTTACATCTCCTGCATTAGCAGGTGGGTTCTTTACCACTAGCGCTACTGGGGAAGTAACTGGGTTTAAGTGAAGTGAAAGTCACTCAGTTGTGTCTGACTGTTTGCAACCTCATGGACTATAGAGTCCATGGAATTCTCCGGGCCAGAATACTGGAGTGGGTAGCCTTTCCCTTCTCCAGGGGATCTTCCCCACTCAGGAATCAAACCCAGGTCTCCTGCACTGCAGGCGGATTCTTTACCAGCTGAGCCACAAGGGAAGCCCAAGACCAAGAATACTGGAGTGGGTAGCCTATCCCTTCTCCAGTGGATCTTCCTGATCCAGGAATCGAACCAGGGTCTCCTGCATTGCAGGTGGATTCTTTACCAACTGAACTATCAGGGTTAGCTGACAGTTAATGAGGTCTTTCTAAATCTCAGGCATTGAACCAAGCTCCTAGAAGCTTTACTTCATTCAGTTCCATGGACTGCAGCCCACCAGGCTCCTCCATCCATGGGATTTTCCAGGCAAGAGTACTGGAGTGGGTTGCCGTTGCCTTCTCCACATTCAATTCCCACAACAATCTTAAATGAAAAGAGGGATTTTTCTCCTCCTCAGTTCTACTGATGAAAAAAATTGAGAACCCAAGGTCCCGCTGAGAGTAAGCAGCAGAGCTGAGATTCAAATTCATATTAAATATTTAATTATGACCTTGAATAAGGAACTCTAGTCTAAACATTACACTGAATAATGAATTTTGGTCTAACTTCAGCACTGAACTAGGAATCTGTTCCAAGATGTGGGTTCCATCTTCAACTCTGAAATTCACTATCTACTGGGAAAGTCACTTGCTGAAAATAAGTCTATCTTAAACTTATTTAAAAGCTTTTCAATTACAATAAAGATAGGGATATGGGAAAGAAAGTGTTAAGGGGGAGAGAGAGAGATTGGGGCTTAACTGGAGTGGTCAACAAAGGAGATGACATATCAGTTCAGTTCAGTTCAGTTCAGTCGCTTAGTCGTGTCTGACTCTTTTTACATATACCATACTTGCAAAATTTCAGAAGAAAACCAGAGGCTGTCACACATGTTGGGTTTCCCTGGTGGCTCAGCAGTAAAAAAAAATCCTGCCTGTACCTGCCAGTGAAGGAGATGCAGGTTCAGCCCCTGGGTTGGGAAGATCCCCTGGAGAAGGAAATGGCAACCCACTCCAGGATTCTTGCCTAGGAAATCCCATGGACAGAGGAGCCTGGCAGGCTACAGTCCAGGAGGTGGCAAAGAGTCAGACATGATTTAGCAACAGCATCACGTGTTAGGTTACATGGGGGTGGTTACTGCAATCACTGAGGTGGAGAGATTGGGGCAAGACCTCAGGCATGACAGAGAATTTGGACATTATTTTAAGGCACCAGGGAACATGGCAGGGTTTAGGGTAACATAGGGGTGGTAACTTATCTGTGCTTTGCTCAGTCCCAAAGATATCACTAGCACAGAAGCTGGGTTAAAAATTCACTCTCCAATTCTTCCTTGGCCAGACTGAAACAGTCAACATTGTCTCCTTCCCTGAAAAAGGGCAAACACTGTAAACTATAGCTGATGTTTTTCAACAAAACAGAAATATGAACATGATTATATTCCCGAGTGAGGCTCTGAAGCTAGACTTTTACAGAAATAACCACAAAAGTCACAAGAAATGAGATATGTGCGACATGCCTTACAGCATCAGTTTTCAAAATGACATAAATCAATTAAGGAGCATAAGAATACCCCCCACCCACAGCATACTCTGCAGAGTGTGGGAAAAGGGGTCCTGCAGGCAGCCAGGAAAAGGAGAAGCTTCCTTAAAAGACAAAGAAGCACAGAGTGTCCTGAACTGCCAGGGTCCCTTCCTTAATTTCATCATCAGTTTTTTAAATATGCAGTTTATCCAGCATCTGCTTTGAGTACTGAAGAGTGGAAAGAGGTCTGTGAGCCACACAATTTTGTTGAAAAGATGGACAAAATTCACAATCACGGACCCGTAAACCTCACTAGCTGTCACTTTAGTGGTCATAAAATATACCCACGTGAATTATTGTGTTAGTCAAAAAGTTCGTTTGGATTTTTCCATAAGATGGGATGGAAGCCCCAAACGAATTTTTTGGCCAACCCCAATACTTGACAGCCCAATGCTTAATCTTTAATATTAATATTTAATAACTCAATACTTTGCCCACCTGATGCAAACAGCCAACTCACTGGAAAAGACCCGCATGCTGGGAAAGATTTGAGGGCATGAGGAGAAGGGGGTGACAGAGGGTGAGATGGTTGGATGGCATCACTGACTCAATGGACATGAGTTTGAGCAAGCTCCAGCAGATGGTGATGGACAGGGACACCTGGCATGCTGCAGTCCATGAAGTCAAAAAAAGTCAACGTGACTCATCAACTGAACGACAACAACAACAAGTACTTAATCGCTATTAAAATATAACCATTCCCCTATCCTGAGCATTTAGATTGGTCCTAATCTTTTGAACTACTGCAAAACTACTGCCAAGATTATCTTTGCTCATTTTGATATTTCATATTTTTAGGAGTAGCCAAATTTGCTTGGAAGGTTCAGATAGCAAAAAATTTAGGCTTGGTGGGGCATGCAGTCTTCCTCCTCCTTTTTCTCCTCTTTCCTCCTTTATTAATTTTTTAAACGTGTACATCCATCCTTAACTGGGTGGTTATACAAAAACAGTCCTTAGATTGAATTTAGTCCCTGGTCAACCTTGCATTACATTCTCAGCATTCCTCGGCCAAAGGATAGGGTCATTATAATGCCATTTACGTGCACGAACAAATGCTTCTCCAGTGGCATGTACTGTTTGCCCATGCTATCCAACATTGAGCATTATTCTCAGTTTGGGGTTTTTTGCTAAATATCACTTATATTTTCATTAAAGAAATGTTACCAGAAATTCTGATCATTTCCATTTTACTAGAACTTTTAAGAGTTTGGAAGTGGAGCCCATGGCCCCAGAAAAATAAAATGCCTCCTTCTGCCATCCTTTTAACTGTATTGTGGAGAGGCAACCTAGCCAAATCACAGAAGGTGCCATGTCATATCAGACCCTCAGTGCACTGAGGATGTTACATTCCATGACTAGCCCGTGGCCTTTTGAAGCTGTGTAAAAATTAGCTTTTCGTTTGAGAATTATCCAGAATATGTCAAAGGAAGAGACCATTTTAAACCTAGAGTTTGCCTAGGATTAAAGCTCATCTTGAGTCAAATTTATCCTCTTGGCCTCAGGGGTGATATTAATCTCACGCTTGCTTTATCCAGTGAAGCAAGAAATTCATCCTGGCCAGCGGCAGGCCCGCAGCCTCCATCACAACAGCAGTCAGGAGTTCAGAAAGGACCCTGTGGGGAAAAAGGAAGGAGAAAGACCACCACATCTGCCTTAAAGGAACCCTCATCCTTGAATTCAACGTGTAAGAACTGGTGTGTGTGTTTGTGTTTGCTCAGTCACTCAACTGTACCTAACTCTTTGCAACCCCAAGGACTGCAACCCACCAGGCTCCTCTGTCCGTGGGATTCTCCAGGCAAAATTACTGGAGTGGGTTGCATGCCCTCCTCCAAGGGATCCTCCTGACTCACCTGTGTATCTTGCATCTCCTGCATTGGCAGCGAGTTCATTGCCACTGAGCTGGAAAGCCCTGTATTTAAGAGTAATTTCTGCAATCAACTTACAGGATGCTCTAGTTTTCTTCTTGAAGCTACTTAGGCAAAATAAACCTTCTCCCCCAACATCACAGTTGGGGCAGCCTGTCTGCTGTTTATCAGATTAATCTCAGTTCAATTCCATCTCTGAGTCGTGCCCGACTCTGCGACCCCATGGACTGCAGCGCACCAGGCTTCCCTGTCCATCTCCAACTCCTGGAGCTTACTCAAACTCATGTCCATCGAGAGGTAATGCCATCAAACCCTCTCATCCTCTGTCATCCCCTTCTTTTCCTGCCTTCAATCTTTCCCAACATCAGGTTCTGTTCTAACGAGTCAGTTTGCATCAGTACTGAAGCTTCACCTTCAGCATCAGTCTTTCCAGTGAATATTCAGGACTAATATCCTTTAAAATTGACTGGTTGGATCTCCTTGCAGTCTTAGGAACTCTCAAGAGTCTTCTCCAACACCACAATTCAAAAGCATCCATTCTTCGGCATTCAGCTTTCTTTATAGTTTAGCTCTCACATACATGACTAATGGAAAAACCATACCTTTGATGGACCTTTGTTGGCAAAGTAATGTCTCTGTTTTTTAATATGCTGTCTAGATTGGTCATAGCTTTTCTTCCAAGAAGCAAGCGTCTTTTAATTTCATGGCTGCAGTCACCATCTGCAGTGATTTTGGAGCCCCCAAAAATAAAGTCTCTCACTGGTTCCACTGATCTTGGGGCCCTCAACTGTCAGAAGCTTGAAGCAGGATCTCAGCTCCCTGACCAGAGGTTGAAGCCAGGCTGTGGCACTGGACTTAACCACTAGACCACAAGCTCAAGTCAATGGCTGGTGACAAGGCCCTAGCTTGTCTGCTATGTATAAACGAATTTCAACAGAGACAGAAAGTAGTGAAACATATAAGGTGTTTATCAGGAGAAAAAACAGTATAGGTGGATAGATTCATATGGATGGGTTCAGAGTCCTGCCCTTGTGTTAGTTTAAACAACTTATATGGGGCATGTCTTCTGGTTTCCCTCTGGCAATCCATCTTCCTTTGCCTGGTTCTGAATCCATACTTGGTTTAATTCAGGGTCCTTCCCTGTGTATGTGTGCAAGATGGATTGGATTCCAGCATAGAGGACTATGGATAGGTTGACACCACATATTATGGGGTGGCACTCCTTTCCTTCTTGGCCTGCAGGGACATTTTCTGTGCGCATGTACATAGGATGGTCTCCTTGACCTTGAAAAATGAGAAATATATGATCTCTTTATCTCTTACCTGGGCAGGACTCAGTTCCTCTTTGTTTTTGCCATTATTTTCATCCTAGAGTCTCTGTCCACAGGGGACATATTTCAGCTGCTCAGCCTGGGGCCCATCTATTTCCTCCCTAAAGATAATCCAGAAGAAAAAGCAAGACCAGCATTGATGGAGCACTTTTGGGGTTCCACGCCCTGTCCTGAGCATAGATGCGATGCTGAGGCTGGTGTAACATACCTATCAAAGTCACACAACTGGCAGGTAACAGCATCAGGATCTGAATCCCAAAGTTCCACATCCAAATAAGACCTTGGGTACCTTATTGATCAACTCAGAGATTCTAGGTGCTAATGTCAAGAGTTTAGAAAGTGGACTATGTAAAGAGATTAACCTGGCCCTAAAGCTGAGAAAGGGACCCTCCCCTTGCTCCCATGCAGGTCTGCCTTTCCTGATTCCCCTGAGGGACCAGTCCCAGCAAGGCTGATAGACAAGCTTCCACAGGCAGAGTTAGAACTCCAAGTCAGCCAAATTGTCTGTTTTATATATACTTACCTTTTGCTTATCTCATCCCTTGGGAACATGGAGATACTTTTAATATCAGAAGAAACAGAACTGGACTTCCCTGGTGGTACAGTGGTTAAGAATCTGCTTGCCAATGCAGGGGTCACAGGTTCGATCCCTGCTCCAGGAAGATTTCACACGCCTCAGGGCAGCTAAGCCTGCGAGCCTCAGCTATTGAAGCCCACGCTCTCTAGAGCCTGTGCTCCACTACAAGAGAAGCCACCACATCAAGAAACCCATGCACCACAACTAGAGAGTAGCCCCCACTTGCTACAAACGGAGAAAGTCCTTGCACAGCAAAGACCCAGTGTAGCCAAATATAACAAATAAATAATTTAAAAAGAAGGAAAAACAGAGCTGAGAGTTTTTCCCCAGCCATGTCAACTCTGGCTCTGACCATGTAATCCCAGCGAAGAGGAATGACCCCACCTCCTCTCCATTCCCAAAACACCTTCCTAGATTTTCCCCTTCCTGATTTCCATGATTTGTTTTCAATCAGTTCAGTCCAGTCACTCAATCATGTACAACTCTTTGTGACCCCATGGACTGCCACAGGCCAGGCTTCCTTGTCCTTCACTACCTCCTGGAGTTTGCTCAAACTCATATCCACTGAGTCAGTGATGCCATCCAACTACCTCATCTTCTATTGCCCCTTCTCCTCAGGGTCTTTTCCAGTGAATCAGTTCTTTGCATCAGGTGGCCAAAGTAACTCAGAGTGACTCAGCTTCAGCATCAGTCCTTCCAATGAAGATTCAGGACTGATTTCCTTTAGGATTAAATGGTTGGATCTCCTTGCAGTCCAATGGACTCTCAAGAGTCTTCTCCAACACCACAATTCAAAAGCATCAATTCTTCAGCACTCAGCTTTCATTATGGTTCAACTCTCACATCCATATGTGATTACTGGAAAAACTATAGCTTTGATTATACTCCTAAGTCATAGTACCTGAATAGGCTTGTTATCTGAGGTCCCCAAGACCACCCTCAGGCTGGACGCTTCACTAGGACTCCCAAGGATCAGAAGCTATGAGAGTGACAGTTACAGTTTATGGCTGTAAAAGGACAGAAAAACAAAATCAGCAAAGGGAAGAGGCATGTGGGGCAAAGTCCAGGAGAAACGAGGTGCAGCCTATGTGTCCCACGTGATCACGTTACACGGGAATATCCTTAATTCTCCCAGCAAAGATGGGCACAACACATGCTAAGTGCTGTCAGTCAGGGATGTTCCCCAACCCAAAGTAAAAAGACAGGCTTTTAGGACTTCCCTGGTGGCACACTGGATAAGAATCCACCTACCAATGCAGGGGACATGGGTTCGATGCCTGGTCCAGGAACATTCCACGTGCCACGGAACAACTAAGCCCATGCACCGCAGCTACTGAGCCTGTGTGCTAAAGGTACTGAAACCTGTACACCTAGAGCCTGTGCTCTGTAACAAGCGAGGCCACTGAAACAAAGAGTAGCGCCCACTCCCTACAACTAGAGAAAGCCTATACACAGCAATAAGACTCAGTGCGACCAAAACTAACTAACTAAATAAATAGAAAGGGTACGTGAGCCCCAATGTTCAAAGAAAGACAGGTGTTTCCCATCACTCCCATTGTCAGGATAAACTGTCATGCTGTATTTGCATGGCCCAGCCCTCAGGCATGAAAAACACTCTTATCAGGCAGAATATTCCAAAGGCTCAGAGGTTTTCTCCCTAGAGCCAGCCAGCTCTGGAGGCGGGCTTTTATTTAGAACATGCAGGTTTTGAGCAATGCAGACCTGCTGAGTTAACCCTTTCTGTGCAAGTCGTGAGAAAAAGAGAGAAAGATCTTCTCAAATGAATTTATCTACAACATTAAGGAATAAAATGGGACAATTGGGGAACTTCGCTGGTGGTCCAGCAGTTAAGATTGTCCTTGCAGTGCATGGGGCCTGGGTTCCCTGATCAGGGAGCTAGTTTCCACACACCACAATGAAGATTCTGTATGCCACAGTTAAGACTGTTGCAGTCAAATAAATACATTTTTAGAAATCTTTTAATAAAAAATTATTTTTAAAAAAAGGGGAACAGTAGGAGCCTAAATCCTCATGGATTCAGTAGGAACCCCCTGAACAGAGTTTTAACCTTAACTTCCACCTGAAGTTCAAATGTATTTACTTATGGAACAAAGAGTAAGTAGCTATATCTGCCCTGAAGACACTCACAATCTTGAATTCAGTTCAGGTCAGTTGCTCAGTCATGTCCGACTCTTTGTGACCCCGTGAATCACAGCACACCAGGCCTCCCTGTTCATTACCATCTCCTGGAGTTCACTCAGACTCATGTCCATCGAGTCAGTGATGCCATCCAGCCATCTCATCCTCGGTCGTCCCCTTCTCCTCCTGCCCCCAATCCCTCCCAGCATCAGGGTCTTTTCCAATGAGTCAACTCTTCACATGAGGTGGCCAAAGTACTGGAGTTTCAGCTTTCACATCATTCCTTCAAAGAAATCCCAGGGCTGATCTCCAGAATGGACTGGTTGGATCTCCCTGCAGTCCAAGGGCCTCTCAAGAGTCTTCTCCAACACCACAGTTCAAAAGCATCAGTTCTTCGGCACTCAGCCTTCTTCACAGTGCAACTCTCACATCCATACATGACCACTGGAAAAACCATAGCCTTGACTAGATGGACCTTAGTCAGCAAAGTAATGTCTCTGCTTTTGAATATGCTATCTAGGTTGGTCATAACTTTTCTTCCAAGGAGTAAGCATCTTCTAATTTCATGGCCGCATCACCATCTGCAGAATTAGATGTACCTTTTGTCAACATGTGGTCATGTATCTCTGAGCCACAGTGTTCTCTGCACTGTAGCATCTGGTGTCATCCGTTAATGCCTGGGAGGGACAATGCAGGCAGTTTCACAGGAGCTGACACTTGAACTGGGGCCCAGATGGTGACCGAGAATTGCCAGGTCAACAGTGAGCAGGATGCTCTCAAGGCAGGAAAGAGCTTCCTAGGGTATTCAGGTTAAGGGTCAGGCACATGTATTAAGAGACTGAAGAGCTTCAAGCATTGGGGGTTTCCAGACTGTCATATTAATAAGGTTACTTTTCTAAGTCCTCTCTGTAAGGTCAAGTTTGTAAGGCTAGTTTTTACTGGGTAGTTTCTGGCAGTTTCCCAAACTTTTTACATCATGGCACTCATAAAAGATAGTCCTGTTTGGCTCTCCAACTTCCTTTACAATTTATGCTCATTCTAATTCTTATTTTACTACTTTTCAATTTATTAACAGGAGCATGAGATGAAAAAATCAATAAATGGGCAACCTTTACAGTTACCATCACGAAATATCCTATTCTCTTTTATGCTGTCTTTACTTCCTTCCCTATTCATTTGTCCTAAATTTTTAAAAGAAATTGCCTTTCTGGTCCCTTATGACTTATGTCTTAGCTAAGTCTACTGTGAAATATAACTTATTGGTAGCTATCATTCCCAAAGCAAATACCACCTTCTGTACAGCAAGCTTCTCTGGAAGGTGTTTTTCCATTTCCGATATCTGTCCTTATAGCTTTGTTTTCACATCTGTACAGATCTCACATGATATCTAAAAATCTAGTCAACTCATTTTTTTGTAGCAGAGGGCAAAGGAAAGCTAAAGAGATGGAGGGGCACTAGCATATCACTATTTTCTATTCCAGGAGTTAGAAAAAAAAAATCAGAAAGGGAAGTTCTATTCTAACAAAAAAGCCAACCTCTGGAATAATCACATAGCAGAGTCATAAATAGTCTATGTGACACAATTAAAAACACAAAAAGTGCATATCTTTGGACAGAAGTTAAATATATATATTTTAGGAGGCTGTTCTTTGTACAACCACATCTATAAACTATTAGATTCTCTCATGTTGCTGGTAAGAGCTGACAATGGGTTTACAACTCAGATGAATGACGTCAATATAAAAAAGTTCAGTCACTCACACAAAAGGTATTGAATTAAGACTGACCTGGAAGTGTAATAGGTTAACTTCTGGTCCCAAATCACTTGTGTTCTTTCCTTGTTTCCTTTTTCCCAGGAAACTAAACATACCATTATGGTACCACCACCAAGTACTCAGTTTTAACCTTGGTCACTTCACTATTATCACAGGGGCAACTGCAGCCAATTGATTGCCATATTGAATTTAGCTTATTGTCATCCAGTTTCATTTAGCAAACATTTATTGATATTTTACTGTGTGTCAGGACCATAAAGAAGGCTGAACACCAAAGAATTGATACTCTCAAACTCTTGAGAAGACTCTTGAGATTCCCCTGGACAACAAGGAGGTAAAACCAGTCAATCCTAAAGGAAATCAACCCTGAATATTCATTGGAAGGACTGATGCTGAAGTTTCAATACTTTGGTCACCTGATGAAAAGAGATGACTCATTGGAAAAGACCCTGTTGCTGGGAAAGACTGAAGGCAAAAGAAGGGGGTAGCAGAGGATGAGATGGTTAGACAGCATCACCAACTCAATGGACATGAATTTGACCAAACACCTAGAGATAGTGAAGGATAAGGAAGTCTGGCATGCTGTAGTCCACGGGATTGCAAAGAGTCAGACATGACTTAGCAGCTGAACAACAATAACAACAGGCACTGATAAGCATTCTGGGTACCTATCTGCAGACAAAGCGGAAGCAGAAGTGTCACCTGAAGTTTTGGGACCCTACTGTGCTTCAGAAATAAAGTAATTTAATGCTATTTCTGAATAGAATCAAGAATTATAATGAACTGTACCAAGACAACACAAGAGATAATATAAACTCTCTTGATAAAAATGAACTATTCTGGTGACATACTCTAGAAACGAGCAGACTGCTTGCTGGCCTAATGATTCTCTTAACATTCTTCAAAAACATTCCCATCTGAAAGTGTTAAGAAAACTCTTTTTATTTTTTGGCCATACTGTGTAGCTTGTGGAACCTTATTTCCCCAACCAGGATCAAACTGGGGCTCATGATAGTGAAAACGCTGAGTTCTAACCACTGGACCACCAGGGAACTGCTGAAAAATATACTTTCTTAAAGGGGGAGGTTTCAGGTTCTAGACTGATAACTATAGGCTTCTTCCATTATGCAAAAGCAGGGTGTCTTGTGAAAGTTTTTGTAAGCCATAATGGCATAAATGCAGAGAAGCAATCACCTCAGGACACATGTTGCTCACAGATGCACAAATAAATGGGGATAAATCACAGGTACTTATACACACAGTTCAAAGCTATGGCAGCTTGATACTGAGATGCTGGGTGTAGCTCCACAGAAGGAGCTTTGTGGCACCACTCTCCTGTCCAGCGTGCCTGCTGCCTCTGTAGTAGCTTCCCAGGAAACACACATGCATGCCTGTGTGCTAAGTCGCTTCAGCCGGGTCTGACTCTGCAGCCCTGTGGACTGTAGCTTGCCAGGCTCTTCCGTCCAAGGCATTCTCCAGACAAGCATACTGGAGTGGGTTGCTGTGCCCTCCTCCAGGCATCTTCCCAAGCCAGGGATCGAATCAGAGTCTTTTTTTAAGTCGCCTGCATTGGCAGGCAGGTTTTTTACCACTAGTACCACCTGGGAAGCAGGTCCCCACGAAACACACACAGTATCCTATTTTTGTTTCTTGCCTTTTTTTGTAAAATTGAAAATCCTCTTCAGATTCATTTTGGATATCAACAACAGGAACTAATAAAGATCTTTTGTAAAAGCTAAGTGGTGTAAAGCAAACTTTTGAAAAGTGAGGGATACCTGTATGAGAAATTGTGTCAGTGACCGTAAGTCTTTAATAGGCCCTTTAGGAGATTCAGAAAAGCAATCTTCTGTCTCTCTTTCACACACACATAAACACACACACACACACACACACGAACAGATCTCAAGGACTGCTCATTGCTGCAAGTGATAGGTCCCATCTACAAATATTTATACTATTATACTAAAAATGATAAGTACCCTGGGAGGCACAACTATAAAACAAAGGGGTTTTAGAGGAGGAAGTTCAGTTGCTCAGTCGTGTCTGGTTATTTGAGACCCCATGGATTGCAGCACACCAGGCCTTCCTGTCCATCACCAACTCCTGGGGTTTACTCAAACTCATGTCCATCGAGTTGGTGATGCCATCCAACTATCTCATCCTCTGTCATCTCCTTCTCCTCCTGCCTTCAATCTTTCCAACATCAGGGTCTTTTCCAATGACTGTTTTTCGCATCAGGTGGCCAAAGTATTGAAGCTTCAGCTTCATCATCAGTCCTTCCAATGAATATTCAGGACTAATTTCCTTTAGGATTGAATGGTTGGATCTCCTTGCAGTCCAAGGGACTCTCAAGATTCTTTTCCAACACCACAGTTCAAAAGAATCAGTTCTTCAGTGCTCAGCTTTCTTTATGGTTCAACTCTCACATCCATACATGACTATTGGAAAGACCATAGCTTTGACTACATGTACCTTTGTCAGTAAATTGATATCTCTGCTTTTTAATATGCTGTCTAGGTTTGTCATGGCTTTTCTTCCAAGGAGCAAGCATCTTTTAATTTCATCTTTTAATTTTCAGAGGAGGAAGGTAGGCTGGAATAAGAGAGGAGTCGTGAAAGTGACACTTGAGTTGGGTACTAAACAATAGTACTCCAACATAGGGAGATGGAGTAAATAACATTTCCAGTAAAAGGGAACAGCCAAACAAGCAACAGCCAAGAAGAGTAACACATCAACCTGTGGAAGGGTGGGATGTGTGACTTGGAAGTCAGATCATGGAAGGTCTTAAAAGTCAGAGTATGAAGTTGCATCAGCAACCACTGAAGCAGGGTAAACGTTTAGTACAGGGCGGCAAGCCCATGTGCCATCAGTGAGGTTAGGCGGGTATAACAGTGGGGGCTGCAGAAGTCTGCAGAACACCACCCCCACCTTCCGCTGATTCCTGAATGCAGACATGCAGGCCCTCCCTAAATGGCCAGTTCTTACAACTTTCCAAGCAAAGCAAAGCAAAAAAAAGGGAAATCTAACTTTTATACGAAATCACACAATTGATTCCTTTACACAATGAGGGCCAAACAAAATTTGTATGCAGGCTCAGGGTAGCCTGTGGCCCCCAACTTGCAAAGCTGACATGTTGAGTGGATGGCAATGCTACGTTTCTACCTCTTGGCAGACTACTCTCCCAATCAGATTTATTATCTCATTACTTCTTCTACATAATTAATTGTGTGTGTAACTCTAAAAGGTGCTATACTTCTCCACTCTCTGAAGATAACCTTGATTATACAAATCCTGACCCTGCTGATGGTAACCCACAATTGTTTCATGCATCAGGGTAGGCTCACTGCTATAATAAACAACCCTAAGAGTTCGGGGACTTAACATCAGAGAAGTTTATTTCCATCACACGTAACAGTCCAGTGTGACTGTTCCTGCATGGCTGGCTTTCCCAACAAAACTTTCTTAGGTTCCTTCCACCACATGGCTTTGCCTTCTCTGGAATCTGGCGTATTTTCCTTCAGCTATAAACCGGGAAAGATGAGAGAATGGAGTTACCTGTGGGAGTGTTTCAATAGCCAGACCTGCACTTGGGCGTATGTTACTTGGACCCACATGCCACTGGTTATGATTCCATTATGGATAAATCAAACTTCAAGAAGGGTGGGAAGTGAAGTCTAGCAGTAAGCCCAGGAGGAAACACGAAATGATTTGGTAAATGAGCATCTTGTCTCTACCATATTTTCCAAGCAGTGTTTTGATTTCATCCAGCACTGGTCCTTGACTCAGAACCAAATGGAAGGTTTTATTTCATGCTGCTGCTGCTGCTGCTGCTGCTAAGTCGCTTCAGTCGTGTCCGACTCTGTGTGACCCCATAGACGGCAGCCCAGCAGGCTCCCCCGTCCCTGGGATTCTCCAGGCAAGAACACTGGACCGAGTTGCCATTTCCTTTTCCAGTGCATGGAAGTGAAAAGTGAAGGTGAAGTCTCTCAGTCGTGTCCGACTCTTAGCGACCCCATGGACTGCAGCCCACCAGGCTCCTCCACCCATGAGATTTTCCAGGCAAGAGTATTGGAATGGGATGCCATTGCCTTCTTTTATTTCATAGTTAGCTATTTTAAAAAAGTTAAAATTACAAACTTTAACTGAAAGCAGGAAATGTCACATAATTCAGTGATTTTTTTCTAGATAATTAATCTCTTTTATTCACATTAGCCACAAAATGTATTATACTTCTGTTCTCTTCTTTCCCCTAAAACACATAAGATATTCCACCTCCAAAATTCAACAACACAACCTTGGTGATTCACTCTTTTTATCTGTATTCAAAGAGTTGCCCTTCTTTCTGCTCCCATAATGGCACCCTTTATCTAAAGTGCACTCAATATACTTCACTTGTATCATTTAAACGGGTGAAAAACATGCTTGAATGTCATTAGGCTTTTATTTCATACCAGGAGACAAACTCATCAAATACTTTCATGAAATTTAAGATCTTTGATCAAGACAAGGTTTAATTAAGCAAATGACTAGCACTGGGACCTGATCGAAGCACAAATGTCAATGTAATGATTATTCTTTCCTCTTCTGTATAGGGAATGGTTTAGACTACTAGCTCAGTTAAATGATCCCATCTAATTCTGACATTCCATCCATCTCAAAGAGCAAGTTCATGAACCTTGTCAGTGGTACATTCAGAATGAGTATGAAAACTCCCAATTCCTAGTTCATTTTGATGCTCTAAACACAATCAAGACACTTAGTCTTATGGCTCAGAACATCCTTAGCAGTGAGTGATGGCCCACTTGTTTGCCCGGAGAGACTGATAGATGAAAATAATATACAGAAATTTTAGAAAGAATAAGCAATTATTTCCATCAATTCAAAAGTTCACAAGAGTTTAACTTATATTTGAATAGCATTTGAATGGCTGCCTCAAAAATTCAGTAGTTATGCTTGTAAGATTTTGAATATAGAAAGCACAGAGAGCAGAGAGGGTATAAATAAAATATAAGCACAGGTAACACTCCCTAAATGAATCTGATTTTTAGTTTATGATTTGTCATTCTTGAGCTTCTTTGCATGTAGGTAAAAATTTACATTTTCTTGCAACTTAATTTGCTCTCTGCTCTCACATTTTTAAAGAAGTATTCAACTAATAGAGGAAGTATGTACACATTTTCTTTACCATATCATCATATAAGATTAGATATTTTAGGTAGAACATAATTGATTTTATTTTTCTTATGTGCCTTTGTTTATTCACTTCCACATCCATTTCACTTTTAGCTTTTAATATTATAATTAGCTAAACTGACTCAGTAAAAGATCATTAAAAATATAACACAAGAAATAAAACTGCCTACTGGATATTTACCCTAGAGAAATGTTTAGGCTAAATGTCCACACACAAAAACTGTACAGGCATATTCATAGCAGCTTCATTTCTAACAGGCTAAAGCAGGAAACAATCCAAAGGTCCTTCAGTGAGCAAATGTATATGGTATATGGCAAAATGTGGCATATTCATACAAAGAAATACCATAAGCCATCAAAAAAGGAACAAATTACTAACCCAAACACTAATCTGGATGGCCCTCCATGGCGTTATGCTCTTTGAATCTCAAATAGTTATACATGTATGATTCTATTTATAACACTCTTGAAGGACATGGAAGCAACCTAGATGTCCATCAGCAGACGAATGGATAAGAAAGCTGTGGTACATATACACAATGGAGTATTACTCAGCCATTAAAAAGAATACATTTGAATCAGTTNCTTTGAATCTCAAATAGTTATACATGTATGATTCTATTTATAACACTCTTGAAGGACATGGAAGCAACCTAGATGTCCATCAGCAGACGAATGGATAAGAAAGCTGTGGTACATATACACAATGGAGTATTACTCAGCCATTAAAAAGAATACATTTGAATCAGTTTTAGTGAGGTGGATGAAACTGGAGCCGATTATACAAAGTGAAGTAAGCCAGAAAGAAAAACACCAATACAGTATACTAACATATATATATGGAATTTAGAAAGATGGTAATGATAATCCTGTATGCGAGACAGCAAAAGAGACACAAATGTAAAGAACAGACTTTTGGACTCTGTGGGAGGGGTAGAGGGTGGGATGATTTGGGAGAATGGCATTGAAATATGTATACTATCATGTAAGAAACGAATCAATAGTCTAGGTTCGATATAGGATACAGGATGCTTGGGGCTGGTGCACTGGGATGACCCAGAGAGATGATATGGGGAGGGTGGTGGGAGGGGGGTTCAGGGTTGGGAACTCATGTACATGTGTGGCGGATTCATGTCAATGTATGGCAAAACCAATACAGTAAAGTAAAAAAAATAATTAAATAAAAAGAGTTACCAATGGGGGAAAAAAAACACACTCTTGAAGTGAAAAATTGATTGAGAACAAGTCAGTAGTTGTCTAGGGTTAAAGTTGGGGGAAGGTCTAACTAAAAAAATACATAGCCTGAGGGAGAGTCTTTGTGATGATAAAACTATTTTGTATTCTGATAGCAGTGATAATTTCATAAACTTGTATATGTGATAAAATTTCATAGTACTATAGACTCAAAAAGAGTATATAAAAACTGGTAAAATATGAAAAAAAAAGAAATAAAACTGCTTATTTTTAAAAACATGAAAATATAATCATCATGTACAGATTCTCCAAAATTATTTTATCCTACATAAGGCTTCCTTGGTGGTTCAGATGATAAAGAATTTGCCCACAGTGTGGGAGACCTGGGTTCAATCCCTGGGTCAGGAAGATCCCCTGGAGAAGGGAATGGCAACCCACTCCAGTATTTTTGCCTGGAGAATTCCATGGACAGGGAAGCCTGGAGAGCTACAATCCATGGGGTCACAAAGAGTTGGACACAACTGAGCAACTAATACACATACACACATAAGTGAAGGTAATATTTATACTTTAAGACATTTTTAGTTTATTAAGTGGAAATTAATATTTTACTGCTTCCAATATAGACTGCACTCATTTTCAAAATTACATTTTTATAATTTTTTAAATTTAAATTTATTTAATTGGAGGCTAATTACAATATTGTATTGGTTTTGCCATACATCAACATGAATCCGCCACAGGTGTACAGGTGTTCCCCATCCTGAACCCCCCCTCCCACCTCCCTTCCCAAAATCTATTTTTGTGTCATTCTTAAAAGTATAATAGCCAAAATTATTTTTAAGACTTAATTTTTGATCATAAACCTCTTGTAAGTCCATTATTTTCCTTCACAGATATTTTTTCACAAGAGAGTAAAAATGCTTTTTAAAACTGGAGGCTCCATAAATTCAACAGATTTCTCTCCCTCCATAAAACTGCATAAAAGAGTTTAAATCACTAATAAAGCAATATGAGAATTATCTTACACTTGCAACTGAGAGTTCCCATAATTCTTCCTCTTCTTCAGGTTAAATGTCTTCTTTACTTCAAATTATTATCAAGTAAACATTCTGGCATCTTTCTACTAAACATCCACTATATACAAGATTCACATTTTAAATATGCACAAGAATAAAATAAGAAGCACAGTTCTTTTCAAAATTAACGATATCAGGTGTAGCTCATAAAGCTAGTTTTAAGGTCATGCTAACAACTGCAAAAGCCCACATTAACTTACAGAATTGCAGACAACCTCCATGGAAACACTCAATATTCTCCAAAGGAATGAGGAAAAATTACCACTTTTGAATAATACTATTGGTTACAGAGGACATGCCAAAGACATGAAAACAACTTGGTCTAATCTAGAAGACAGTTAAATCATAAACATATCACCTCATATTAATCTATTGTTATTAGGAACTGTTCTATTAAGCTCTGAAGAGATATGCTTACATTATTTATTCTGTAAAGTAGCAAATCAAAGTGGAAGTGAAAAAGTAATAGTAAATTAACACTTTGAAACAAGTAAGTTATGATGGAAACACACACACAGATGCAAGGAGATTTACTCAGTTGGATTCAGTCAATATGTGAGTTTATTCACAAAGAACTGATCAAAAGTAAAAGTACATCTGAATTCCATATTAAATAGCTGGCTTGAATTCCATTATCAAGTAGTACTATCAAAAAGTGAATCTAATTCGGCCCTGGTTATTACTGTTCTTTCTAGTTTTAGCTTTATGTGACAAAATAGATTATCACCATTGAATACCACAGAACATTGTTGAAGGTCAGGATTTCTCAAGAGTTAAAATAAGGATTGAAATAAATTTATTGACCCTCCCTTTGTGAATAATTGGCTTGCTTACTTACATTCTAGAGGATCTAAATAACTTAATGTAAAATTGCAGGGACCATCTGGAAAAGAAATTAAAACTTTTACCAATAAAGTTTACTAATTAATTAAAACAGAAAAGTAAAGCTAAGCAGAGTTCATGAATGATGTTTCATGGATATTGTAATACAAATCTTAGATGAATTATTAGATGTAGAAGAACAACATGTGTGTATGTTTGAGGAAAAGCTTTTTATTATTTTAGGAGACTTGATATGGGAAAAAGTTTGAATTAAAAATTCACTTGACTGGTCATAAGAAATGTCAACTTTACATTTGTTAATAAAAGAAAAGGAGTTAGTAGTTTAAAGAATGATTTACCACACATGAAAAGATCAAATTATCAAAATGTACGTGAATCATGAGAAAAAAGCCAATGGGTGCAAAACAACGAATTCTCTTCTCTCATTTGCTGTCACCTGCTTATAAAGTTTCTCCTTGGTGGTGATTACATAGAAAATGAACAGGTTATAAGAACTTCACTAGAAATTATGAATAGCAATTTCAGACATAAAATCTGATTTTAAAAAATATATATTCATAAAAACACACTCAAATTCCTCATTTTAAAAATTTAAAAATTTTTTATTTGGAAGTTTTATACAAGTTTAATATTTATTATCTTTCCTTTCCCTTAGTAGTTTTATTACATTAAATGATATAAAGAAAACATGATTATCTTCACCAAGGTCCATGTAAGACGTACCCAGGATCCCTCGGATTTATCCCAGAGTGCCATATCGTTATGTTCATGTTCTGTGTGTGCTGCAGACATGAAGTTTGAGGAGTCCCATCTACAGTCAGACAGTGTCTAATATAGAATTCTCCAGTATATGTGTTACATTTGAGTGAAGTTCAATCAATACCTTCATCCAAAAGTGGTGAACTTCAAAAGAACCAGAAACACTTAGATAATTACATAAAGTTACTTTAATAAAATAATTCTTAAAGAGCTCTGCCATATTAAAAAAAAAGCTAAAGCAAAAAATTAAAGATCTAAAGTAAACAAAGTGATAAAAATGACAACCTTCAATCTGATGCCCTACTTGTAAATACACGATTAAGCTGAGGAAATGTTAGATATTAAAAGTCTCATGATTACTTCATAGACGAATCTGAGTTCTTTCTTTCTTATGATGGTTCTATTTTGGAGTTGCTCAGTTTTTACTCATGTTCTTCCATGCTTCTCCAGCCATTTTCCCCTAAGTATGTCTGGCAAGATCAGTTAAAGAAGACATTTTTCTCTTACGTTGGATTCTCCAACAGCAAGCACACTGTTCTCTTAGGAAGAACACTAGAGGGTCCCTAACCACTGCAACATGATATTTGACCTCAAACAGATGCTAAAAATGCACAGGTAAGACATCAAAATGGCACCAAGACAGAACAGGAAAAGTTAGTTCTCCCTGGAGGGTCTGATCACTCTCATTACCTGGTTATATAGAACTTTCATTTCAGGAAGCATGAGTGCAACACAGTCACAGTAATAAGAGGCAGCAGCAAATATTTCCTTTGGGAGATGGGGAAAGAAACAGGAGAAAGGCACATACTATTCAGGCAGCAATAATATTCAATGTTCCAAGCAACCCTGATAAACAGCAAGTTTTCAAATATATTAGATATACATGAAAACATATTGGAAACAAAAATATTTCAAGCAACTAAGGGTATCTGTAACGTAAAGATAATTAAAATAGCAGTATTAATAACTATTATTGCTGCTGTTATTAATCTTTATTACACTATTTATGATAAGGGACGTTATAGACACTATTTTCAGATGTATCAAAATCTTAATAAATATGGAGAGCTTGTAGAAAACACAACCTTATTGGAATGCCCCTTATATTCAATTAAAAGGTAAAATTAAAACCTTGCCTAGATAGCAGCTTCTAAGGCACCAAAACATTTAAGTCCAGTCATTATCTTCCAATTAAAAATAAAATTTAAAATAACAATAACAAAAGCACTTAAGTCCTATACTATCTTTGGTTGTTTTCTTTAATTCTAGCCCTGAAAAATTAATGACTTCAGGACATCAAAATCAGATATTCTGTATCTGGATTGAAACGACAGCATTAAGTGTATTAAAAATGTCTAACATCCTGTATGAACTCTGAACTATTAACATGTGAATCACTACACAATTTAAAAAGCTAAACATTTAGAAAAAGTATTATTAGTACAAGATATACTTTACACTCAAAATCATGGATTATAATACAGTTTTCATCCTGTCAGAAGAGGATCAAATAAAACAAAACACACCGCAACAGATTTATTTAAATTCGCTCAAAAACATGACATGGAGTTAAAACACCACAAACATTCAGTCTATTGAACTATGAAGCAGTTTTTTAACATCCAAGCAGTCATATACAGTATAATACAGATATGAACAATGATAAATATATCAAACAACTTTAATTTTTGCTAGTGAAAAAAAAATCCCTTTTAAGCTATTTTTGGTGTGGTGCCAGAGACCCTGTCATCTAACTAAGTTCAAGGCACTGCTTATTTACAGGTTCATAACATGTAGCACTTGTAGTTTTCAAGTAGATGTATGGCTAAAAGGTAGGCTTGTTCATGTATTCTTCCATTGTCTGAAAGAGAACAATAGATTAAAATGATTTCCCCTTAAACCACATCCTTCAGGAGATTGAAAATTTTGAAAAGTTCTTCACTCTTCTACTCATTTATTATGCCACTGGTGAAAAGAAGCTTTTGTTTGCTTGTGGTTTTTTTGGTTGTTGTTTTTTTTTGGCCATGCCTCACATTTTGTAGGATCTTACTTCCATTCCCAGGAGCTGAACCCAAGTCCACAGCAGTGAAAGCGCAGAATCCTACCACTGGATGGCCAGGTAATTTCCAAAAAGTTTTGGGAAGTGTATATGGTCATAAATATTTGCATTCTAATCAAGAAAGGTGGTTCAAAGTTTGAGTGTAATTTATATACATATCCTTATGGCTGGAATTAAATAACTTTCAAGAGAGGAAAAGCTAAGTTTGACTGTAAAATCAATGCCTGATAAGAGAAATGCTTAAGCAACAGCTGTCAAGCTATTCACTGTTGACTTCAGAAAAACGTACCTGCTAAAATGACCATGAGGACCACTTCCAGGAACAGATATTAGAGAAACCTAAATGGTATTTGTATGACATACATATCATTGTTGTTTAGTCGCTAAGTCATATCTGAGTCTTTGCGAACCCATGGACTGTAGCCAGCCAGACTCCTTTGTCCATGAGATTTCCCAGGCAAGAATACTGGAGTGGGTTGCCATTTCTTTCTCCAGGGGATCTTTCTGACCAAGGGATTGAACCCACGGATCCTGCTGCATCTCCTGCATTGCAGGAAGATTCTTTACTGCTGAGCCACTGGGGAAGCTATATATATCATTACAGATACAGAATATTTTATTGCCAAGACATAAAGGATAAACACACCATAATACTTTAAATTTCTTCCTTGTATTTTGAAAAGGCTTTCCTCTAAAGTATACAAATTATGTTTCTTCATCCTCCTCATCACTTACCAAGTTTGCTAACATGCCATAAGACCATAATTCTTTCCCAGTACTTAAAAAAAAAAAATGTTTAAATGGATTCACAGTTACAGGCAGAGTTAAAAATTACATTGATGTTGCAAATCGTTTATTATGAATGATGGATGGGCTTCCTCTTCCACTCTGTCCCTGTTATAAACATATACTTATGCAACACAGTGGCCTTTGAGTTGAATCAGTCAGAGAACTCAAGGGGCCAGCTTTAGGTAATACCCCTTCTGATTCTATGTAAATCATGTACAATCAGTAATGTTCAACCTGTTCTTAAGCTTGAACTCCAGGGGACATGATTCACATGCACCTGCCAGTGAAGACATCCACCAGCAAGGGCCAAACAGACCAGACCATGGCTAAGCAAGATTGTTCAGAGGATACTAGGGTTAGAAATCAGGTTTCTTGTTTCCACCAGCTCTATTTAGAATTCCAGTCCTCCTCTGCTTAAAATACTCATCCGTCATCCACACTTTCTTACAAAGCTCTTACACCTCCTGGGTGAGCAAACCCACACCTTAAGACCTCTGCCCTGTATGTCCTCTTATAGCTATTGCCCATATCTTTTTTTTTGGCAGGGGGTGGGGGGGGAGGTGGGGGATGGGCCTACGCCTTGTGTGACTTGGGGGATCTTAGATCCCCAATCAGGGATCGAACTCATGCCCCATGCATTGGGAGCATGTAGTCTTAACCACTAGACCAAAAGGGAAGTCTAAGATATAGTCCATGTCTTTAAACTTGGGCTATCACACTGGCCAGGAGCCCATGACTGTCTCTCGGTGCCTAGAGTTTATACCATTTAACTAGGTATACAGGCACTTCCCTGGTGGTCCAGGGGCTAAGAGTCTGTGCTCCCAATGTAGGGGGCCCGGATTCATTCCTTGGTCAAGTAACTAAATACCACATGCCACAACTAACACTCCTGCACAGGAAGATAAACAAACTAAAATAAACATTAGAAGAGACACAGATGTAAAGAACAGACTTCTGGGCTCTGTGGAAGAAGGTGAGGGTGAGATGATTTGAGAGATTAGCATTGAAACATGTATATTGCTGCTACTGCTAAGTCGCTTCGTTGTGTCCGACTCTGTACAGCCCCATAGATGGCAGCCCACCAAGCTCCGCCATCCCTGGGATTCTCCAGACAAGAACACTGGAGTGGGTTGCCATTTCCTTCTCCAATGCGTGAAAGTGAAAAGTGAAAGTGAAGTAACTGAGTCATGTCCAACTCTCAGCGATCCCATGGACTGCATGCAGCCTACCAGGCTCCTCTGTCCATGGGATTTTCCAGGCAAGAGTACTGGAATGGGGTGCCATTGCCTTCTCCAACATGTATATTACCATATGTAAAATAGATAACCAGTGCAAGTTTGATGCATGAAGCAGGGCACTCAAAGCCAGTGCCCTGGGACAACCCAGAGGGATGGGGTGGGGAGGGATGTGGGAGGGGGGTTCAGGATGGGGCACACATGTGCACCTGTGGCTGATTTATGTTGATGTATGGCAAAACCACCACAATATGCAAAGTAATTGTCTTCCAATTAAAATAAATTAATTAGTTTAATAAATAAATATTAAAAATAAATAAAAATTTAAAAATAAAAAAGTATACAAAATTACAAATACAGAGTTGGGTATAAAGTTTAATTAGAATGAGAAAAAGAGTAGATTTTAAATTTTCTAAAAAATTTTTTAAAGTCACAAAATCCAGAACAATAGCATATGGGTTTCATCAATTAAATGCCTGACACACTTCTATAATAGCTTACATATTCATTAGATGGCCACAAAGTCACTGCAGCTGAGATACCTTACCTTTTCAAATTTGACCATAGGATCCTGCAGCCTTGGAAGGGGCCTGGCCCAGGAAAGGCCCTGGAGTTGTCACTTCACTGGCCTCACAACTCACTGGTCTCTAGTTACTGGCACAGATTCACACCACTGAGGGAATCAATCTGCTAAAGACTGGCTGCCCTTTCAGAACTCCAGCTTTGCTGCTATTCAAGTTACATGAGCCAATGACATACGTGGTTGGTATTTTCTGGAGCTTGTCCCTTTAAAAGTTGGAATAGACTTTTAGGCCCCACAAGCTTAAAGTGCTCTGCCCCGGCCTTTCACAAGGACTAGGGTATCATGGGACTCCAGCTATCTACCCAGCTCAGCAGTACATCTTGTGCATTCAACACCAGGAATGCTGCATTTTATTGTATTATAGTCTGGTTTAGCTGCCTAATATGTTTGTGCTTTTCAGGGAGACAGTGTTGGGTTATACCTAGTCAGTTATGAATCCCAACCTACACATACATGGTATCTCATTGCTTGACCTAATGAGGTACCATTTGACCCTCCCTTCTTAACTTGTTTTCTAATTCTGTGCTCAGAACATGTTTGTCACCCCCCACTGGTGATCCCAAGAGCACCAACCTCTGTATTTGAGGATCAATGTATTAAAAAGCAGAAGCATCACTTTGCTGACACAGGTCCATATAGTCAAACCTGTGGTTTTTCCATTAGTCACGTACAGAGGTGAGAGATGAACCATAACGAAGGCTGAGCACCAAAGAGTCGATGCTTTCGAATTGTGGTGCTGGAGAAGACTTTTGAGAGTACCTTGAATAGCAAGGAGATCACACCAGTCAATCCAAAAGGAAATGAACCCTGAATACTCACTGAAGGACTGATGCTGAAACTGAAGCTCCAACACTTTGGCCACCCAATGCAAAAAGCCAACCCATTGGAAAAGACCCTGATGCTGGGAAAGACTGAAGGCAAAAGAAGAAATGAGTGGCATAGGATGAAATGGTCAGATAGCATCACTGACTCAATCGACATGAATTTGAACAAACTCGGGCAGAGAGTGGAAGACAGAGGTGCCTGGCATGCTACAGTCCATAAGGTTGCAGAGTCAGATACAACTTAGTGACTGAACAACAATATCATCTTATTCCTTTCAGAGTGTCCTTTTTCTTCTAATCATTTTGTACCAGTGTGCACAGGTACCTTCAAAATAAGGTACCTCTTAAAGTCATCCCAACCAGTTAAACTCTTCTTTCATTCCATATTTTCAACGTCTAGCCCCAGTACACTCAGAATAAGCTTTGAGAATTTAGAGCTTTAAGACTATGCATTTTCTCACTAAAAACATAGAGACAGTCTTTTTATTCTAAAAAACTTTTATTGGCTAGGGGTCAGGGAAAAGTCCAGGGCCTAGTTTGAGATGTTCGGTTGTACTAAAAGTAAAAGGAATATTACAAAGGCCTCCGTTAAACATCAGCAAGTACAAATCATGCTTAGGTCCAAAAGACAGGGAAAAAAGAAAACAATAATTTTTTCTCTTTACCCAGTTATGTTACGTGTGTCTATTCGTGCTCAGTGGCTCTGACCAGATACACAAAGCAAACCATACATACAAAGTCAATTTTTCAAGCAGCTCCTCAAATGTTCACGGACTTAGCTGAAGTACCAGATCCCAAGAGAACACTGGTGACTCTGCTTCTATTTGGCAGGTGTTGCTAATTCATTGAGCATTTTAGAGGACAGTCATGATACTGCCTGTTCACTATGGGGACAAGCCGGCTAAACAGGGGGCCCCCTGATACCTACCTATCAAGACCATCCACTCAATAACCAGGGATATAAAAGACCACTCAATGTTTCATTGTGAAGGGTCTCTCTCTTGAAATAGCAGACATTCCCTGCTTCCCAGATTTAACTGGAACAAGAAGCACCATACAACCTGCAAGTCTTTTAAAACTCTATTTCCTAAGGAGGGAAAACTCAAAATAACCTAGGGGTGTCTTGGCCCTAATTCAAGCGGCTTTAATTACTGAAGTTCCAAAGACCCTGTTAAATGCCTGTTTCTCCTATAAGGTGATTCCACAGTAAGGGCCTTGAGGACAGATTTATAAATAATTCCCTGGCATATTTTAAGAAAGGTTGTTCTGTGGAATTTCCAAACCAGTGATTTCTCAAGTACCTTGTAAAATTCCCTTCCTGTGGCATTTGGGGAAAGCCAAATGAACATCAGAAAGTTTAAATGCATTTTTTGAGGTGATAACACATCTAGAGATAAATGCAGCAGCTTCCTAATAGGCAAGCACAGAGGCTCAGGGGTACCCTGTACCTATCTCAGCATCCATTCACCTGAGGACTGGTTCCCTAGATGGGCAGGAGCAAGTCATCAGCTCAAAGATATGCCAAAATCGTTATTTGGAAGTCATTCCTAATGTTGTTTTACTAACTCAAGCAAGCTCTTATTTCCAAACAGCAGCAAGAATGGCTTTACTGCCAATTTTTAAAAGATACTTTGTAATGCTCTGAGATGTTGTGACCTGCTGTCATGAAAGCAGAAAGGCAGAAAGACTCAACGATGCTGTGAGAAGAACCTAGAGGTGGCAGAGCAGGCATGGAACCCAGGCCCTCAAAGTTATGCTGGATCAGGGGTTAGGCAGATCATCTCATTTGGGAGGGCAAAGGTCAGTGGAGTGAAGAGCTCTTTCTCATAGTGACTGTGGGCTAATGTAGGTAAGTTCCCTTATGAGGGATGATGTAAATCCGGACTTGATCTATAAGAAAAGCCCCATAGTATTTTATAAAACTATCACAGAGGCAGGAGCATGACCAAATGGATGCTTCAGGGCCCATTTATTCCTTGACAGCAAGCTACAGAATCCCAATTTATTTATGCAAATAGGAACACACACACAGCCTCTCTAGGAAGGTAGGAAATTTTAATTAAAATGATAAATGCCACTTTCAGTAATAAAGCTCTGATAACCTTGGCAAATAGAATAACGATGTTATTCTATTCATAAGGCGAGTATTTTAATGCAAATCTTTTTATAACCCCCATAAAATTATTCTTGAAAAGAACAGCACCAAGTATTTTATATCTTTTTGAGAGGGAGGGATCATCACTGATAAGGTCAAATATGAAAAGCAAAGACTCTGGAGCCCAAGTGCCTGGGTTCAAATCTCTATTCCACAATTACTAGCTCTGTGAAATTGAGCAGTCATTAAACTTCTCTGTGTCTCAGTTTATTCATCTTTAAAATGAGGCTACAGAATTTCCTGGTGGTCCAATGGTTAGAACTCTGTGCTCTCACTGCTGAGTGCATACATTCTGATGCCTGGTCAGGGAACTAAGATCCCACAAGCTGTGGTAGAGCAAAAAAAAAAAAGTGGGTAACAATATACTTCTTGTAGTTGCAGTGATAATTAAATAAGTTAATACATGTAATTTACTTAGAAACTATACCCAGCACAAAGTAAACATTAAGTGTCAGCTAATACATCACCACCACCACCATCTTTTCCTAGGGCATGAGAAAATGTGCACTGACCTCCTGTAACATATCAGAATCCTCAATGGCTTTGACAGCAGATTTCTTGGATGTTTCCTGAATTTCTCCACCGATGATAAACTCATCCAGGATAAAATAAGCCTTTTCAAAATTAAAGATAATATCTAGCTCACAGACCTGGTAAGACAAAAGCAAATGTGTTGATAAACTTGCCGCAGTATCAGAGGAAACACGTGCCAGGGATTCAAGCTTTGCAACAGTGATACCCATGTGGCCCACCAAAGATAAAAACATCAGATGGTATTTTTAAGGCCAGAAAAGCAGAACTAGGGGAATCCAAGCCCTGAAAAAAAAAAAGTAAAACCACATTCTATTAAAGCAGAGCGTGTCCATAGATAATACTGTTTAATGTCACAACGAGAAATTTGAGGCTCAGCAGAGGTGTGGAACTGCCCAGTTCATCCTTCCATCAGCACAGATAAAAGCTGAGTCCTTGCTGACTTCAGGCACAAGGGCATCTTCGTTGCTCCTGATCACTGGTCTGTAAATTTGGCTCCTAGCTTTAGAACTCTCAGAAGCTCATTCTTCAGAGGCAAATTAGCTCAATTGTGCTAATTTTTCTCAAAACTATGTCTCAAAGAAGTGGTTCTCAAACTTCAGAGTGTGACCCAATCACCCAGAATGCTCACGGCAACACACACTACTGGGCCCCACCTTTGGAGTTTCCTATTCAATAGGTTAAAGCCTGAGAAGCTGAACGTCTAATGGGTTCCCAAGTGAGGCTAATGATGCTGGTGTGGTGACCACGAGTGGAGAACCACTGCCACCATCACAGACCAACGCAGAGGCTGATAGATTTGGTTACATGTAGCAAGTAGCACAGAGGAGATGGCACCTCACTCCAGAACTCTTGCCTGGAAAATCCCATGGATGGAGGATCCTGGTAGGCTGAAGTTCACAGGGTTGAAAAGAGTCAGACACAACTGAGCAACTTCCCTTTCGCTTTTCATTTTCATGCACTGGAGAAGGAAATAGCAACCCATTCCAGTATTCTTGCCTGGAGAATCCAGGGACAGGGGAGCCTGGTGGGCTGCCGTCTATGGGGTCACACAGAGTCAGATACGACTGAAGTGACTTAGCAGTAGCAAGTAACAAGACCCATAATCCAAATAAGGCTCACTTCCAATGCTTTCACCAGCCAGCCAGCAAGGCCCCATCCCTACCGTTTCCCTTCCACATAGTCCTCAACTCTCCCCTTCCATACCCTCCAGAATGTCTGCTCACTGAAAGCTTCCAGGCCTCTCTCACCTTCACTGCTCAATAGCACTGGATACACTTTGCCAATCCCCTGCTTGAAAATCTCCTCTTGATGGCTGCCTGATGCTGGCAATACGATTCAATGCCTGCTTTCCTCCTCCATCTCTGAGGATTCTTTCCAAGCTCCTTGGATGGTTTATCTCTCCCTGAACCTTGAATTCATTTAAAAAGTATTTACAAAACACTTGAGACACATCAACGGACAAAGCATAAAAATCTCTGCAGCAGGATGCTCACATCCTAGGGACCCACTTTCCTCTTAAAGACTGATGTTTCTTAAGAGAGTCTCTTTGCAACGCATATATTCTCCTGATAATCTCATTGACTCTGCAGCTGGGTCTTGCATGCAGGTGACTTAGCAAACTGAGATGCCTGGGCCTCATCTCTCTCAGCAGTGCTCATCCAGTACCCTCATCCACTAACCAGACTTCTCTCCCTCCATATTCCTCCAATCAAGTCTTTGAATCGCAAACTGAAGTCAAGGATATTCCTTTCCCTTTAGTCCCTACTTTGCTTAGTAGTTGCAACCTCTATCTAGCAGCTCAATCTCATCTATTCTACATTTATTGCATTCCCCCTCTCTCTCCCTTTTCTCTCTCCCTTGGTCTCATCCCTCTCAATTTGATCACCAGCTCCTATGGATTCCATCTTGTACATAAGCTCATAGCCCTTCCATTCTTGCCTATTTTCACTGCTGTTGCTCAGACCTGCAACATCTCATGCTTAGGACACAAGAGAGCGTCCTAGAAGGAGTGACCTTCTTGGTGGTGTCTGTGCCCACAAGAGGCCAATGGCCACTAATGTCTCACTAAAGTGCTCATCTGGCTCCTTTCCTGCATGAGGTCTTCTGTCCAGGACAGTCTGAATTGTTCAGCATGGCGTATAGGAATCTCTCCAGCCCGGCCTGGGGCTTGCTCGCTGGCTTCCTATGCTGACACCCACCCCATACCACAGCTACGCATTCTACAAACTCACCCCCTTCTTTCCTGCCTTTGCTCTTTGCACATTCCAGAAATTCCTGGAACATTCTCTAAATGTCCTTTCCTTTATTCTGCTGACAAAAGCAAGCTCATTTTCCAAGGAAAAATTCAAAAGTTATGAGCAAAATGATTCCCCCAAATCCTCATTTCTCCCTTTGAGATTTGCATCACTTCCTATATGTTCTCTCTTACACCTTGGGTGACTGAGTCTATGCTTACTTATCAATCACTTCCCCTTGTCCTGTGAGCTCAGGCATAGATCTTGCCTTACTCATCCTTGTGTCTCTGGAACCTGGCACACAGCAGAGTTCCATAAATGTCTGCAGCATGAATGAATGAGTCAGCCACCATACAGGCCTTGCTTTTATGCTGCTGGGGACCAATGGCTTCCCAGATCTACAGTCCTTTGATTTTTATGACTTTACATAAAACGGATGTCAATATTTTAACAAATTGCTCTATATATTTATGCTTTAGGTCAATAAACTTGCAGACTTTCCAACTGAACCTAGAAACATAAGCACAAATAAGTACAAAATCACTATAATATGTAGCCAGCTCAGATAAACTAACCTAACTAATCTGCAAACATTATGGTCTCTTCGTTAGTTAGAAAATATCATCAATTCAACAAGTGTGGGACCTCCCTGGTCCAGTGGTTAAGACTCCACACTCCCAGTGCAGGGGGCCAGGTTCCATCTTTGGTCGGGGACAATCCCACATGCCACATGGTGTGGCCCAACAAAAGAAAAAGAAAAAAGAAATCAACAACTTTGTGTGTGTAACACACACATCTAAGTTCCCTCTCCCTACAGAGTCTGACTCTTTGTCTCTTTCCCTCTCTCTGTCTTTTGACACATATACACAAACATACATATATGCATATACGTATAGTTTAAAATGAGAATCTGTTCATTGGGACATAATACTATAATCTAGGATTTCTCCAGACCATTAGGGTTTCCTCTTGAGAACAACCATCAGAAAAAAGTGAAAGTGAAGTCGCTCAGTCGTGCCCGACTCTTTGCAACCCCGTGGACTGTAGCCTACCAGGTTTCTCTGTCCATGGGATTCTCTAGGCAAGAATACTGGAGTGGGTTCCCATTTCCTTCTCCAGGGGATCTTCCGGACCCAGGGATCAACCCGGGTCTCCCACATTGGAGGCAGATGCTTTAACCTCTGAGCCACCAGGGAAGCCCTTCATCAGAAAAAAATGGCATTACAAAAGTACATGTTTTCAGCTTATAAACCCATTCTTTTATTTCTAGAACACTTTCACTCCAGGAATTTGAATGACAATGGAACCAAGTCTCTCAGCCAAAAGTGTGGAAAGATCAGAGTATAGGTTAAAAGTAGAGCACTGGACTGGGAATAATAATTGCAACATACGTAATAGAAAGGGAAGTATACTATCCAAGATACAGAAAGTGAAGTGAAATTTGCTCAGTTGGGTCTGACTCTTTGCAACACCATGGACTATCCAGTCCACGGAATTCTCCAGACCAGAATACTGGAGTGGATAGCCTTTCCCTTCGCCAAGGGATCTGCCCAACCCAGGGATCAAACCCAGGTTTCCCGCCTTGTAGGCAGATTCTTTACCAGCTGAGCCACAAGGAAAGCCCAAGATATAGAAAGAATTCTTGCAGATCCCTAAAAGAAACACCACAGCATAAAAAAGTCAAATAAAGGCTGTCAAGAAGCAATTAACAGATAAGGCAAGAAATGGAAAAGGCCAATACACATCCAATGACATACATAGCCTCACTAGTTATCAGAAAAATGCAAACTGAATTAATGACCATCTGGTTATTATGAAGAGAGAATACCCATTGCTGTTAAGTGTATGTATAAATAAACTCACACTCACTGTTGGTGGAATTTGTAAACTTTACAAGACATTTTGAAGGCTCAAATTGTAGTGTCCATTAATTTAAAATGTACAAATCCTTTGACTCAATAATTCTTTGACCCAATAAAAGAATTTATTCCTAGGCTATACCTAAACTAATGCACAATAATATGTATTAACAACAAGGATAACAGTAGCATCATTTGTAATAACAATTAGAAACAACTCAAAGTACAGCCATAATGGAATTGCTTAAATAAAGTATGGTCTACTCCTACTTAGTATTGTATTATATACCAAGGAAATTCTATGTTTAAGTTGGAAAGAGTAAAGTAGATTTCCATGGATAGGCACAGAAATAGTTTCTAAGACAGGCTAGTAAGAGGAACAACAGAAAGTTGCAGAATAATATGTATAATGCAGTCCTATTTCTTTTACTTAAAAAACTGTATACATCTAGGATACATAAAAAATTGCAATTTTAAACAATATAGATAAACAGGAAGAAAGCACCAGAGATTAAACATTCATGCACATCAAAGAAGGTACAAGAAGCAGGCAGTTACCAGAGCTCAGAAGAGGCGGGAGGTCAGGAGCTACAGGAGTAAGAGCTGGGGAACCCCAGAGTTCAAGGCAGGTGTAGACCAGGAGTCGAGGACAGACAGGAACCTCATTAGGAGAAACCAGCAACCAGAATCCTGTGAAGTGAACTTGACAGATACTAATGCAAGTCCTCTGGGACCATCTCATACCCCACTCTCCACTCTCCGAGCAGCAGCTCTCCCCAAGGCCATTGGCCTCACCAGCAGCCACAAGGCAATTAATTTTGTGCACCAAGTTGCAAGGGATGGGATAAGGTCAGGTGACAGGCAAAGCCAGATACTCACAACACCCACATACATACACATGTGCACACTTTGATTATACAGTTACTAGTTCCAGATCATAAGGGAACTTGTGATGTGCCGCACAAGTTCTATTGGCCTTAGAAAGAATGTTACAAATGAGCAAGACTCGTATACAGCAATTCCAAAATACTATTCGCAATTCTTTGGATCTAACCCCAAAGGGTTATTGTACCTGAGAGTAAGACGAGAACTTAAGATCTAATGTAGATTTTTTCAGCTACTATCTAATTACTCAAACATTATTTCTAATTCTACATTCAGGGTGCTCCCCCACTATATCAGATATACACCCTTGATGCTCAAATGAGTGCCCTCCATTTTATGCAAAAGCACATGGCTTCCATGTTAATAAACATATGAGCCCCTTTCCTTATCTTTTCTCATTTTTTTTTCATGTCTCTGTATTCTGGAAGAAAGCTTATAAAAGGAAGAAGCAGTGGTTATTTAACGTTATCTTTGATCCCCGAGCCTTCTGCTTGACTATGATTTTCCTGTAATTTGGCTTGAGGGACTTCTATTATAGCAGAACACACCATGTAGGGAGAGTATCTCTGGCATTTCAGTAATTAAATCCTTTTGGATAGAATCTAAGAAGGACCTTCCCTTACTGAAGTCCCTTCTAAAGAAAATACAAAAAGTTCAGGCTACATACAGCAAGTACATAAATGTATATATAAAACAATAATCCAAAGTACAGAGTACATAGCAACTGACAATTTACAAAGTATTGTTAATTACACTACATCTCTGATCCTCACAATAGGCCCCAAGAGCTTTAGCAAAATAAATATTTTTATTAAACTTTGTGTGTGTCATTTTTCTTATCTGTGAATCGATGATGAGCCAAATCATGGGTCTGGTGAGAGAGCCGGTTGACACCAGGGTCTAGGAGGACACACAGCATCCCTCTGCTGACAACAGGAAAACTCCTTAAATCAAGATCAAACCTCTCTGGGACAGTAACATCCACATCATCAGTAAAATCTCATGTGGCAGCCCGTAATGGGAAATTGTCAGGTGTCTAAATCCTCAATCTGACCCTTATCTCCTGACCCTAAGAGGCACTGCCTCTTAGCTTCTATAAATTGGGCTTCATGCTACCTAAGGAAGACCAAAAGATTAACTAGTTAATCCCTATAAATCTCCTGAGAATTGAAAAGTGCTAAAAGAAAAAAAAAATACATAACTTAAATAAGTAGCCTGAGATTTTGATTCATCTGTCACAGGAAGGTAATATTTTCTAGGGTTATGAGAAGTTCAGTACAGGTATTTTTCTGGGAGAGTGTAAGGGTAAAATTCAAGGAAATCTTCAGTATTAACACAGAGGAAAGAAGACCAAAGAGAAATATATTATACCTGAGATGATGTCATGGGACTCAGTATTGCTGCGTTTACTCATCACAGTTAATTAATAAAAACCAAACACCTACTGGGCACAGAGCCTTAAGCTGCTCTTAGCTTAATGAAAGATTCATTGAATTTTTTAGTGCATTAAATTTTGGTCCATGACAGAGACAGGGCTTCTAAAGGTATGCCAAAATAGGATGAAAAATTAATGTCAGAGAAATTGGAATGCATTCTGATTCTGCTTATCCTTTAACTGGGTTTAGAATAAGTGAAGGTGATTCAAATTCCCTTGAGAAAGCAATGTGTTCTGAAACATCTGATATTTGGTCAAATAAGATTGAGATCAAAATTCAATCCCAATTCACATTATCACTGTTGGATACATCTAAGAAAACACAACAGGTCACACCACAGTGCAGAAATGAGGGGGAGAAGGCAGGTTATGGGAAAGCCTGAGCCTCAGGAGAACTCTTCTGCAAAAGGGCAAATCGGCAGTTTATTTCAAAAGAAAGTACTGCAATGTCAGAATTCATTTGAATAACTGAAAGCATAAAATTAAATAAATTCAAGTTTGAAAACATGCCATTACATACTTGGAAATATCTCTTTAAAAAATGAAAATAAACTTGGTGAACCAGGAGAGAGCAAAAGACAAATGGTCTGTCTTATCACTTCTAAACACTGACCAACTAACTGAAATTTCTGAAGCAATATTTAGGTCTTATAACATCATTTACAAAGGAAAAAAAAAAAAAAAAAGGAAGAATCAAAGACAGAAAGGAAGGGAGGGAGGGCAAATTAATCCGGAAACCTTCCAAGTACTCATCTTTGTGAAAACTGTTGCAACAAATCTTATAAAACCTTAACCAGTACCTCTAATGCTGTTCATTCCATTATATAGAATACACTACAGAAAACTCTTATGGAAGCAAATTCTCCTAACAGTACNAGAAAGGAAGGGAGGGAGGGCAAATTAATCCGGAAACCTTCCAAGTACTCATCTTTGTGAAAACTGTTGCAACAAATCTTATAAAACCTTAACCAGTACCTCTAATGCTGTTCATTCCATTATATAGAATACACTACAGAAAACTCTTATGGAAGCAAATTCTCCTAACAGTACTTAAAAATCTTCAGTGAACAAGGGAGTGGGGAAGAGAGTATTACTGAGAAGGACACATTTTCCTAGTCTACTAATTCATTTCTTGAGACTGTGAAATAAATAAAAAGTTTCCAGAACATTTGCTATAACTTGGCCCAAAGCTGGTTCCAAGTGTCGGAATAAAGAAACATGTAAGTCCCTGGTCATGATCTCTGGTGACTTGCAATCTGGTGTCAGGCAAATGCTGTACAAGTTGAGGATCATACAAGGCTGTTCCATGTTGCTGGAGTACTGGATATGCATGGATAAAAAGACAGAAAAGTGAGAAGGTTGGAAAAGTGGGGTCTTGGACTGATGTACAGAACAAGAAAATGCAGGGCTAAGAAATTTGAATTTTATCCATTAAAGCTGGAGGAGAGTGACTGAGCAGGCATGTCATCTGAGATCTGTGCCTTGGAAGGATGGTGATAATGAACAGGCCAGAAAAGGGAAACAGAGATGAGCCCAGAAACAGAAAGGGGCAGAGAGGAGGTTTAAAAAAAAAGAAGGCAAAACTGTAATACCAGTGAGAGTGAAACAAGGAGATGAGTTTCAGTCCAATTTGAATAGACAGAGGGAGACTTAAGTAAAGGGTGGAGAAAGATGTAAGAAACTCTGTGCTTTTGCACTGAAAGATCCTGGGACATAACAAGTCTAAGGCGCATGAAGCACAGGCAAGAGGAGCTACCCCACGTCTGAGGTCAGGGGCAGTGGCCTAGAGTGCCAGGCTGCGACGGCGCAGGAATGGCCGAGAGGAGCTACCCTGCGTCTGAGGTCAGGGGTGGTGGCCGGGAGGAGCTACCAGACCACCTAACCTGCCTCTTGAGAAATCTGGATGCAGGCCAGGAAGCAACAGTTAGAACTGGACATGGAACAATAGACTGGTTCCAAATAGGAAAAGGAGTACGTCAAGGCTGTATATTGTCACCCTGCTTATTTAACTTCTATGCAGAGTACATATGCAGAGAAACACTGGGCAGGAAGAAACACAAGCTGGAATCAAGATTGCTGGGAGAAATATCAATAACCTCAGATATGCCGATGACACCACCCTTATGGCAGAAAGTGAAGAGGAACTCAAAAGCCTCTTGATGAAAGTGAAAG
>SJYV01024685.1:2199867-2221247 GCA_006410875.1 Neotragus pygmaeus | reverse complement strand
TCAAGGTTATGGTTTTTCCTGTGGTCATGTATGGATGTGAGAGTTGGACTGTGAAGAAGGCTGAGGGCTGAAGAATTGATGCTTTTGCACTGTGGTGTTGGAGAAGACTCTTGAGAGTCCCTTGGACTCCAAGGAGATCCAACCAGTCCATTCTGAAGGAGATCAGCCCTGGCATTTCTTTGGAAGGAATGATGCTAAAGCTGAAACTCCAGTACTTTGGCCACCTCATGCAAACAGTTGACTCATTGGAAAAGACTCTGATGCTGGGAGGGATTGGGGGCAGGAGGAGAAGGGGACGACCGAGGATGAGATGGCTGGATGGCATCACGGACTCGACCGACGCGAGTCAGAGTGAACTCCGGGAGATGGTGACGAACAGGGAGGCCTGGCGTGCTGCAATTCATGGGGTCGCAAAGAGTCGGACACGACTGAGCGACTGAACTGAACAGAATAATTCTAATCACAAGACTGAAGAAGTTTTCAGAAGATGGTTTTAGTCCTTATCACATTAAGGCTGAGAGGACCACAAAGAAGCCCAGTGAAGACCGTCAGCAGCAAAGTGAGGAAGAGTCATCTGGTGATAGGTTTCCAGAAGAGAAAGTCTAGTAAACACACAGGAGATGAAAAACAGCCAAGAGAGCATTTCAAAAGCAGGAGAAGGGAGGGAGCTAGGGAAGAAATCAAGTTGGGGTCTTGAGAAACACATGTTGAGAGTCAGCAGAACTCAGGGTCAGGGTGAGATAGAGAGGAGATGATTTAAAGACAGGGTTGTGATGAGCAAGGGTGCAGGGCTCCAGAGATGTGAAGGCAGGTGAAGAGTAACGAATCATCACTGGTATTGACCATTAAGATTTCCTTCGAGGAGTAAAAGTGAAGTCAAGCCATAAGCTGCCACAAAGCAAACAAGTTCTGGCATAAGGGCAGCTCTGAGAGTATGTTACTAGGAGGTAAATGCATGGAGGCTGGATAGCAACATGAAGGGAAAGGATTTTGGTCTTCTTTCTTTGTCTTACATACAAATAATATTAAAAAAAACACTTGGATGTTTAGTAAAAGAAACCAGAGTGTGTATCATGTCCAACTCTTTGTGACCCCATGAACTGCAGCACACCAGGCCCCAGGCTCCTCTGTCCATGGCATTCTCTAAGCAAGAATACTGGAGTGGGCTGCCATTCCCTTCTCCAGAGGATCTTCCTGACTCGGGGATTGATTCCAGGTCTCCCACATTGCAGGCAAATTCTTTACCGTCTGAGTCACCAGGGAAGCCCCCCCCACCCAAAGAAACCAGAGAGGGGATTAAAAAGTCATAATAGAAAAGAGAAGACAGTCCATGGAGATGAAGGGACAAAATATTAAGGAATCCTTCACAATTAAATTCTAGTTCATGGAAGCAAGGAGTCGAGTTGTGGCTCAGGCCTGAAGATACAAAAACCACTTGCTTCTGATAAGCTTTGGATCTTCCATTTACTAAAAGTTACAGGAAGTAGGGAAAACCTTCTGTTCTGGTCCTCGGTACAAGCACAGTTCATACCTTAGACTTGACAGAGACAGAGAAGAAATGTGATGACAGACTTTTAGAACTGAAGTCAAAGTTGGGGTGGAGACCAACTCATTCTAAATACCAGGACACCACTTACATTTCCAAAGTATTTGTCCAGCAACTCCACATACCGATGCACAATCTCTAGGGTCAAGAGCTCATTGTCCTGATTTTCTACTGCACAGCAAAAATATAAACTAGCATACCTTGAAAAGGAAAAAAAAAAAGGTAACGTAAAATAGGATGACACATTACACAACCTGATGATGGTTTTTTCTATGAATATGCAGTTACCGCCTCCTCTCCAGGCAGTCTCCCTGTTCACATTCAAGAGGGAAACATCATTCACCACATTCAATATCCTCCCAAAATGTAAAGCAGCATACAGAAAAAAACATCGTGGTGACTGGATCATTTCTGTTCATTATGTGAAAGATCCTCAACAAAACTGTACCTTGAGGTGCTGTGATCAGGGGACAGAGTCCTTTAATCAGGGTCTGTTCATGCTTCTTTGGATGGTGAATTGTCCTGTCTAAAGTCCAAACCCCTGACCACGGGGCCCAGGGGCCCACATTGCCCACCCTCTCACTTCACACTGTACCACAGTATATCTCGTCCTCAGCTTATCAGGTCCTCCCTCCCATGTGTATTTCTTCTGCCTAGAGTACTCCTCCCCTCCCCGTTCACGGGGCTCTCTTCTACTTCTCCTGTAGCTCTGAGCGTGGATGTCCTTGCCTTCAGGAAATCTCTGTCCTCTTTGACGGCCCTAGATGCCCCTACCATGCATTGCTGAGCCTCCCCTTCCCCCAGAGTGTCTAGCACCATTCACTCTGTATTTCATGGCCTGTCTCTCCCCAACTAGATCAGTGGCTTCCCGAAGGCAAGTACTGAGTCTGCCTTGTTCACTGTTGTTTATCCAGTAGCTGTAAACAGTAGCTGTTGAGAGAACTGCTGAAGTCTATTCTTCATGTAATAGTTTAAATCACAACTGAACCCAAAGTTGTAGAAACCAGCAGGCAGAGAGAAGCAAGTATTCCCTTTTGCCTTTCCATCCCTTGGATGCTTATTACTGTAAGGTGCCTTCGCTTACATCTCTCATGATGCTCATGTGAAAAGCTTTGACACGGTCCAGCAGAAGAAGCTTTGCCCAGGTACTTCCTGGTAACTTACTCCGTTAAATATAGCCTTCAATGTTACCCTCGTCTTTCCCTTTCTGATTTTGTAAACATCCCTTGTAAGAGCCCTTCTAATGTGCATTTTGCTTCTGAAAGTTGCAGTATGATGTTAGATGCAGGGTCAGATCAGTTATGTTCTGATCCTCGCTTAGGCATCAGTTATCTGGGTCTTTATGGACAAATAACTTTACGTCTCGGGGCCTCAGTTTCCTCATCTAGAAATTGAGGTCCCTTTCTAGTATGGTCATGCCATGGCAATCAGGTACAGCAATGAGAAGATATAAAGGCTTTAAAGTCAGAAAAAAAAAATCTAGATTTTTCCGCCAGTTACCACTCAATTATTGCAACTGGGGATTAACTAGATTACTTACTTAAATTCTCTGTAACTTCAGTTTCCTCATCTGCAGATGTGAATAACAAAGAGCTTCTCATCTTTCTACCACATTAACCTTTTTTTCTATAGCATGTTACTAACTGAAACTGTTTTGTTTACTTACTAGGTGAATAAGTTCCAAGAGACCAGGAATGCTCTGTCTTGTTCACTACTGCATCTACAGTCATTGGAACAGTGTTGGAAATATAATAGATGCCCATAAGATATTTCTTGAATGCATGCATACATTATCAACATGTAAATTATCTTAAATAATTATCTAGAATCCATCCTGGTACATGGAAAACCGTTCAATAAATGAGCGTTCTCTTCTGTTTAGTCTACTGGTGCAAACATCTGGGCTTCAGTCTTCAAAGGTTACAGTAAATGATGGAATTGGTGCTGCAATCTAAAATGCTTAGGATTAAACAAACCAAATAGTAAGGAGAAGAAATTCAGTTCTCAAAAAGTTACTCACACCTTTTATAAACAAGTTTTAGCTCCTTCCAGTCAACAAAACTGCTTGTTCTCTGACCACGGGAGAGAATAATCTGAACAATTTCACGCGTGATCTTTTTCCTTTCCTTGTCAGGGAGAGTAGTGTACCATTTCTGCAGCCGTAATTTCCCTTGTCGACTGAAGAGCAATATGAAATGTATCTAGAACAAATAAAGGACAGAAAATAAATGGAATTTGGTCAGATAAATCATTCTACCATAGATATTAAAATTAAGCAGCAGGGGTTTCAAAGGATTATAAATTGGAAAAGAGGAAAAATACTTACCAGCATGAAAACTATCCCATCTGGAAATGACATTTAACCCAAAAAAGAACAAAGAAATGTATACAGTGCAAACAGAGCTTATTTATACTACAGGAGAGAGATAGGTTCTCTTAATTCATTTTATGAGTCACAAACTCATTATAGGAATATATCATCTCTCCATTCCTCCCACCTCCCCAATCCTTGCAACTACCGTTCTACTCTCTGCTTCTATGAGTTTGATGTTTCTAGATTTCCACATATAAGTAATCCCATGCAGTATCTGTCTTTCTGTGCCTGGCTCATTTCACTTAACATGATGTCTTCTAGGTTCATCCATGTTGTTATAAATTACAGGATTTTCTTCTTTTGCAAATCAGAATAATATTCCATCGTATGTATATGTATGTATGTATGCATATACACACTCCATGCTTTCTTTACCCATTCATCTGATAATGGACACAGGTTGATTCCATATTTGGGCTACTGTCAATAATGCTGCAATGAACATGGGGGCGCAGTTACCTCTTTGAGAAACTGATCGCCTTTCCATTGCAGACATACCCAGATGTGGCATTTCCCTTGGAACTATACCTAGAAGTACTATCATTTAGCAGTGTTACTTTTAAAGTTTTGAGGGACCTCCATACTGTTTTTCATGATGGCTGCACCAATGGAGATTCCCACCAGTTGTATGCAAGGGCTCCCTTTTCTTCACACCCTCACCAACACTTCTTATCTCTTGTCATTTTGATAACAGCCATTCTAACAGATATAAGGTGATATCTCATTGTTCTTTTGACTGACATTTCCCTAATGATTAGTGATACTGAGCATCTTTTCATATACCTGTTGGACATCTATATGTCTTCTTTGGAAGTATGTCTCTTCAGGTTCTTTGCCCATTTTTTAATCGGGTTATTTGTTCCTTGCTATTGACTTGTTTGAATTCCTTATAGATTTTGGGTATTAACCTCTTAATAGATGTATGATTTGTAAAGATTTTCTTCCATTCCATAAGTTGTCTTTTTACTCTGTTGTCTCATTTGCTGTGCAGAGGCTTTGCACAGAGTTTGATGCAATCCTATTTGTCTATTTTTGCTTCTGTTGCCTATGCCTCTAGAGTCATATCCAAAATATCATTGGCCAAACCAATGTCAATGTCAAGAACTATTTTCTGTATGTTTTCTTCTAAAAGTTTTACAGTTTAACAGTTTCGGGCCTTACATTTAAGACTTTAATCCATTCTAAGTTGGTTGTTGTATGTGAAGGGAGATAAGGGTCCAGTTTCATTCTTCTGTATGTGGATGTTAGTTTTCCTAACCATTTATTAAAGAAACTGTCCTTTCCCCATTGGGTGGTCTTGGCACCCTTCTCAAAGATCAAACTAAGTCTCAAATGTAAGTTCTTTGAGGATTACTTGGCTGAGACATGTAGAATCAAATTACCTTTGGCATCACAATAAGTATTTAATGATTGAGATAGTGTTAACCTTTTTACAAAATAAAATTCATTATTTAGGCTAATTGTGTCATAGAGGGAATGATATATACTAGGAACCAAAATAATTAAAATTCTCAAACTTTAAAAATATTCAACTTTTTTTATTAAAGAGATTTAGCTTTGAATGTCACAGCATATGTCATATGTCATACAAACTCAGCAGGTGGAGATATCTGAAGATCAAAAGAAACCAGGCTCTTTCTTCAGGGTATCCCCTACCCTCAACTTATAGAATTCGAGGTCTTCTTAATTAGTTATATTCTTACTTAGAAAAAAAAACAAGACCTTATAACAAGGTCTTGAAAAACCAAGATATAGAAAATGAATAGAAAGCAAGTTATAAAGTCCTGCTCATCGAGCCATTTTAAGAAAAAATCACTCTCAGTCTGGAATTTTAAGCATCTAGTTAGAACATAGCATTTTCTTAAACACCCATTTCAATATCAGTGCAGGTATAGATAATTCAATAATGAAACTACTACCACTTTCTAAGAATCATATTGAGAGAAAGATATTTTTAACTTCTAAGAAGAGATCATCATAAAAGTGACATTCCAAAAGTACAAAATTGAATGGGAATAGAATAATAAAACCTCAGGATCTTGAGAACAAGGTTCAGCTTTGGATTATCACCAGTAGATAAGACTATTCAATCCTATTTCAAGTGAATGGTCAGATCTTTGCTAGAGAAATGAAATTCACATATTTTCTGGGTGTTGACTTTGCATTTTCTNTGTCTAACTCTTGGTGAGCCCATCAGCCTCCTCTGTCCATGGGATTCTCCAGGCAAGAATACTGGAGTGGGTAGCCATTTCCTTCTCCAGGGGCTCTTCCCAACAAAGGGATCAAACCTGGGTCTCTTGCACTGCAGGGGAATTTTTTACAGACTGAACTACCAAGGAAGCCTTACCTCTTCTCTCCCAAAATGCCACTAAAATGACAATAGTAACATTTCTTTAATGCATTAACCCTCAAGAGCCAGAAGAATGGCAGGGGATGTGATAGCAGCCAAAAGATTTCAACAATTCTTTGGAAGATGGAAGGAGACAGGAGACTGATAACTAACTTGGCAAATTAAGGAAAATTGTAGCTTAAGAGGTAGATTCCAAAGAGGAAACCAGAGAAAGCCTGAGAGCAGCACTTGGGGGTACCATGGCCCCCCAAAGTTCTAAAAACAGGGACACTGGCTAAAGGTCTACCTACAGAGTGGTTGGCATGGACCATCTATGGCATTCCTGGGGGATTACAGTTAAGTGAGAACACTCATGCATGTGTACACACACAGCACACACACACACACACTCCACAGGAAGTTGCCAGCTGCTTTACTCAAGGCTACAGAAATTAAGTGGAGTCCAGGCAGCTGGGGCATCTCTTGGCTCAGCTTCCTCTGGCCCCCACTCAGTAACGGGAAGCAAGCAGCTGGCAATGCCAACAAGGCTTGGCTTACCCAACCTGAGAGGCTCAAATTTGTGCAAAGCCATATTTCTTCCCAGAGGGCCGAGTGGTCAAGAATCTGCCTGCCAATGGAGAAAATGCAGGTTCAATTCCGGGATCAGTTAGATCCTCCGCTCCAGAATTCTTGCCTGGAAAACTGCACAAACAGAAGAGTCTGGCAGGCTCCATGGGGTCACGAAGAGTTGGATACAACTGAGCACACGCATGCATGCACACACACACACACACACACACACACACACACTTCTTCACTTAAGGCTTATGTTACCTCTCAGGGGACTTATACTAGTAATCTACATCCACAAAAAGAAATATTTACAGACATCTGCAACCCTCCTGATCTTAAACATAATTCAGAGCTGCAAAGCTATATATGCATCTTCACCAAGTGAGAAGCATGTTCCTAGCCTCTACCACCAAACTCTGTGATATGAAAAAGCTCATCTATTAATTAGGAAATTGAATGATTCCTCCCTGAATAAACTAAATGTGAAAAGATCTCTAGGTACTAACAACAGAGCCTCCCGGGCTACCTGACTATGCCTCCAGAACTGTCTATTAGCATCTTAGCACCCACTTTTAAATATGAGTAGAGGCCAAGGATTACCTGACATCTGAGAATAGTCTCTAATGTCAAAGAAAGAGACTGAAAAGAACAAATAGGAAAAAAATAAAGTAAGTAGTGGCTACAGTAAGAAAGCATGGAGCAGGACAAACTGTTACACACACACACAAACATGAGTATGCTCAGAGAGTTCAGAGAAGATGGAGTCCCTACATCAATTAAACAAAGCAGGGTTCTATGGAGGAAAAAAGAGACAAGAAAAAAACTCTCATGAATTAAAAAGTACAATAACCAAAATAAAGCCAAAGGACTCTCCAAAAAAAAAGAGAACAAACAGAAAAACAGAAGGAAAATTAGAGGAAAAGATAAAACTATTGAGGAGTCAACCCAGAAGGTGCAAAATTCAGAGAGCTAAGACAGAGATAATGGAAGAAAATCTCAAAGAAAGAATTCAAAAAATGTCCTAGGTCTGACAAGATGAGATGTTATATTAGATAAGCTCATCATGTGCCCAGCACAAAGAATTTTAAAAGGACATTGCATGAAAGAACTCTTATGATAAGGAGACTAGCTTAAGAGATTCCAGGAGGACAAAAAGTTCACACTCAACAGATCAGCAATCAAAAGAGCATAGGACTCATCTGCAGCTTTTGGAAGACTAGATGTCTATAACCAAGCAAATTATCAACTCAGTGAAAGAGAGGAAGAGACCTTTGAATTTTCACCCTTGCATAGACTAAAAATGAAAAGAAAAATAAAGAAGAAATTTGCCTCCAGAAATTTGCCTTTACCCTGATGGCTCAGTGGTAAAGAAATCTGCCTACCAATGCAGGAGACACAGTTTCCATCCTTGGGTAGGGAAGATGCCCTGGAGAAGGAAATGGCGACTCACAGTATCTTTTCCTGGGAAACCCCATGGACAGAGGAACCTGGCAGGCTACAGTCCATGGAGTTGCACAAGAGTCAAATACAACTGAGCAACTCAACAACAACAAATATCTTCCTTAGGAAGTCATTGGAAGATGTCTCTCAGCAAAGTGTAGGAGAGAGTTAGATATGGTTACCTAGAGTATGGGCTTCCCAGGTGGCACAGTGGTAAAGAGCCTGCCTGTCAATGCAGGACCCATAAGAGACACAGGTTCGATCCCTGAGTCAGAAGATCCCCTGGAATAGGGCATGGCAACCCACTCCAGTATTCTTGCAGGCATCAGAGGATGAGATGGCTGAATGGCATCACCGATGCAATGGACATGAACTTGGGCAAACTCTGGGAGATGGTGAGGGACAGGGATGCCTGGAGTGCTGCAGTCCATGAGGTCAGAAAGAGTCGGACATGACTGGCCAGCTGAACAACAAGAACCTAGAGCACAGGGAACCCAAACCAAAATCGTGGTGAAAGGAAAGACCAGAATGACAGCCACATGCCAGATCAAGAAAGCAACCGTTTCGGACGGAAGTGGTGGGGGCTGGAAGAAGAGGTGGGGAAGGGAGTGACAGAATTTATAGAGCTTTTCATTCCTTTTTATAGCTGGAAAAAATATTGATAGTCATCTGAAAGATCTGTCAGATGACTGGGGGGAAAAATAATGATAGCTATATAGAAAACCAGACAGTGGAAAAAATACTTACCAACTTCAGAAAAAGAAATGATACAAGCAAGAAATCATAATCTTATTTCTTAAAACTACTTTGGGAAAAAGAGAAATGAGGAAGTATGTGAGTAGAAGAGAAGTACATGCTCAGTTATCATTAGTCAGGAGATAATGTAAAGAATTATGAGTAGAAAACTGCCAGCATAAGCATATTATTTAGAAATATAGCTGGAAATACCCAAAGTCCTTGGTTGCTCAGTCGTGTCTCTTTGTGACTCCATGGACTATACCAGGCTCCTCTGTCCATGGAGTTTTCTAGGCAAGAATACTGGAGAGGACTGTCACCAAAGGACAGGCTGCAATTATTGAAACTAATTGCCTCTAGGAGAAGAACATAGTAAAGAAGAGTTGCTGTGTTTCATTATAAAGTAGATGTACCCAAGTAGATGTTTTAAAATATGAACATATATTATTTTTATTTAAAATTTTTAATGGAATTAAAAACCAATAAATAAGAGATGGTAGGTTACCTATATTTAACAGTGATATTAAAAACATATTCTGAGATATCTTCCCTTCTCCCAATATTAAACTCTAACCTTGAAGGGGAAAATCCATAAATACGTTAACTGTTCTAAATTATCATTTATGAGCTCTCATTTGATTTTATCTGATGCAGTTTTATTTTTCAACCTCATGAGTAAGAGTGCCATTAGTTTACTAGCTTCCAGGTGGAATAATATATTTTATGTCCTGATTTTACTTCAAGCACATAACATTTGACCAGAATTCTACTCTTCCTAATGCAACTTTTTTATAATTTTTTGTATTTATTTATTTGGGGCTTGCCTTGGGTCTTAGCTGCAATGGCTCACAGACTCTCTTGTTGTGGTACATGGGCTTAGTTGCTCCACAGCATGCGCAGTCTTCCAGGACCAGGGATCGAACCCACATCTCCTGCATTTGAAGGTGGATTCTTAACCACTGAACCACCAAGGAAGTCCTTCTAATATAATTTTTCAAAAGAGAGGACAGATGAAATTTCTTGGAGATTCTGTGCTATTCTTCATGTACTAACAATTCCCTATACACACACCCCCAACCCCAAGCTTTTCCCTGTGGAGCAAAGACATTCTCCTCTGAAGCTTCTTTTCATACTACCAGTTTCTCAGTTCTCTTACCATTTTGCATTTTGCTTCCTGAATGATGTTTAACTCCACATTTTGCTCATAACAAGGACTCAGTAAATACAGGTGAAGCTGTTGCATTTTGAAAAATGGCAACTAGCTCTGTCTTAATATTCTGAGTATGGAACTGAGTTTTCTACGAGGGTTGGAGAACACTGTGGTTTGGTGTTTTGTTGAGCATCATGAGCTTGAAACTGGAATTATATTTCTCCAGATTCAATAAAGTCAACTATTGCTTGTTTTTTGCCCTATCTTCTGGCTGCTTATCCTGACCAATTTAATAGTTATCTGGCCAGAAGAGTTTAATAGCATTTATACACTGCAAGGAGATCCAACCAGTCCATTCTGAAGGAGATCAACCCTGGGATTTCTGTGGAAGGAATGATGCTAAAGCTGAAACTCCAGTACCTTGGCCACCTCATGTGAAGAGTTGACTCATTGGAAAAGACTTTGATGCTGGGAGGGATTGGGGGCAGGAGGAGAAGGGGACAGATGGCTGGATGGCATCACTGACTCAATGGACGTGAGTCTGAGTGAACTCCGGGAGTTGGTGATGGACAGGGAGGCCTGGCGTGCTGCTATTCATGGGGTCGCAAAGAGTCAGACACAACTGAGCGACTGAACTGAACTGAACTGAACTGATACACCAAGAGCTCCAGTTGCTCTGTTCTCTCTGCTAGGTCAATTACACAAATGTTACACATGACTGGTCTGGGCACTCTTCTCCAGGGCCCCACTTTATATCTGCAAGTATGAATGATCCCTTTAACAATGTGCCTGGGGACTTTCCTGGTGGCCAGTGGTTGAGAATCTGCCTTCTGCCGCAATAGACATGGGTTCAATCTCTAGTCAGGGAACTAAGATCCCACCTGCCATGGAGTAACTAAGCCCGAGTGCAACTACTGAGCCATGCTCTGCAACTACTGAGCCACGCCACAACTAGAGAGTCTATGAGCCACAACAGAAGATCCCATGTGAGGCAAAGAAGATTCTGCACACCACAACTAAGACCTGACGAGGCCAAATAAATCAAAACAACTAGTCCAATTTCCTTCCTCTAAGCCTTCTCTAAATATGACAAGACCAACCTCCTAGGACTGCTGCCTCTCAGGCATCTCCCTTTGGTCTATAGAAAGACTATCCACTGCTTCTTCATCAGCCTCATTTACTCACTTTCTCGTTGAGCTCCAGTTCTCTCTTCCACAAACCAAGCTGCCTTCTTGGTAAAAAGGTAAAGCAAATTATCAGTGATCTACCTTGGCGGGATGAAGCACAAGCTGGAGTCAAGATTGCTGGGAGAAATATCAATAACCTCAGATATGCAGATGACACACTCTTGGGCAGAAAGTGAAGAACTAAAGAGCCTCTTGATGAAAGTGAAAGAGGAGAGTGGAAAAGTTGGCTTAAAACTAAACATTCAGAAAACTAAGATCTTGGCATCTGGTCCCATCACTTCATGGCAAATAGATGGGGAAACAATGAAAACAGTGGCAGACTTTGTTTTGGGGGGCTACAAAATCACTGCAGATGGTGACTGCAGCCATGAAATTAAAAGAGGCTTACTCCTTGAAAGGAAAGTTATGACCATCCTAGACAGCATGTTAAAAAGCAGAGACATTACTTTGCCAACAAAGGTCCATCTAGTCAAGGCTATGGTTTTTCCAGTAGTCATGTATGGATCTGAGAGTTGGACTATAAAGAAAGCTGAACATTGAAGAACCGATGCCTTTGAACTGTGGTGTTGGAGAAGACTCTTGAGAGTTCTTTGACTGCAAGGAGTTCCCACCAGTCCATCCTAAAGGAAATTGGTCCTGAATGTTCGTTGGAAGGATTGATGTTGAAGCTGAAACTCCAATACTTTGGCCATCTGATGGGAAGAGCTGACTCACTTGGAAAGACCCTGATGCTGGGAAAAATTGAAGGTGGGAGGAGGAGGGGATGACAGAGGATGAGATGGCTAGATGGCATCACTGACTCAATGGACGTGAGTTTGAGTAAACTCCAGGAGTTGGTGATGGACAGGGAAGCCTGGTCTCAAAGAATCAGACACAACTGAGCGACTGAACTGATCTACCTTTATTTTACCAGCACACTCCAAGCAGAAATAAGAAGATGTGTCAGACCAAAGTTTCTCAGAAGTCAGTTACCCATGTTTTTAGGACAAAGGTTCATTGATAACTGGCCAGTTTTCTAACTTAGTGACCCTTTGAAACTAACTAGTTGCATGCTGGAAGTGGTTTGCTTCTTTGTCTGGGCCATGTCACAAAACTTGTAAGATCTTAGTTACCTGACCAGGGATCAAAGCCCCCTATCCATGAAAGCACCAAATCATAACCACTGGACCACCAGGGAATTACCTAGGAAATTTAAATTTTATAGTTTTATCGAACTCATTATATGCCATCTAGTCAAAATTGTGTTACCTCAACTGTTGTTTCAGACTTGATCCAGGACGTGCTGTGCATTTACCACGGTGTGCATGTGCTCACTCACTCAGTCATGTCTGACTCTTTGCAACCCCGTGGTACACTGTAGCTCCTTTGTCCTCTGGGATTTTCAAGGCAAGAATTCTGGAGTGGGTTTTTCATTTTCTTTTAAGGGATCTTCCTGACCCAGGGGTCAAACTCATGTCTTCTGCATTGGCAAGTGGATTTCTTTAGCACTGAGCCACCAGAGAAGTCCACATTTACCACTAGGTCAACTCTCACATTCAGTAGTAATGTACAGATGTGAGAGTTGGACCATAAAGAAGGTTGAGCACCAGAACATTGGTGCTTTTGAACTGTGGTGCCAGAGGAGACTTGAGAGTCTCTTGAACAGCAAGATATCAAGCTGGTCAATCCTAAAGGAAATCAATCCTGAATGTTCATTGGAAGGACTGATACTGAAGCTGAAGCTCCAATACTTTGGCCACCTGATGTGGAAGCTGACTCACTGGAAAAGACCTTGATGCTGGAAAAGACTGAGGGCAAGGGGAGAAGGGGGTGACAGAGGATGGGATGGTGGGATGGCATCACTGAGTCAGTGGACATGAGTTTGAACAAACTCTGGGAGATAGAGAGGGATGGGGAAGCTTAGTGTGCCTCAGTCCACGGGATCACCAAGAGTCAGACATGACTTAGCGACTCAACAACACAACTCAAGTTAGACTCAGGACATGAGGGGCATTTATCACTAGGCCAGGTCACAACCTTGGCCAGGGTCAGGGGCAGTAGAGCAGGTTGGTTGTTAAGTGGGAAGATCTGGTGATAGGCAGCTTGAGAGTTTGTATTTGCATCCTGGTTCCATCATTTGTAAAAGTTACCTGATCTCTCTGTTTCTCAGTCTCTTCATCTATGAACCAAGGATGACAACAGGAAATGACATCAGTAATGTTAGAGGATACTATCTTTTAGTGAGGAGGTTAGCACAGAGTAAGCTCTCAGTAAATACTTGCTATGGCTAAGGAATCATGGGGAGTCAGCCCCACCCACTTACAGTACCATTTGTCTTCACTGAGGCAAGCAAAAAACTCCCCACTTCTGCCTTTGGAATCATTCCACATCTCCTCCATCACTTTTCCCATGTTCTGATGGAAAGCATCTGTGACAGTCATTCCATAGGTACCCAGAAAGGCAGTCTGCTGTTTCTTTGGATAATATTAATGGATAACTTGCTATCTTGCCTTCTTAATCACCCAGTCTCATCAATCGCCTTCCTAACGCTTGAACAATGAATTTCTTCCATAGACAGCCCAAATGTGTAAGTAAGTTCTTTAGAGTTCCTTTCTTCCTTTTGATACCTGACCAGTGGTGCTCTGATCATGTATTTATGAATTCTCTCCAAGTTCCCTGTAAGGGGTTTACTTTGGGGTTCCTCATTTTTTCACTTGTGTGTGCATGTGGCTACAGTTTCTTTTTCTATAGTTGAGTAAGATCAAGCCACGCTTTCACCTTCCCTCCTGACTCTTTGCTTGAACCACATCACTTGTCTCTGGTGCGTCACACTCATTCTTTAACCACCAGTTTCTCTTTCATGGGGGAAACTGAGGACAGGTATGGCACTGAATCAGCTGCCAGCTCCCCTCTCTGGGCCTCATCTCTTCATCTAAGAAACAGGAGAGCTGGGTCAGGTATCCAAATACCTTTCATGGGCTGGGCAGAGGCAGGCAACATTTTCAACAAGGGTGAAGGTTCAGTGTAATTCAACAGGAGAATGAAAACACAAACTCAAACTGGAAATCACAAGTTCCAACTGAAGGGACAGCTTCAACTCAGCCATAGAAAGATTTTGCCAAGAAAACATTCAGCCAGTATTGCCAGGTCTTCAATTATTTTTTTCCCCCCAAAAGAAGCCTGAAACCTGGATGATTATGTGAAATACTGGGATTATTTTAATATTGGCAATTAATAGGGATAATGACAACAAAACCCTGTGTAAGTCAAACAAAGCACATTATGAGTGGCTGTGGTCATGAGCTACATTTGGGCTGCAGGCCTCATTTGAAACTACTGAATTAGGTGACAGTTGAAGCCCCTCATTTCATGAACGCCATTTACAGCTTTATTGCACTCAACGTGCATGCTCAGTCGCTCAGTCATATCCTAGTCTTTGTAACCCCATGGACTGTAGCCCACCAAGCTCCTCCGTCCATAGGATTTCCCAGGCAAGAACACTGGAATGGGTTGCCATTTCCTTTTCCAGGGGATCTTCCCAATCCAGGGATCAAACCTGAGTCTCCTGCAGCTCCTGCATTGGCAGGCAGGTTTGTTACCACTGAGCCACCTGGGAAGCCCATGGCACTCAACTGATTTCCCCCTTTTTTGTGGTTTTGGAATCTGTTTGAGGAAGTAGACCTGGGACCTCAGAGCCGGGCTTCCACCTTTCAGCCTAATATTATTGTTGAAACTATTCTCAGATCAGTGACTTACGAATTCTTACTCACCAAATTTTTAAACATTTTTGCCCTCAAGATTTCCAGCTCAGGTTTCTGTTTCTACAAATACAGGAAGAGAAAAAGTGTATATAGAGAAGCAAAATCTATACAACCTAATTTTGGACTTATTATGTCAACCTTCTTCCTGAGATAAAATGTTGAAAAGCTGCTACACTGGCCAGTGTGTTTCAAATTCTTTCTCAATTCTTGCACACCATCTGGTGGTGGAACTATCTATTTATAACAAGTGAAATGTTCAGTGAAAAAGGAAAATTTGGTGAATTGGGTGAGGAGGAAAGAGTAAGAGGAATGGTAACAGAAAAAAAAAGAGAAGGAAATAAGATGGAAAAAAAAAAGTCATGAGTAATCCACATAGTAAAAGTTCAACTGCTGAGAATTAGCTAGCAGTCATTTATGTAAAGCTTTAAAGATACTCCTAAAATTGTCTGTTATGACTTAGAAAAGGAACTTATGGTTGCCGGGGGGAAAGGATAGATAAGGGCTTTGGGAAGGTCATGTACACACTGCTATATTTAAAACAGATAACCAACAAGGACCTACTGTATAGTACATGGAACTCTGCTCAATGTTATGTGGCAGCCTGGACGGGAGGGGAGTTAGGCGGAGGATGGATACATGTATATGTGTGGCTGAGTCCCTTTGCTGTTCACCTGAAACTATCACAACATTGTTAATCAGCTATACCCCCAAACAAAATAGTGTTGGTGTTAGAAATAAATAAATAAAATTGTTATCCATCCACCTGCATCGCACAATACTGTTTACGAGGAAAGGAGGATGGAGAGATGGAGAGTTATGTGAAAAGGATAGGACAAGCAGCCTGTGAGGGGCTGGATTTGCCTCACCCTAAGATCCATATGCTGAAGTCATAACTCCAGTACCACAGAATGGGACCTTGGTCACTGAAGATGTAATAGGAAGTTAAGATCATACAAGAGCAGGGTGGGCCCCTAACCTATCAATATGATGGGTTTCATTACAAAAAAGGGAAATTTGGAGACTTCCACGACAGTAAAGTGGTTAAGGCTCTGTACTTCCACTACAATGGGCATGGGTTTGATCCCTGGTCAGGAAGCTAAGATCCCACAAGGCACACCATGTGGCCAAAATATAATAATAATAAAGGGAAATTCGGACAAGACGCGCATGTGGAAAGAACACTGTGTGAAGATAAAGGAAGAGAGTGAGGTGATGCAGCAGAGGCCAAGGAACACAGAAGCTTGGCAGCAAAGCAGCAGGAGCTGGGAGAGAAGCCCCAGCGTCTCAGAATCCCCAGGAGCAACCAGCCCTGCTGAAACCCTGACTTTGTATTTTCAGCCTCCAAAACTGAAACTATCCACTTCTATCATTTAAGACACTCAGTGTGTGGTACTTTCTACCAACAGCCGCAGTACAAAACTTGTCTCTGGCTTTTAATTTTATGTCTTAAAAAAAAAAAAATTCAAAATCACCACCGTTTTTCATGTCAGTTACAATTCAAAATCATAAAACCAAGTTGTCTATATTCCAGAGATAAAGTCAGCAGATTCCAATCAGCTTAGCAAATATTTATTCAGTGTCTATTCCAGTGAGGTATTTAAAATGAATCCACCACTCATTCCTAGACTCACAAGATGACATCAGGAAGTAATGTAATAACATTAGGAAGGATAACAGAGGTGATTTGGTACAAATCTCATTTTAACACAGATTGCCGGTGACTGGACCCCCAGTCGCATAGTTAAGAAGAAGCAGAGTTAACCACCTCCTCAGCCCAAGGCTCTTTGCACTTGGCACCTTAAAACCACTTTTATCCAGCAAAGCTAAAACTACTACTTTTTTTTTTCATTTATGTAAAAATGACAGTCAACTCTTATGCTAATGCCAGAGACCCACTTATAATGACCAACGTGTTGAAAAACGTGCCAACACCACACTAAGCACATCACATCCCCTCATTCAGCTTTCATTAAAACTGTAAGATGTAGATACTATTATTATCCTCACTCGATTGATAAGGAAACTAAGGTCCAACAGAGTTATGTACCTTGCTCTGGGTTAAGCAGCAGGAAGCTTCCAAAGTTGGGTTTTCATTCTAGAGCCCACTTTTTTTTTAAGTAAAAAAAATTTATTGGTATAAAGATTTTTACAGTAGTTTTATTATTTTTTAAGATGGTATCTATATAATACATATTCCTTTCTTGAGTCTATCTCTCTGTATCCATCTTTACTTCTATTATGTGGATATATATTATATCTTTGATACCCACTTTTTAAATTGCTTTGCAACATCACCCCATGAGAAGACAGCAAAGATACAGACACTGGCACCAGTGAGGCTGGATCTGCCCACTTTTGAAGTCAATATGATATCGACCATCTTTGTAACTATAAGGTAGACCCTGAAGCTCTCCCCACCCTATCTGACACCAAAAGCTTCTGTAACAAATTTTTTTCTTTGTGCCTGTGTGTTTGTGCTCAGTCCTGTCTGACTCTCTGCAGTCCTATGGACTGCAACTCACCAGGTTACTCTGTCTGTGGAACTTTCCTGGCAAGAATACTGGAGTGGTTGCACTTCCTACTCCACGGGATCTTCCCAACCCAGGGATCGAACTCCTGCCTCTTTCATCTCACATTGGCAGGCAAATGCTTTACCACTAGAGCCACCTGGGAAGCTACTTTTTTTTTCTGAAACAATTTTAAAAATCAGCAGGTAAGGCCAAAAGGCTCGTGCTTATAGGAATTAAAATAAGAGAAACATTCAACCGAAGATAATAATGCCTTTAGCACTGAATCACTCTGAGTCACTCACTACTACTAAACATATCACAGCAGTGACATCAAAGTAGATGAAGAAAGCATTAAGAGAAGTTTATTACACTAGAAGCTTCTCGCTAGCAGAAAAAGGAACCCATCTATGCAGTTAGGTTAGATCAAACATGGGCCCTTATCACTTCTCATATAAATGGGGAGCAGTGAGGAACTTGAACTTGGAAAAAACTCCCTTAGAGCTCTATCAAAGTTCTACAACATTACTGAGAGAAAAGACCATTATTTCCTTTGAGGTGATAACTAAAACAGTGCCTGTGTTGGCAAGGAAGTTCCTGTTTCTAACAGAAATAGGGTAAGAGGTAGAGAAAAGAATGTCAAGAAAGGAGAGGAAGAGGGTACAGCTATGCATGTGCTGGTCTGTTTTCTTACTGAAAATACATAGACTTTTACCTTTCTTCCTTTCTCTCCTTTTTTCGTGTATTCATTCAGCAAGTATTTCCTGAATATCTAGAAAAGCTATGACATACCTAGACAGTATAATAAAAAGCAGAGACATCACTTTGCCAACAAAGGTCCGTATAGTCAAAGCTATGGTTTTTCCAGTAGTGAGAGCTGGACCATCAAGGCTGAGCACTAAAAAATTGATGCTTTTCAACAGTGATGTTGGAGAAGACTCTTGAGAGCCCCCTGGACTGTGAGGAGATCAAACCAGTCAATCCTAAAGGAAATCAACCCCAAATATTCATCGGAAGGACTGATGCTGAAGCTAAAGCTCTAATACTTTTGGCCACCTGATGTGAAGGGCAGACTCATTGGAAAAGACCCTGAGGCTGCAAAAGATTCAGGGCAGGAGGATAAAAGGATGACAGAGAATGAAATGGTTGGATGGCATCAACAACTCAGTGGACGAGTCTGAGGAAACTCCAGGAGTAGGTGAAGGACAGGGAAGCCTAACATGCTGTCCAAGCTGGACAGCAAGAGAGCATTAGTTACATCCCTTGTGCTGCTTATCTATTTCTTTTAAAAATTTAGATTCACTTTAGAAAAGCATTTCAAAATAACTCGGAAAAAAAAAATACTACTACTATGTGGATTGGGAGCATCTCAGAATTTTACAGTAATGAACCACATCCTAATAATAAACCATGTAATCAGTGATGCTTATATATGAGTGGGTGAAAGTCACTCAGTTGTGTCTGACTCTTTGTGACCCCATGGACTGTATAGTCCATGGAATTCCCCAGGCCAGAATACTGGCCTTTCCCTTCTCCAGAGGATCTTCTCAGCCCAGGGATCAAACCCAGGTCTCCCGCATTGCAGGCAGATGCTTTGCCAGCTGAGTTACAAGGGAAGCCCAAGATTACCGGAGTGGGTAGCCTATCCCTCTCTAGAGGAGCTTCCTGACCCAGGAATTGATCTGTGGTCTCCTGCATTGCAAGAGGATTCTTTACCAACTGAGCTATCAGGGAAGCCCAGATGCTTATACAGACGGTCCCTGTGGGGCCCTAAATGGGAAGCCGTAAAAAAGAATGGGCTAGCTTTGCCTTTGGAAGCTAAGATGGCGCCTGCAGGAAGGAGTGGGGCATAGTCTGTTTCTGACTGGCTCTCCTAATTTCCGTGCACGTGGACAGCAGTGATCACCATAGACTCCTGTTATAACAGAAGGCACATGATGATTTGACCTTTAACGCAATTGGTGCAACTGAAGGCTGACCTTTAACGTGATTGGTGCAACTGAAGCACATAACGATTTGACCTTTAACTTGATTGGTAGAACTGTGGAAAGTCCCTCCTTGCTTTCCTATATAAGCTGGGAGCTTGCGGCAATAAAGCAGAACTGCTTAGACGGAACTCCTGTCACGTCTGATTGTCTCTCCCTGCTGGGGGGCTGGGTGGCGGATAGCAGGCTCACCTCTCCTAGGGACCCCTTGGCTTTGCTGAGGGAAGTTCCACTGCCTCTCTCTTTCTGCAGAGCGCCCACCGCAGGTCCCAATTAATTTTTTTTTTTGAAATTTTTATTTTGTATTGGATATAGCTGATTAACAATGCTGTGATAATTTCAGGTGAATAGTGAAGGTACTCAGCCATATATACACATGTATCCACTCTCTTCTCCCATCCAGGCTGTAACCCAATTAACATCAACATGTAAAAAAAAATAGTGAATTATTTTCTAGACTGTTTTAACCATTTCAAAGTTTTTAATATAAACAAATTAAAGTGTTTTCTCATAAAACACAATGTAAAAATTACTAATGGTCTTTTGCCTTTTTGATTCCCATTAATGAATCCTATTTTTTTAAAGCAATTTCTAAAATTACAAATTACATTCTTAGGCAAATGCAAACTAGTTAAAAAACAGTATTACTTACACAAGTTTAGCCCAAAACCACACTAATCTCAAATGCAACAAAGGCAAACTTTTATTCTTTGAACCTCAGTGTCAGGTAAACTGTTTAAGTAAGAAGCATTTTTTCTGAAGTTTTAAGTCCTCTCCGCCATCACAGTTTCTCAAAAACAATAAAACAAAAAAATCTTTCTGCATACTACATAATCTAGAAATATATTTGAACAACTAAGCATTTTTATAGATGAAATAGCAGTAAATAAGCATCTNAGCATTTTTTCTGAAGTTTTAAGTCCTCTCCGCCATCACAGTTTCTCAAAAACAATAAAACAAAAAAATCTTTCTGCATACTACATAATCTAGAAATATATTTGAACAACTAAGCATTTTTATAGATGAAATAGCAGTAAATAAGCATCTATATCCTTGGCTATATAAACCAATATAAGCTTGAATCAAAGTAAAATAGTTTTCCAATTATTGCAATCTACTTAATTTTGTTAAAGTCTAAACATTTCCATCAGTTAAAATTTCTGCGATGAACACTGGGGTACATGTGTCTCTTTCAATTCTGGTTTCCTTGGTGTGTATGCCCAGCAGTGGGATTGCTGGGTCATAAGGCAGTTCTATTTGCAATTTTTTAAGGAATCTCCACACTGTTTTCCACAGTGGCTATACTAATTTACATTCCCACCAACAGTGTAAGAGGGTTCCCCTTTCTCCACACCCCCTCCAGCATTTATTGCTTGCAGACTTTTGGATTGCAGCCATTCTGACTGGTGTGAAATGGTACCTCATTGTGGTTTTAATTTGCATTTCTCTGATGATGAGTCATGAGCATCTTTGCATGTGTTTGTTAGCCATCCGTATGTCTTCTTTGGAGAAATGTCTATTTAGTTCTTTGGCCCATTTTTTGATTGGGTCGTTTATTTTTCTGGAGTTGAGCTGTATAAGTTGCTTGTATATTTTTGAGATTAGTTGTTTGTCAGTTGCTTCATTTGCTATTGTTTTCTCCCATTCAGAAGGCTGTCTTTTCACCTTACTTATAGTACCCCAGTGTTCATGGCAGCACTGTTTATAATAGCCAGGACATGGAAACAACCTAGATGTCCATCAACAGATGAATGGATAAGCAAGCTGTGGCATATATACACAATGGAGTATTACTCTGCCATTAAAAAGAATAA
>SJYV01024685.1:2187328-2198094 GCA_006410875.1 Neotragus pygmaeus | reverse complement strand
GGATTGGGAGCTTGTGTACACCTGTGGTGGATTCATGTCGATGTATGGCAAAGCCAATAGAGTATTGTAAAGTCAAATTAAAAAAATAAAAAAATAAAAAATAAAAAGAGCTATCACAAAAAAATAAAATAAAATAAAATGAGAGTGAAAAATATATATATACCATGGACACCAAAAAAAAAAAATTTCTGTATCAGTTGATAGTTCAAACCAACCGTTTTCTATGACTGCTTGAATCCCATTTAGAGCAACTTTAAACTGCAATGATATTGTCAAATGCAAACAAACACATCTATCAGCAGTCAGGTTTTTTCTCTTTGTTAACCACTAGTTCTCAGTGAAGACAATCCACCCAAACTCCAAGATCTTCTCTTTGAACAAATCATAAATTCATTTATCAGTCTTCCTCTTTCAGAAAGTTAAACCTTTATTCATAGCTAAATGCAACCAGTTATGCTTTTTAATTTACATCCAAGAAGATCAAGAGGAGGCAAAATGGCATGCAAAAATTATAGACTATGTTGCAAGTTTATAGTGTCACTAAATGTTACTGTGCAGAATTCCATATGTAAATGCTTCCGCTTCATACAATAATTAATGAGTTCTATCCTAAAAGCATGGCACCTAAGCATGAGGGTAAAGGTAATAGAATAGACTCAAGGAAAACTGTTCTTAAAAGTCCCAGGATGGCAGGTCACTGATTATCTTTGGTGTGAAAATTAATATCCAAAAAATAACTTAAGAATGAGCAAAATTTTCCTGACCTTTGAAAGGTGGAATGGACTGCAAAAATGTGTAGTGTAAGGATGTCTATTCAAACTCAAGTAGAATGTTGAATTTTTTTTCCCAACCTACCCTGCATCTTCCCTTTTCCATAGGCTGGATAATGGCCCTTTAACAAAAAACAATGTGTGACAAAAGCCAGGTAAAGCTAGATGCAGAGAATCTCCCAGTTGATGCCTAGATCATGCTCCTAATTTAGGTCCCACCCATGACTCTGGCATGACAGAGTAGCCAGTGGCTAGGCACACATCTCAAATCCAAATTAGTGGGTGCACACATCCAAATTAGTGGCTGCAGATCTATGCTGTCAACACAGAGATGGAACCACTAATTATCTCTACAATGTACTTTCAAGTGAGCACGCCTGCTTGCCAGTACCATAATCACTTTTCCTCCAATTTTCCAGGTCACTAATTCCAAACGAGGGGAAGCTGGAAAAGACTAGAATCTTCTGAAGGAAATGACAAGAAGCTGAGTTTCAAAAGGAAGGATATTAATGGTAAAATCTGAAAATTGTGCTTGTATGTCCATCTTGAATACTGAATCAGAAGACTTAATTTTGCAGCAGTGCTGTAGGGAATGAGCACTCCGTTTCTAGTTAGTTGAAAACCACCTTAAACTGAGAGCTGAAATTATTCAGGATTTAAACTCATACACGTACAACAATAAGCCAAGGAAAACAAACCTGTGAGAAAACATTCCTGGAGAAACAAGTGCAGAAAGACCTCTGATGGCCAGCAAAGAAAAGTCAATGTTGAACAGAAGCCTTTAAACCCATCAGTGGGGCACAGGAAGTAGGAAATAGTGACCATTACAGTTTTACTATTATGTTGATGGACAGTCTTCCAAAACATTTCTGAATATTGTACCTTTATATTTACAATATATAGTGCTAGATTTCTGGTATCAAGACAAAATTAGTTGCAGAATTCACTCTGCTTGGTAAGTGTATCCAATACAATTCCAAATTACTTTAACAAGTATAGGCTAATAACCTCACTGTCATTCAGAACCTCATCTAATCTCTTATATTTCTACAAAAATGTATTTTGGTTTCTCACAGGCTATACCTTAACCTATTTAGTTCTGACACCTCAGAGAATTTTTGTGTCCTTTTTTGCTTTGTTTTCCCCAAGTAGTACACACAATTTTTTTTTTTTTCTGGACTTTTACAAACGATGATGAATCCGAGATTAAATTTGAATACTTTCTGTGCCTTCACTACTCCGAGTAGACCAGAAATCTCCATTCCTAACACTGACTGATCAAGTATAGAATCCAGTGTTCCAGGCGAGTTAGTTCTTTACTAAGTAGAGATTTTACCAAATGAGAGACAGAGAAAGAATGTCGAACTTTTAAGTTCTAAAAAAACAAAAATAAAGACAGACTTGAGTATAAACACTAGAAAAACCACATAGCACTCTAGTAGGTATGCCTGCCAAGTTAAAAAGAAACCAGACAGGTTCCAACTGAGCGAATGCTTTCACTACTGACAGTGCCAAAACCAAATAACCCAAATAATCCCCTGGTAACCACACGAGTAAAGGCAAAATGCATATCTTGTGAAATTCATAGTCATATTTCAGTTTTTTGTATAAATGAAGAATTCATTTTCCATATGTTTATTTTCATATTATTTAACTGATCATTCTTATACCATTTTATATCACTCAGCTGTTTTTATATCATTCTACTGTATATCATTTTATATCATTTAGATTCTCCCTTTTACTTTTCTTACTTTTGAAAGTTAACTTTATACGTTCAGTACTCAAAATAAATGCAAATATTTATATATATATATATATATATATATATATACACTGAAATATTGCTTATGTTTACTTTTTATAATATTTGAAGAAAAAAGTAATAATATAAAAACATTGCAATGAGTCTCCAAATGCATAATTTCAGGTAGTTTTTATTTTCTTCTTTACATTTCTACATTTTTTCCCCATTTTTCTGTAATAATAATGTATTAGTCAAAATTTTAAAAATTTTAAGTTATTCCTAGGAAAATATAGAATATAGTAGCTCTCTCAACACCAGAAGGTTCTGGAATAGTACATACTAGGTTCTGGAATGGCACATAGTAGGTCCTCAAGATTGCTGGGAGAAATATCAATAATCTCAGATATGCAGATATCTCCATACCACCCTTAAGGCAGAAAGTGAAGAACAACTAAAGAGCCTCTTGATGAAAACAGAAGAGGAGAGTGGGAAAAGCTGCCTTATAGCTCAACATTCAGAAAACTAAGATCATGGCATCTGGTCACATCACTTCATGGCAAATAGATGGGGAAAAAATGGAAACAGTGAGAGATTTTATTTTCTTGGGCTCCAAAATCACTGCAGATGGTGACTGCAGTCATGAAATTAGAAGACATATGCTCCTTAGAAGAAAAACTATGACCAACCTAGACATCATATTAAAAAGCAGAGACATTACTTTGCTAACAAAGGTCCATCTAGTCAAGGCTATGGTTTTTCCAGTAGCCATGTATGGATGTGAGAGTTGGGCTATAAAGGAAGCTGAACTCNGACAGGTCAAGCTGCAGAGGGAGCCCCAAAGAAACCCCAGTCTGGAAGAGGAATGAGAAGGGAGATTTCCCAACCAGGGCTCCTTGCTCAGCCAGACCCAGAAGGATCTAAACCCAGAGTAGCAGTGGGGTAGGTCGGGCAGGGGGCACCCACCCACCCATTTGATCTGGGAACAAATCTATGGGAAGGTAGATCAGCCTGGGGTTCCACTGGATAAGTTTATCTGGGGTCTGAGAACGAAGTTGGTAGATGGCCAAGCAGGACTGAAGACACTGGGAACTAGGGCCTCCCTTTCCTCTCTGAGCTTCTTCTCTGTCTGAACAACAGGTCTAGGCTAGGAGATCTGTAAGGTGCCAGCTGCCTTATATATATCATGGGCACTCTGAGCCCCAGGTTTCTTAGAACCAACAACAGGAGACTGAGTGAGAGAAAAAAGTGCCATCCTGCCACTCCCCCACTTTGCCTCTCTGTTGCTGTACTGGTTTACAAACACATGTGCTCCTTTCTGTTGGATCCCAGCTCCGCTCCCCAGAGTTCAGGTCTTCAATTCTCTCAGGCACCCATAACCCAGAATATGGGTTCAAAAGAAACTCTTTGGCCCTCTTTCTTCTTGAAAAACCTGGTCAGTCTTACCTTCCTTTTGGATAAGACCATCCTCAAACCAAGGCCATTTTGTCTCTAGCTCCTTCTACCCCATGCTCGAGTAGCCCCTTAGGAGATGTTCTCTCTGCCCCAGGGTGTAACTTTGAGGCCTCTGGGTTCCTTCTAGTTCCCTAACTTTAAGCTCCCAGCAACTGAGATATTAGTTTCCTTGATCAGTGCCCTCCCCACCCATCTGTGCTCTGTCCCCTGCCCCCAGCTTCCAACCAGTCGGAGAAATGCCATGCTGGCAGGAGGGAGAGGGTTTCTAGCCTGGGAGGCTTTGGTTTTTCATCTCACTCAAGGTCACACCTCAGATTTCCTCCACCTATCTGCTGCCCTTGTACATCTCCAGGGTGACTTGGTCCTCATACCCAGGTAAGTGGGCCTGGTGACTACCTAAATGTGGGTAGGAAAAAAGAGACTTTAGGAGTGTGTGGGCCTGACCCTCATCCAAAATTCCCCAGGGAAGACTGACACTCAGACCGGAACATCTGGTCATGGCCCAGCAGGCTCAGAGAAGTTCCCTCAGATAGAGTGGGCCTCTTCAGGGTGGTGACTCAGGGCTGGGTCTTGGTCTCCAAGGGAGGTAGGGAATTGGGGAGGTGGAGGAGGTGGAGGAATGAACAAAGATATATTTTCTAAGCTCTAGACAAGGAGGAGAGGATTCCCTGCTTAGGAATGAATAGAGGGGCTTGTGGGGGCCAAATCAAAAACAGGCTGACATCCCCAAATCTTTCTCCAGCAGAGGGGCATAGATTGGAACTGTACAAACTCCATCCGAGTGAGTCCCTTGGAATAGGGTCCACAATGGACAGGAGACACAAAGGGAACTGAATTGCTGATTGATGGTTGGGGCAATTCCCATGGTCCTCTGCTGCCTCCCTCTGGGAGAGGGCAAGAGGACCAGCCCTGTCCTCCTCCCAGCTCCTCCTCCTGGCTCCTCTCCACTGAACCCCAGCCCCACCCAGGTCCCTGATTTCTCCCCGGGTCCTCGGACACTGTCCTCACCCCTGACCTCCATCTTCCAGACTCCCCCACCCTCACCCCACAGAAAGGATGAGAGAGAAGGGGGACTAATAGGCAAAAAGGGACTCTCGGGAACCTCTTCCATTCCCTGACTCCCCTCTTCAGAGGAAGAAAGGACTTTGACTTGGTTCACTCATTCACATTCCCTGTGGGCTGCAATGGGAAAGGAGGACAGAGGAACAGGTCAGAGAATTGGCCCAAACCCCAGGACATCTTCTTTTCCCTGGAGTCTTATTTTACCCAGAGACCAATCCTTCTCTGAGGCCAAAACCAAGGCCAGGCCCAGGTGAGAGGGAGTCCGCATTAACTGATAGCTCATTATCTTTCAATGCCCCTCCCACTGCTGGTGGGTCGATCCCAGCTGGGCAACCCCTGACCCCCAGCTCTGCTTACCTCCCACCAGGTTTAGTCCAGTCCTGAGGCAGCTGAGCCCCGAAAGGGTGGTGGGGAGGGGAAGGCCAAAGCAGGATCAGCAATGGCTACAGGGTCACATGGGCTCTAAGGAGACACTTCCCCCCTAAAAGCCCTCAGATTTATCCAGCAGACCAGAGATTGATGAGAAAATAACAAAACAGTTGAGGAGAAGGTCATTTTGGGTCTCTCTTCTCCTTCATGTTCATACCCATTTGGCTTATGATTTGCGACTGTCCACTTACCCAGGGCATCCTTATACTCACACACACACGCACACACATGCACACACACAGAGCTGAACTATGTCTAGCCTCCATACTTCATGATAAATCATGAGGTGGAGACTAGTGCAAAGGGTTTGAGGGGGAGGGCACATCAGGAGGCTGGGATAGCAGAGGGAGCAGGGTTGGCATGCACAGTGTAGGGTACTTTTGGGGGAAGCAGTGAGGGGAGAACACAGGTGGAGGGGGCTGGAGGGTATCAGGCAATAGAGAGAGACAAGAAGTAGACGGTCAGCCAGAGGCCAAGTATTGGTTGCCTCTAAAGGGAGGCTTCAGGCCATTCTGCTTGAGCAGAACCCCATGGTGATCAGAGGCCTAGGCGCTGGTAGACCAGCATACCCTGTCCTCAGTGAGAAGTGGGCTGGCTCAGGCCTCCTAAGGCCTTCTCAGAAGGAAGCCAGTGGCCAGGAATACTCTGAAAGTGTTAGTTGCTCAGCTGTATCTGACTCTTTAGGACCCCATGGGCTGTAGCCCGCCAGCCTCCTCTGTTCATGGAATTCTCCAGGCAAGAATACTGGAGTGGGTTGCCCTGTCCTTCTCCAGGGGATCTTCCCAACCCAGGGATCAAACTCACATTATAGGCAGATTTTTTACTATCTGAGCCATCAAGATTTTTCTTCCCATCTGATGTTAAGAGGGTGGGCAGGTGAGAGTTGGGTGGCAGAGCCCCTTTCTCCCCTCCCTCCCAGAAGGCTAGATTCATCCACTCTCCCCAAAATCAGTCATCCCCTGATGAGATCCACCCTCCCACACAGAGCTTCCCAACGACCTCCCAAAGGGAAACCCAAACCAAACAGGTCCTCTCTAACTTGCTTGCAATCCTAAACTGAACCAGCTCAGGGTAGGAAGAGGCAAAGAGGTGACTGTGTCTTTCCTTGCCTGAGCCTAGTCTTATGACCTCTTACCCTTTAGTGGAGTGTAAGGTCAACAGGGTTGGGAGGGTGGCCATTTTGACCTTGAGAGGACTGCCCCTGTCTTTATCCATGCCCTGCCAGTATCCAGTGCCCTTTGGAGGTTTATAGTCACATAAATTGCAGAGTCCCATGCCGGGCTTGGAGCCTGCAACTATAAATAGGCACGAGGTAAACAAGGTGGCAGATGCAGGGGCTTGGGACTCGACAGAAAATCTGCCCCTCTTTGCCTGGGCTGGGGCCAAGGCACATCCGTGAAAAGGGATATCTTCCCTCCCCTCTTCTCTCTCCTCCCCTGCCTGCTGGCTCCTAGCTTCCTGTGCTCTGGGCTTCTAGTCTTTTCCCTCTGGGGATTATCTTCTAAGGCGGCTTTCTGCTGCAAAGCTTCCCAGGTCACCTGTCCTGTTTCTTCCGAGTCAAGACGGGAGGGGCTGGTGGTGTATCCGTTACTTATAGTGCCCCCACCCCCTCTTCTCTCGGTTTGCTTCACTTTGCCTGCAGCCTCTGCACCATCTTGAAGCGGTACTGCTGCTGCCAATCACCAGGCTCTGCCACTAGGGGCGCCCTGATCCCTTCTCTATCCTAATAGCTCGTGCGTGCCTGCGTACTAAGTCCCTTCAGTTGTGTCCAACTCCTTGCGACCCTATGCACTGCAGCCCGCCACGCTCCTCTGTCCATGGGATTTTCCAGGCAAGAATACTGGAGTGGGTTGCCATTCCCTTCCCCAGGGGATCTTTCTGATTCGGGGATCAAACCCGCGTCTCCTGTGTATCATGCGTTGGCCGGCGGGTTCTTTACCGTGATGCTGTAACAACATTTTTCAACTAGGAAACTTCATAGTTTCAGAGAGACTATGTAACTCCAGAGAAACAAACTAACCCCTTACCCTCCAAAGTACAAAACATAAAAGAGTGCACAGATTCCTGTCATTTGAATTAATAGCTTCCAGGTTACTTGGATCTCTGGGCTGTACCAGCTGAATTCTAAGCAGAGAATCGGCTTGAGACAAATTTAGGGGGCACTGCTTTCTGAATCTATCCCTGCCTCCCCTCTGCCCAAACCTGGTCCACTTTCCTGCTCTGTACTTGTCCTGGCTCCAACAGGTTCTCAACCTCCAAAGAGTTTTCTGAGCAATTTCAGACCACTGGCCCCACAATTATCTTTCTTTATCCCTTTTGTAAGTCTCAATCTTTAACTGTGAACTTCCTTCTTTCATCCCAAGTTGGGCTCTCCAAACATATTCATTCACCAGTTTAGAATCAGAAATTATAGCTGAAAAGGACACCCCCATTTTTTTTTAACCAATGAGAGATATGAATTCCAGAGGGTTTAGGTGATTCTCATCATAGTCACACAGCTAACACTGGCTTTGTTGCTAAGGCTGGAAATGCACTTTTGTGAAGCCTGGCTTCTCCAACCAGACCTCCTCCTTCCTGCTCCTAATGGCTTCCTTTGCCCCCTGGAAACAGGCTTTCTATCTTTCAAAGGTCCATTCTCCTTTAAGCCCGGTCTCCAGCTGCCTTCTCACATAGGGAGAAGGAATGGACAGGCTCTGAATCACAATGAATGGCTGAGTCTTACACGGCTGTTTCCAGTACCTTCTTCCCTCCCCCCACCCTATGTCACTGGGTCCTCTCTGATGGCTTACTGAGCAAATGATTGTGGAAGAATGACTTCCCAGAATTCCATCTGGATAAGGCATGCAGGACTGAGAGGCATCCTTCCTGCTGAGGGAGGTTACTTCCCTGGTTGCTCCTTCATTTTCCTTATGCATGTTAGTTCCCTAATTTGGAAGGCAGGGTGGGACCAAGTCCTGCTCCATGAATGATGTCCCCTGTGCCCTGGACATGCAGTGCTCAAGTGAGCACAGGTACATGCACACACACACACTCATATTCTCATCACCAACCTGTTCAAGGGTTTCTAGACTAGGAGTAAGACCAGAACCTCAGGACACAGAATCTTTTGTCAAATGAATCACAAGGAAGGGAAGACAAAACCAGGATCAGACCTGAGGGGTGGAGACATTAGTTCGTGTGGTTCTCTGAGAGCAGAGGTGAGGAGGAGGTATAAGTAATACTGGTGAGTGGGAGCAGTCTGGCTTCCTGATAGCTGGGAAGGGTGTCTGACTCAAGGCTGTCAGAGTGAATGTAATCCACAGGAGAGAGGAAAGATGCTAATAGAAGTCAGACAGGAAGTGCAGTTACCCCAGAGTACTCTCATCCTAGAGCTGGACTGGAGTTCCTAGATGCCATGTGCAAGTGTCTAAGATGTGTGTGGGGCNAGAGTGAATGTAATCCACAGGAGAGAGGAAAGATGCTAATAGAAGTCAGACAGGAAGTGCAGTTACCCCAGAGTACTCTCATCCTAGAGCTGGACTGGAGTTCCTAGATGCCATGTGCAAGTGTCTAAGATGTGTGTGGGGCAGCTGGAGGGATGGCCATGATCTATCCAGCACCTGTCCTGCCCCTGCAGGCTGATGATGTAACAGTAGAACAATGTGGCTGTGGAGAAGAAGGGGGGCTTTGGAATCTAGGGGAGGACTGGTCCAGTTTCTCAGTGATGTGGCTGGGATAAGGCAGCTGTCGTCTCTGCTCTGAGCCCAGAAGGATCCCCTGGCCCTTCGGTGATCATTCAGCCTGGTTATATTCACCTTAATACCAGTCCTTCAATCATGGGTTGGCTCATGAGCTCTTCTTTCAAGAAACAAAAATGATTTGGGCTACAGCTGTCAACCATATAGACTCTAATCAGAGATGGGACCAGGCACAGAAAAGACCCTGCCCATGACTGAAACAGAGGCCTTCTTATAGGGACTGGGGCATTCAAACACTGGAAGATTCCTTATTTTAGGCCCCCAAGCATCTACTCCCTCCTTCCCACAACCACATCTTACCTCCCTTGTCATCTGATGCCCACCCCCACTGGCTTATGTACCTTCAATTTAGGTCTCCCACAAAGGGTTTCTCACTCAGGCCCTCTTCATGCCTTGCAGCTGGTCTCTCTGGAAGGCCTCACCTTGCTCCTTGATGATCTATCACCCTAGCCCTCCGAAGGATTTCATCAGATTCCCTGCAAACATTTTGGATGTGAATTTGCCTATAGATTTGGTGACTACAGTTGTCTAAAATGATCCCAGAAGCTCTGCTGATCAGCCCAGGACAGAGAGACTGGAGAGCTGGTAGGACTCTCCATCCCCCAGCTTGACCCGTTTCCCTTCCGCTTCTTCATCCAGGCTTCTCAGGTGATTGGATGATCAGAGAAGTGATCTCAGTACCCACTTCCACATCTTTCCCCTTCCTTGTCCCTAACCTGAAACCCCAGGTTGTCATTCTCCAAACTGTCCTTGAAATCAGCAGCCATGTTTAACATATTCATGTGCCCCAAACACAATACCTCACAATATAACGGTTCAATAAATATTTACTGAATCAGTCCTTAAACTTCTTGAGTATATTTCCTTCTTTTCTCAGTACATGGTCCTGTCAACAATCACACACTTTTAAAATTCCCAAGGCAGATTTTGAGGAGCTGTTCAGAGGCATTAACCTCTTTTAGTCTCAGATGCTGAGGAGGAAATGCGCGGATGTCCAGGTCTGGGACCCAGAGCTGAGCACACGGCCTGTCTGCCTCCCCTGAGCCTCTAGGCCCCAGGCAGGATTGTCTCGCCTCACTCATCCTTGCCGCCAAGGCTTCCTCGGCTGTATTTATATACACTAAAGCCTCTGCCCGAATAAAACATCCATGTAAAATCCAATTTCCTCAGAATCTCTTTTGGAGCCTGGGCCTGAGATGGAGTAGGTAACCCCGGCCGTAACTGCCTGAACCACTCCTGCTGGCTGCAAAGGTGAGGCCCATTTTTCAATTATCTATCTGCTTTGACAGCAGCGGTCCAACCACCGAGCTAGGGAAGGGGGAAGGGGAGGCAGAGCTGGGGAGAAGGGAGAAAGAGGGCAAAGGAACGGTTGGGAAGAAAGGGAGAAACCTAGAGACAGGCGCGCGGGAGAGACCCTGCACGTGGCACCCAGTAGGTGCTCAAGAATTATTTGGAAAATGAGCGTCTGGAGAGTGAATTGGGAGGGTGGGGGAGAGGCGAGGAGAGAGACGGTGGGTGGAGAGAGGGAGAGAAGGCGAGGGAGGGGAAGGGGGAGGGGGAGGGGGGAAG
>SJYV01024685.1:2174188-2184988 GCA_006410875.1 Neotragus pygmaeus | reverse complement strand
CTCTGCCACTGAGCCGCCAGGGGGCGGCGCGACCCTGTGCTGTCCCCGCAGATCTCCGCGCCACCTCGCCGGGGCTCAAGTGACCCGCGCCTCCGACGCGCGGTCACCGCGCGCTGCCCTCTGTCCTTTCCCGGAGGCCTCCCTGCGAGGCCGGGTTGGGAGTAGCGCAGCTCGGCCCCTCCCGGGGCCCCGAACAGAAGCAACTTTCTGATTTTTACAGTGCCCAGCATGGCACGGGGAAGTGCCTCGGGGGCTGGATCACCGGACCAGGGGCTAACCAGGGTTCCCCAGAGATACCCAAGGCTGCAGCTGACACGGCTTCGGAGTCGGTGTGGGATTTTTGGGCCTTCGCAACCCAACGGCGCAGCGCAGGCGAGTCTGGGGGACAGTCCTCGCGCGAAGGGTCCTTCTCTGTGTGCTGTGCGGGCGCTAACGAGGCCAGCCAAGGTCGCCGGGATCAATGCCCAGTTTTAACTCTTTCAGTTCCTGGCCACTGTTTGGCCCCTAATCTTCCAGCTGTAGGCGAATCCTTTTCTCAGCTCCTGCCTGTCCCTTCCCAAACTGAGAAAATAAAATACAGCCCCACACCCCTACTGGCAAATTCTGCCACCCAGTAGAGGGGAGCTGGTTCAATGGATCTAAACCTTGGGGCCTATCTGAATTACTTGAGGGAGCGTTTCAACATAAACGTGTGGATCCCACATGCACTCATATTGTAAGAGGTGTGTACGGGCCTGCAGGGGTTCCTGGAAACATGCATTTTGTCAAAGCTCTCCAGGTAATTATGATATATTCCCATAGGGGCATTGCTGGAAGAAAGGAATGACTATTGAACATTTTTTTCCTGTTTGGTGTGGTAGCTCAGCCTGGGCTCTTTGCTCTCATCAGAATGTCTATATGTGTCTCACTGTGTGTATATGTCACTGGGCGCCTGTGTCATCAGTAAGGACTGTTTTCATGCCTCTCTTTGTGCATCCTCTATGTGTAGATGTCACGTGTTGTCCTATGTGTCATTGATGTTATCCTCAGCGTTGAGAGCCCCTGTTGTGTGTGTGTTGTCGTACATGCCTGTCTTGATGAGAGCAAGCGTGGGTCTCGTGATTTGTGTTGAGCACATCTCTGTGGGCTCCATTGTGGGGCACAGCCATTGTCTCCACGTCATTGAGAGTGTGTGCTGGCAAGAGCTCATGACACAAATGGAACGAAGCTGATCTGCCCCAGAAGCAAAGGCAGCAATGACCTTCTTTTTCCAATTATATCCTGGTCAGAGGTGAGCGACCTCTCCCCACTGAGGCCGCTTCTTGTCATGCAAACTGAGCAGAAGGATGGAGATTAGAGGAATGTGACCGAGTCACGTGTGAAAACAATCAGCTATCAATGAACCCCAATCAATGTCCCAGATTACAGATGAGCCCAGGGCCAGCAGCCACTTCAGAGTTTTTCCCAAGGAGAAGAGAAGGCATAGTACACAATAGCCATTCCCAGGACACTGTCACACACAAGTCCCACACCCAGAGAGACACCCAGGCACTTATACAGTCTGAGTACAGGTAGAAAGTGCCTTGGGGAGAGCTGAGCAAATGAATGGCCATAGGTGCTGAATTGGTGGGCAACTTTTGTTAGTAATAGGCAGTTATTGTTTTTGCTAAGGACATAGCCTTTATTCAGCTGGTAGCAGGAAGTGTAAAAGCTTGTGTTGAGTGTTTTCTATTTTAAGTCTGGAGACTTCGGATTCTAAGTGGGTCACGGGAGGCAGTGTGGGGATTTGAAGGAAACGCTTACATCAGGAACAGAGCAATAGAGGTCTGTGTTGAGGGGGTGGCAAAGGAAAGTCTGGTCAGCTGTGGGCAGGGGGCAGGTGTGCAGCGGATGGGCTCCTGGCACCAGGGCATCTGTCCTTAGGACAGCTTGAAACCAGGCTGCGGTGTGAGGGAGCTAAGCTTCCCAAGGCCAGGGCCAACCCTCACCACAAATATGCTCCAGGACAAAAGGCAGAATGGAGAGAACTTGGAAAAGGGAGTCAAAACTTCTGAAGGTCAGGGCCATGAAGGGTCCTCGTGACTAGTCTTTGGAGGGAGGTAGAGGCAGGAATTTGGGGGACTGTGAGGACTTAGAAGTCAAGACTAGTTCAGTATCTAGAGAATCAAGGGAGACGAGTGAGGCAATGGGAAGTTATGGAAAGACCTGAAGACCTCGTCAGACCTGGCTCTCCTATTGGCTCAGCCTGCCTCTGACTGGGGAGTCAGCATGGCTGATCCAGCACCCAGGACAGCCAAGGTTGAGAGCATCAGGCCATCTCCCTGTGGGCTGTGACAGGCAGTCCTCGTGGCCTGTAATTTTCTTAGAATTCCTTGGGTGCACTTTTGTGGAGGTCCCAGTATGTTTAGGGCTTCCTGGGTGAACCTAGTGGTAAAGAATCCTCCTGCCAATCCAGGAGACATAAGCGACACAGATTTGAAGATCCCCTGGAATAGGAAATGGTACCCCACTTCAGTATTCTTGCCTGGAAAATTCCATGGACAGAGGAGTCTGATGGGTTATCGTCCATGGAGTCGCAAACAGTTGGACATGACTGAGCATACACGCACATCTACCCTATGTTTTACCCTATTATAAGAATGTAAAGATGGGCAAGATGCCCTTAGGGAACTTATAGTCCAATGCAGAATAAAGCATTAGAAGATTTTCTTTTGGGGTGGGGGGGAAGTAGTGTTACAAAAGGGCAAACTGCCTAGATTCAAATCCCAGCTATGTCATTTCCCAGCTTCAGTTTATGAGTTCCCAGGCCCTCCTTCCCTCCGTCTGTAGAACAGGGGTACCTATCTCTAAGGATTGTCATGCAAGTTTTAGGCAAAGTCCTTAGAACAGTGCCTAGACATGAGTTAGTGTTTCTCATCTTTCTTTCAGTTTTCTGTTATAGTGCCTTTGGAAAAGTTCTGCTCTTATGTCAGGAGAATTAAAGTGAAAAGTGACAACGTAAGTGGACAGTCAGAAGACTCTGAGAGGGACTTCCTTGGTAGTCCAGTGGCTGAGATGCTAAGTTCCCAATGCAGGGGGTCCAAGTTCAATCCTTGGTCAGGAAACGAGATCCCATATGCCAAGCAACTGAGTTCACATGCTGCAGTGAAGACTGAAGATCCCACTTGGTACGACTAAGACCCAGTGCAGCCAAATAAATAAATAAATAAATTTAAAAAGAAGAAGATGCTGAGAGGCTGGAGTGTGTTGGGGTGGGGCAGTGGGGCCTGCTAGGGGATATGGGTATCCTGCTGTGGGGTGGATGGAGTAGCTGAGATACTCTTTCTAGAAGACGCGTAGGGCAGAAAGACAAGGAGGGGAGGTCCTCTGTGTAGAGCTCCACATTTAGGACAGTTCAGCAGGGCTAACTCTGCCCCTCCCCCTCCCCTGGGAGGGGCACCCTGCTCTGAGGCAGCTGGCCCATAGACATCGCCAGGGGGAGGGTGCGTGGGAGCCCTGTGGAACACTTTTTTGCTTTCCTGGGATAGGCACTTCCAGCTTCCGTCTCCTGCACTTGACCTCAACTACAGCAGCCCCCTCTGCTGGCCTCAGCAGGCCTAGACCTGCGTCCTGCCTTCACTAATCTCCATTCCTTTCAGTGAGATTGAAGCCAGAAGATTCCAGCCTACTTGTCTACCCAGACTCCAGTGGCACTGGGAAAAGGTCCAGGCAGAAAGCTCAGCCAGATGATTAAGTTGTAGGCTCTGAAAACAGAGTCTGGAGTAGAAGTTTGAAGCTTGATTCTGCCACTTACTAGCTGAGATGAACTTGGGCAGGTCATTTCATTTTAGTCTCAGTTTATCTGAAAAATAGGAGCAAAAATGCCTACAGGTGTGGTTGTTGTGAGGATCAAATAAGGTAGTGCACTTTATAAAGCGTTTGACACACACTGCTAAGTAAGTGATCAACCAATTCTCTAGCAATTTGCCCAAGAAGGCACTTCTTGCTTATGGTAACACTGGCTTCTAGGGGTCTTTAGCCCACCTTCTTAACTGTGGGCTTCTGGGGAGGGACCTCACTTCCCAGATTTGTTTATTCAAACCCCAAAGCACTGAATGGCTGAACAGTTGCCAGGAGCTACTGCTTCTTTATAGAATGGGGTCTGGGAATCCTGGTTCAGTTCAGGGGATAAACGGTTAAGGTGGGTGGGGGGCTGCTGGCGTGGGAGTGGGTCACCCCTCCCCTTCCATTGATTATTCTCCTCTCCAGGTGTTTTTGTGGCTTTTTTCCCTCCCTTGGGTGGGAGTGGGGGCTGCTGGGTCCACTTCGGGCTTAGTTATTGTTTTAATTTTGGTGCTGGCTCCCTGGTGCCCAGAGCGGATAATGAAAGAGGAAAAGAGAGGTCAGGGTGGTGCCCAGGCAGCAGATTTCTGCCCGTCAGACTGGGCCAGGTCGGGTGGGGAAGTGGGGGAAGTGTTAAGTTAGTATCAATAAAGCAACTGGAGTCTCAGAAGTGAGGAGCTGCAGAGCCAAGCACAATATCTTTGTGCTCTGGGAGCCTAAAGGGGAGCTTTGCCTGTACACAGCAGCTCCTCAGAATGAGGCTGGCCATGAGGGTGAGGGGACAGTGAGCGTACAGGCTGGACAGGTACAGCAGAGAGTGGAAAGAGTGAGGACCTGGGCAGAGAATGAGCATCTCAACTCTGGCTTTTCCTTCCCCATTGTCCTGTGCATGTGTGCGTGCTAAGTCACTTCAGTCGTTTCCAACTCTGTGCAACCCTTCGGACCGCAGCAGGCCAGACTCCTCTGTCCATGGGATTCTCCCGGCAAGAATACTCGAATGGGTTGCTATTACNCTTTTCCTTCCCCATTGTCCTGTGCATGTGTGCGTGCTAAGTCACTTCAGTCGTTTCCAACTCTGTGCAACCCTTCGGACCGCAGCAGGCCAGACTCCTCTGTCCATGGGATTCTCCCGGCAAGAATACTCGAATGGGTTGCTATTACCTGTCTGTCTACCTGAATTATAAAAGACAAACCAGAAGGGTTCTCCAAGAGGGCTGGGCTTCAGAAAGCCCCTGTGAAAGGAGCCAAATACTTCAGGTGGCTAAGGGAGTGGCCTGGCCTCAGTCTCCTCAACTAAATCCGGGGCTCTTCCTGACCCAGGGATGGAACCTGTGTCTTTACCACTAGCGCCACTGGGAAGCCATTGTCCTACTATGTGTCTGATCTTGGGAATGAACTTGGGTGGAGGAGGGAGTTGTATGTGCTGTGGGTGCTACTGGAGATGGAGAAAAATACAGAAGAGAAAGGAGGCAGCAATGTGTAGGGGCCAAGAGTATAAGATTCAGACAGACCTGAATTCCTGGCCAAGTTCTGCTTGCTGCCTGTGAAACTTTGGCAAATTAGTGAACCTCTCTGAGCCTCAGTAAAATGGCACCAACAGTGTTGCTAACCTCAGAGGGTCATTGACATGATATGTAGAAAACTCCAACCAGGGTCTGGAGGACAGTGAGTACTCAGTACATGCTAGCTGTCCTAAGCAAGCCTGTTTTCCTCAGCTGTAAAATGGGGATATCAGTTGTAACTTCCCTATAGAGGCCTTCTGGGGAACAAATTAGATAAAGCCTGTAAAGTGCTTAGCACAATGTCTGGTACATAAATAAGCCTTCAATACATGTTAGCTGTTGTTATTGTATTATTTTTATCTTTATTATCCCCTGCTGCCTTGGCACTGGTGATTTAGTTGAGGAGACTGAGGCCAGGCCACTCCCTTAGCCACCTGAGGTGTTTGGCTCCTTTCACAAGGGCTTTCTGAAGCCCAGCCCTCTTGGAGAACCCTTCTGGTTTGTCTTTTATAATTCAGGTAGACAGACAGAAGGTTGCCAGGAGCTGAGATGATTGCTGGACTTGCAAGAGAACAAGACCGCCTTGACCATGTCTGCCCCCAGGAGAAGCCTGTCAGCAGCTGCGGCGTTTGTGGGAGGGCTGACTGCGGCCTTACTCCTGTCCCCCTGAAGCTCTAGAGGCGTGTGGGCTGGAGGAGGGTGCTCACCTGTTTCCAGCTGGGAGACTCTGGGGGAGAACACAGGTCTCAGAACGCCCCTATCCCTCTCCCATCCGTGCTCCTCCAATTCCTCTCCCTCTCTGGAGGTGGGGGTGAGGGGTAAGCAGATCAAAAAAAGAGGGTAGTTAATGTTTCCCACTTGACCTTTCTTTCCCCAACCCCCCTACCCCTGCCCCCAGCGGGCNGAATGTTGAATTTTTTTTCCCAACCTACCCTGCATCTTCCCTTTTCCATAGGCTGGATAATGGCCCTTTAACAAAAAACAATGTGTGACAAAAGCCAGGTAAAGCTAGATGCAGAGAATCTCCCAGTTGATGCCTAGATCATGCTCCTAATTTAGGTCCCACCCATGACTCTGGCATGACAGAGTAGCCAGTGGCTAGGCACACATCTCAAATCCAAATTAGTGGGTGCACACATCCAAATTAGTGGCTGCAGATCTATGCTGTCAACACAGAGATGGAACCACTAATTATCTCTACAATGTACTTTCAAGTGAGCACGCCTGCTTGCCAGTACCATAATCACTTTTCCTCCAATTTTCCAGGTCACTAATTCCAAACGAGGGGAAGCTGGAAAAGACTAGAATCTTCTGAAGGAAATGACAAGAAGCTGAGTTTCAAAAGGAAGGATATTAATGGTAAAATCTGAAAATTGTGCTTGTATGTCCATCTTGAATACTGAATCAGAAGACTTAATTTTGCAGCAGTGCTGTAGGGAATGAGCACTCCGTTTCTAGTTAGTTGAAAACCACCTTAAACTGAGAGCTGAAATTATTCAGGATTTAAACTCATACACGTACAACAATAAGCCAAGGAAAACAAACCTGTGAGAAAACATTCCTGGAGAAACAAGTGCAGAAAGACCTCTGATGGCCAGCAAAGAAAAGTCAATGTTGAACAGAAGCCTTTAAACCCATCAGTGGGGCACAGGAAGTAGGAAATAGTGACCATTACAGTTTTACTATTATGTTGATGGACAGTCTTCCAAAACATTTCTGAATATTGTACCTTTATATTTACAATATATAGTGCTAGATTTCTGGTATCAAGACAAAATTAGTTGCAGAATTCACTCTGCTTGGTAAGTGTATCCAATACAATTCCAAATTACTTTAACAAGTATAGGCTAATAACCTCACTGTCATTCAGAACCTCATCTAATCTCTTATATTTCTACAAAAATGTATTTTGGTTTCTCACAGGCTATACCTTAACCTATTTAGTTCTGACACCTCAGAGAATTTTTGTGTCCTTTTTTGCTTTGTTTTCCCCAAGTAGTACACACAATTTTTTTTTTTTTCTGGACTTTTACAAACGATGATGAATCCGAGATTAAATTTGAATACTTTCTGTGCCTTCACTACTCCGAGTAGACCAGAAATCTCCATTCCTAACACTGACTGATCAAGTATAGAATCCAGTGTTCCAGGCGAGTTAGTTCTTTACTAAGTAGAGATTTTACCAAATGAGAGACAGAGAAAGAATGTCGAACTTTTAAGTTCTAAAAAAACAAAAATAAAGACAGACTTGAGTATAAACACTAGAAAAACCACATAGCACTCTAGTAGGTATGCCTGCCAAGTTAAAAAGAAACCAGACAGGTTCCAACTGAGCGAATGCTTTCACTACTGACAGTGCCAAAACCAAATAACCCAAATAATCCCCTGGTAACCACACGAGTAAAGGCAAAATGCATATCTTGTGAAATTCATAGTCATATTTCAGTTTTTTGTATAAATGAAGAATTCATTTTCCATATGTTTATTTTCATATTATTTAACTGATCATTCTTATACCATTTTATATCACTCAGCTGTTTTTATATCATTCTACTGTATATCATTTTATATCATTTAGATTCTCCCTTTTACTTTTCTTACTTTTGAAAGTTAACTTTATACGTTCAGTACTCAAAATAAATGCAAATATTTATATATATATATATATATATATATATATACACTGAAATATTGCTTATGTTTACTTTTTATAATATTTGAAGAAAAAAGTAATAATATAAAAACATTGCAATGAGTCTCCAAATGCATAATTTCAGGTAGTTTTTATTTTCTTCTTTACATTTCTACATTTTTTCCCCATTTTTCTGTAATAATAATGTATTAGTCAAAATTTTAAAAATTTTAAGTTATTCCTAGGAAAATATAGAATATAGTAGCTCTCTCAACACCAGAAGGTTCTGGAATAGTACATACTAGGTTCTGGAATGGCACATAGTAGGTCCTCAAGATTGCTGGGAGAAATATCAATAATCTCAGATATGCAGATATCTCCATACCACCCTTAAGGCAGAAAGTGAAGAACAACTAAAGAGCCTCTTGATGAAAACAGAAGAGGAGAGTGGGAAAAGCTGCCTTATAGCTCAACATTCAGAAAACTAAGATCATGGCATCTGGTCACATCACTTCATGGCAAATAGATGGGGAAAAAATGGAAACAGTGAGAGATTTTATTTTCTTGGGCTCCAAAATCACTGCAGATGGTGACTGCAGTCATGAAATTAGAAGACATATGCTCCTTAGAAGAAAAACTATGACCAACCTAGACATCATATTAAAAAGCAGAGACATTACTTTGCTAACAAAGGTCCATCTAGTCAAGGCTATGGTTTTTCCAGTAGCCATGTATGGATGTGAGAGTTGGGCTATAAAGGAAGCTGAACTCTAAAGAAATGATGCTTTTGAACTGTGGTGCTGGAGAAGACTCATGAGAGTCCCTTGGACTGCAAAGAGATCCAACCAGTCCATCTTAAAGGAGATCAGTCCTGAATATTCATTGGAAGGACTGATGCTGAAGCTGAAATCAATACTTTGCACACCTAATGAGAAGAACTGACTCATTGGAAAAGACCCTGATGCTAGGAAAGATTGAAGGCAAGAGGAAAAGGGGACAACAGAGGTATGATGGTTGGATGGCATCACCAACTCGATGGACATGAGTTTGAGTAAACTCCGGGAGTTGGTGATAGACAGGGAAACCTGGCATGCTGCAGTCCATTGGGTTGCAAAGAATTGGACATGACTGAGTGACTGAACTGAACTGAGGTCCTCAAGAAATACCATCAGAATGAATGGATGAAGTTCCTTGGCAAATCAATTCTTGTGTGAAGCCAAACCACGAATTTACTTAATAGCAGTTCCATAATACAAAAAAAGAAAACATAACACGTAAAATGTAATTACCTAATTAGAAAGCATCACTATGAACAAAGCTAGTGGAGGTGATGGAATTCCAATTGAGCTGTTTCAAATCCTGNTCCCAGAGGTTCTGAGCGATGGAGACACTCACAGAGGCGGGCCAGGCTCCAAGAGACCCATAAACACAGGGTCCCAGAAACACAACCAGGAAGCCCAGGAACAAGTAGAAAGTGGAAGTAACAGAGATTGTGAAAGAGATGGGGTGTGGGGTGGGCCAGACTATCTATGTGGAGCGCTGGCCTGTCTTGTCCAGGGGCAAAGGTATGTGCACATTATGCACGCGTGTGGACACATGTCATGTACTGTGCATGCTCATTTTACTCAGCATCATGTCTGAGTATATGTGCACATGTCAGTGTATGTGTGTGCATCTGTACACATTCATGAGTATGTCTATTGTCCTATTATGTATCAAGTATGTAATTATACTTGCCTAGGTGTACCTCGGTGCTTGTATTTGCAACTGTGTATGTGTATGTGCATATATTTGTCTATCATATATGTGATGTTGTGTGCACACATGTTTGTATGGCTTGTGTACATGTAGGATCCATCTTCAAAGTCAGGTGTGGATTTGGGTGAGATGCCTGTGTGCCTCTGGGTGTGTTTGCCTCTCTGCATGCATGCCTATGCATGTGTGTATCATCTGTGTAATTATTTGATGAGAGTAGGAGCATGTGTGTGTTCCTGCTCCATGGGGGATGACAGGCAGTTGGGAAGACGCTGAGCCCATTTTATCTGAGGTTAACAGGGGTCACATTTCACTCCTGGAAGTCCCCCACCCTCCCCCCACCCCATACAATTAAGCCTCAGTGTGGTGGAAAGACTGCCAGCAGACATTAAGAAAGGTCAACAATATTATCAGCTCCTAATCCAATTAGTTACTGTTTATTTGGGAATCCAGCTCCAGGTCAGCTTCTGGGGAGGAGGCCTGNCCCACCCCATACAATTAAGCCTCAGTGTGGTGGAAAGACTGCCAGCAGACATTAAGAAAGGTCAACAATATTATCAGCTCCTAATCCAATTAGTTACTGTTTATTTGGGAATCCAGCTCCAGGTCAGCTTCTGGGGAGGAGTCCTGGGAGAGAGGAGGGCATGGGATGGGTACAGGCTGAAAGAGACTATTGAAGGTGTCCAGGGCTGTATCCCCTGCGGTTGGATGCTGGAGTGGGGGGCAGGATCCCCCAAACACTGCCAAATAATGTACCTTCCACTGGCTACTTGGAAGCTAGTAGTTCTGGGGAAGGACCTGCACTGCACAGGAGGGGCTGAGACCCCAATCTCATTTCCAGAGATTGGAGTGTAAGAGAAGAGAAGTTGTCTCTGTCATCTGAGAGGCTGTCTGCCTTTTTCCAGCCTTGGGATCCCTAAAAGGTGGACTGGGAGCTGGACAGCCTGCCTCAGGCCTGTGGCCAGTTTCCTCCTGGATGGGAGTCAGAGGAGGAGATGTTGGTAAATGCACTATTAGCTCTTGAAGCCACTTCATTAATCCTGCCCTCTGTTTTATTTCCTCTTTTCTCTCCCACATCCTTCTCTGAGCCTAAGCAGGACCTCCCCTCCC
>SJYV01024685.1:2148552-2170278 GCA_006410875.1 Neotragus pygmaeus | reverse complement strand
TATATACTTTACAGAAACATTCAACAAATCCTTAGTGATGGGTACAAACTCCTGATAATTAAATCCTAAAACCTTTAAGATTCCTCCCTTACAGACCCATTAACTGCAATATTCTTTCCAGAAGTACATTTTTTTTTACTGTGGTTTAAATTTTGGCTCCATTGTTAAGGTTTTTTTAAACTTTTATGTAAAAAAAAACATGTAAAATTGTCATTGTAACCATTTTTCAGTGAACAGTTCAGTATTATTAAAGGCACCCATAATGTTGTGGAACCATCACCACCATCCAGCTCCAGAGCTTTTTTCATCTTCCTCAAAGGAAACTCTGCACTCATTAACAATAACTCCTCACTCTTTCCTTCCCTAACCCCTGGCAAACACCATTCTACTTTATGTCTCTATGGATTTGACTACTCTAGGTATTTCTTAAAAATGAAATTATACAGTATTACAATTTTTATGACTGGCTTATTTTACTTCACATAATGTCTTCAAGGTGCACCCATGTTGAAACATGTCAGAATTTCCTTCCTTTTTAAGTCTGAATAATATTCCACTGCATATAAATAGTCCATCCTATCCATTCATCCACGGATGGACACCTGGGTTGCTTTCCCCTTTGGGCTATTTGTGAATAATGTTGTTATGAAGAGAGTACACAAATAACTCTTCAAGTCTCAGCTTTCAATTCTTTAGGGTACACACTCAGAAACAGAATTGGTTAATAATATGGTAATTCTGTGTTTGATATTTTGAGGAACTGTCATACTATTTTCATAGCAGCCACACCATTTTACATTCCTCCAAGCAGTACTCAAGAGTTCCAATTTAACCACATCTTCACCAATACTTATTTTCTGATTAAAAAAAAAATAGTAGCCATTCTAACTTTTATCCTTTTCGGGACTCCACCTCTTCTGCTAACTCTCCCTTTAGCAAACTTTAAAAGCTTCTGTGTAGCTTTGTTGGCCTCTGAAGTTCCTTTAAAACAGAGCAGCAAGTTCAGAAATTTTCATTGCCCACCTGATGTGTATGAATGCTCTCGTAGCCTCCTGATTGGTAAATCCTTGGGGGTTACATTGTATGCAATTTCACTTGTTCATTGATTCTATCTATTTAATTTAAAAAAATCTGTCATTGGATTAAACAAAAACAGCCATTCTAATGGGTATTGAATACTATCTCATTGGGCTTTGGATTTGCGTTTCCCTAATGAATTGTGGTTGTGAGCACTGTGATAGTGTGTTTATTGGTCATTTGTATATCTTCTTAGGAGAAATGTCTATTCAAGCTCTTTGTCCACCTTCCTCTAGAGCTGTTTTTGGCTTCATCCAAAAACACTTCCATCTATATACAATTGTAAATGCTGGGGCTTTTCAGTTTAATGGTTATTTGGAACGTGAGAATCATGTTTATGTCTTGGGGTCCCTTGAACATAAGCTGTAGAAATTAAGAATATATGATCTAGTAGTTTTAAGGTGTCATAAAGCTGTGTGTGTGTGCGCTCAGACACTAAATCATGTCCAACTCTTAGCACCCTATGGACTGTAGCCCACCAGGCTCCTCTATCCATGGAATTTTTCAGACAAGAATACTAGAGTGGGTTGCCATTTTCTCCTCCAAGAGATCTTTCAAACCCATGTCTCCTGTGTATAAGTAGCCTAAGACCTCTTTATTTTCTGCCTATTTACTACTGACCCAGTAAAATAAGCAAGTTAGCAGCAGCAGCAAAATAACAACCTTAGGAAAAGAAATTCGGCATTGTGGCCTACCATGTGGTTACAAGTCCAGATTTAGGCGAAAAACCAGTTCTATATGACTTGCATCTCTGGAGTGCTGGATCTGTAATAACTTCTAAGGTATTTTTCACCTCTAAACATCTGACACTAGCCATTTATCACACAAGACAAAGATAACCATACATTCTTTAAAATAATGGGATACAGAGAATGATTCTCAAATCAGCAGTCATAAAGCATTTTTTACATATTTCTCAGAAACCAAATATTAGAGTAACACAGATACCACATTCATTGGTCAAAGTCCTCCCCATTTATGCATGTCGATGTGTGAGCCATTGTTTATTTGCTGTGAGGGAGGTGTAGTAAATTTTGGTTCCCTTGCCCTGAGAGATTTTTCTAAAAAATGGAAACCCTGAATCTAAATAAAAGTTAATTACAGAGTAAAAAGCAAAATCTGATCAACTCTGGTTAAAGAGAGACTGAAAGCTTCCGAGAACTCCATGAAGCTTTACTTAAGTGACTTTTCTATGACTTCCAAAACCTGTTTTTTTGAATTGATGCCTAGAGATGGAGCATAGCATCTCCATACAGTATATTCATGGGCCTTCATCACCTGCCTGAGCCCAAGAGCAAGAAAACGAATAAACTAAAGTCTTGGGAAGAAAAATGGGTAATACAACAAATAGGAATGTATTACCATTTTGCATAATTTGGAATATCGTTGCTGCCAGTCATGCCCTGTGCTAAGTACTTTACATCATTTAATTCCCACAATGAACACAGGAGATGGGTATTTTCTACTTCTTAAGTTGTGGTAACTGAGAGACAGAGAGGTTAAGAAACTTGTCCAAGGTCACACAGCTACAGGTGATGGTATTGGGTTTGGAAGCCAGCAGACTGGCAGTAAATCCCTGACTCTGAATATTTTTACCTTCTATAGCCTTGTTTGGAGGACACAGCCTGGCTAAGCCCACTCTGACACAGCCCCTGCATCATTCCTACAAGCCATTTTCCAAAATATGGATACTTTGAGTGCCAATGTGTTGGATGCAAAGATAGACAAATCAGCCTCAGACTCAGAGGAAGCTCCAGTGAGTGAAAGGGATAAGAAGGAAGGGGCAGGCCTCACACCCACAAAGCATCTCAAATTTAGAATCATGCATCACGCAGGCTGTCACAGAAAAACCCCAGTGAGGCTGAAAGACAGAGACATTCTTTGTATGGCTATAAGCCTGTGTCCTACTACCAGTTCAAGATCCTGGCATACACAGTGAATCAATATATTTTTACAAATTCTTAAAATACTTTGCAAATGGCACAATGAAAGTACATAGCATTTTATGAAAACTGCATGTATTATCTTGTTAAACATAAGGCTTCAAAGAGTGCCACAATATTTATAGCCTTGTTTGGACACTTCATTTTGTCACATGCCAGTGGCTTTAGAATATGGAAGTGGCCTGGGCTTCATGCCCTCTCCGCCCCCCAGGCTCTGACCCTTTGTGACTCTCATTGTGAGCAAGACTGTGCTGAGCAAGTCAGAGAAAAATCAGAGACGAGACCATGGTGTACACGGTTGGCATCACTCAGCGGCTCACACTCTGTTCCTTGTTTCGTCCATTAACAATGGGAAGCAGCTGTTCCCTGACTCGTTTTCTGTTCTGCACCATTTAGTTCACAGCCTAGGAGCAGATCACACCCATCAGAACTGAGTTTGCTAACAAAGAGGCAAAAATAACAAAAGGCTGGGCTTTCTGCTTCTCAGACATCATCTAATTCTGAAACTGAATCTACTTGTAAGGTAACATTTAAAACATCCCTGGCCTCTCTCTAGGCCACGCGGCCAGGGCTGATTTTTCAATGACACTACGAAATACTGGGGGAAGCCCAGGTGGCTTAGTGGTAAAGAATCCCCTTGCAATGCAGGAGATGCAGGTTCAATCCCTGGGTCAGGAAAATCCCCTGGAGGAGGGCATGGCAATCCGCTGGTTTTCCAATGACCCTACAAATATTACAAACAAAATTCTCACTGATCATGGAAACAGCCACCATCTGCAAAATATATAGTTTTGTGTTTCAAATGTAGTTATACTTCAATCAAAACGAGGCTTGTACACTAAATGAAAAAATTATAAGGGTCCTAAGGCTGTAGAGGAGATATCAGGCTGACAATAATAACAAAGACCTGATCTTTATTTTGAAAGAGATTTGGTTTTTGACTCAGATTTTTGTACTTTTAATTCATTCTACCAATAGGATAGACAGAGTTAGAACAATACCACTGATTCTGAAAGTCAGTGTCAATATTCTATAAACCAGAACCTATGGCTCTCTAGAACCATGAGTTCTGCAAAACGTATGAGACTCTTTTGCATTGCAACAGTCATTGGTACTCCCTGGTTGGTAAATTCCAGCCATGGCCTCCAGGGTAGGACACATTGTCTTTGACAGGAAGAGTCTGAAGGAACTAATTCTTGGAGAAATCATCCCAGGTTGATTTTGGGTATAATCCAAAGGAAACAGAGAGACTGGGTTAAATTTTATACAGATTCAAGTAATGATTCTTTAGGGTCTGACCCACAGATAACAATCACTTTCCCTCCTAGTTTATGAACTAACTTCAAATTCCTAAGGACTGAGGTAGAAATGAACCTAAGATGAATGTTGCATATATTGTAAAACCAGCCTAGCATTTGAACCTTGTAAGAAAAACTAAGGCAATGGGTCCTTGTCAACTAAAATCTAAAATGCTCAAAATTCCACAGCAAATAACCCAAGTACATAAACCATTCTTATCTATACATTACTCCACATTCCATAGAACATAATACCACCACAATGAACTTTGTCATAAGCTAGGTTAATCAGTTAAATTAGGAATATAAATAATATGTGTACATGCGTGCTAAGTCGCTTCAGTAGTGTCAGACTCTGTGACCCTACGGACTGCAGCTCGCCAGACTCCTCTGTCCATGGGATTCTGCAGGTAAGAATACTAGAGAGGGGTGCCATGCCCTCCTCTAGGGGAGCTTCCCAACCCAGGGATCAAACCTGCGTCTTTTGTGTCCCTGCATTGGCAGGCAGTTCTTTAACACTAGTGCTACTTGGGAAGCCTTGTAAGTAATATATTCTATGATAAATCTCCATGACAGAGAGTGGATGATTTTTTTTTCCATTCTCACACATTTGAAAAAACTACTTCAGCTGATCATTTTTCAGAAGCAAATCAACAGATCCAATGGCCCTTTTTTGGGCAAAGCCAGGCATGAACATGTAGCGTTGCTAAGAGAAGCAGGAAATGTGATCAGCCACAAGCCATCACAATCAAGATTATCACCAGCAGTGAAAAGACAGTGAGTGTTCATCTAAGGCCATGGATAGACATGCCATATTAATGACTGAGCTGTAAGGACAGTAAACAACAGGGGTTCCAACACAGGCCTGACTGTAGAGCCTAAGGTCTTCCCATATTCCACACAATTGAAGGCAATCTACATATATGCACAGTGGAGATAGGACTGCTGTTACACTGCACAAGTCTTTGGAGTCTCTGTTAAATAGATGCATGACACTAGAATCGACAGCACTGCAGACTGCTCACAAACGACTACATGTGATCCCCCAACTTGGCAACTAAAATAGTCCATAGGCAGCGTGATTACTCCTCGGCAGAAGACACGTTCCAGTCAATACAACTGTGGCACGGTCAGAGGACGAGATGGTTGGAATGACAACTAGAACGTGGCTCCAGCATCTACTCTACAGTAGCCTGCCTGAAGAAGGCTGTCTTCACAGCAGCGCCTGTGTACAGGCCTCAAAAAAAGAAGACAACCTGGAAGAATTTGTAAACACATTTCCATCTGGCCTCTTTGAGTGTCTGCTGCTGACTTCTTTACTTCAAGGGGAGACAGATGCAAGAGCTGAGTCAGATGACACTGGAGACACTGGCCCTGGTGCTCCAACTCTTGCTACTCTGGTCCTAAGATCCCCATTGATCATCTTCCAACCTACCTGGGAGTCTTTCCTCCAAGGAGACGTGAACCTGCTGACCAACTGATATGACCGCAGTATTCTACATGACATTTATTTTATTTATCGGTAAAAATGGCACACTGCATGGCAGGCAAAATGCTGGGCATTTTTATATGCATTAATTCACATACCAAGGTGATGTACCAACATTGAAGACAATAATCATCATCATCATAATAAATTACATTGCTGACACTTAGACTTTTCTGGAGTGATCAAGCTATAGATGGCAGGGCTATGTGTTGAATTCACATAGAACTCTATAGCTTGACGAGAAATGCCCAATGTCTAGGGATAATCTGGAAGAGAAAGGGGTATTGGTAGACTTCCTAAAAATATTTTTTGAATTTATGAGCATCGCTCTAAGGAAAGAGTCCAGAAATTTTAGCAGATTTTTGAAAGGATTCTTCTGGAGAAGGAAATGGCAACCCAATCAGTATTCTTGCCTGGAGAATCCCAGGGACAGGGAAGCCTGGTGGGCTGCCGTCTATGGGGTCGCACAGAGTCGGACACGACTGAAGCAATTAGTAGCAGCAGAAAGGATTCTTATCCCATAAAACTCTAAAAATCATCAGCTGTTTTGAAAACATTATTTAATGGTCACAGATTCAGTCACAGGGAAATAGTTTACATCTATTTTAATTGCCAACAGAGTAATTTCAGGGCTAATTACAATGATAGCAAATCTGGCCTTCTGCTCAAATCTCATTATATTTAGGGCCTTTTTCTACTCTTATAATGTGATATGAGTAAGGGTGGGCAGTATTAATAAATAAATATGCACTGCTAGAGTACACCTGTTCTTTACCTGGTGGCTTCCAGCTCCCTACGCAGCTCAGGGAACACCACACCACACCCAGGGCTGGCCTGGCCCATCTTAGGGTCAGAGCAATTAGTCATGTGCAGAGAGGGCTGGAGATGGACTTAACATCTTCAGTTTTGAACACTTGTTTCTTTTTTCATTAGATCTACCAAATAGCATGAAACTTTTTTAGGGGAGGATGCAAAAGATATTTGGGGATCACTTTTGCAAAAAAATAACCATTCTTTACATCACCTGGCAGAGAAACAGGCAATGAAAGAAAAGCACACTCTATTTCCTTATTTCTTTCCCTTGCTCAACATTTTAAGTAGTCACTTCAAATTCAGAAATCTAACCTAATTTTAGCAATGTATAACTACAAAATAAAGTCTCTGGCGCCCATAAATAAATATGGCAGTTGGCAATAAAACTGATGTTTAATTATAGATATTTCAAGGATGTTACCAAAAAAAAAAAAATACCACCCCAAGGTGCTTTGGTCTATTATATCTCAAAAAAATTGGAAAGAAAAAAGATGGTTTGTAAAGAAAACTTCTTTTCCATTTGTGATTATCTTATTTCACCGTTAATTAAGAATTTGTGTCTTTTTTTTTTTTTTTTTTGGTCACTCTTTCAAGGCTCAATTTTTAGCTTCCATACCCAAGACTCTAGCACAGGATATAATTCTAAGATGGAAGTATATTATGGAAGCATTCATGTCATAAATATTTGCTAAAAATATAATGATTACAGTTTTTCCTTAAACAATGACCACAGATGTTACCTAGACTTATTGCAATGATCATTTCACAATTTATACATATACTGAATCATTATGCTATAGACCTAAAACTAATGTTATATGTCAGTTATATTTCAAAAAATATTTTACAGCGTTTTGGCATTGCTCCAACTACCAAGCTCATGATCAGGAGGTTCATCTCAATAAAGAGGAAGTGAAAAAAATTACAAAAGATAGATTCAAGTTTTTCTGAGATATGGGCGTGGTTGTTCAACTTACCTCATATGAAAGAAAATGAACATAAAACTTTAAATTTCACTTTAAAATCTTTCTGAACAACAACAACAACAAAAATCCAGATCTTTCTGGATTGTCCTCCCGACAAATGATAGGAAGCAAATATTCTTCATCATTCAACGTCCTCCACCAAATACCTCCACTTTTTCTAAGGGACTAGGTTTCTAGGAGGTTTCAGTATGTGTGCATGTGTGTGCCCCAAACTCAGTCCCACAGGCAGCCACACCAATCTGCTTGCAGGACCTGAAACACATCTTATTAGGATCCATCTCACACCTCAGCTCCTCCTTCCTCCCCGATGCCTGAAATACACTCTTCACCAAACCAAGCCTATAACACCTTTTCAGAATCTCCCATAAAATTTACACTTCCCCATGTACTTTGTCCTTTCCCGACTACATCTCTATTTTCAACATTCTTAAAAGAAATCCATACTTCAGGGCAGCATGCAACTTGCTTTATTTATACATTTTCCCTCCCTATGGAATCAGAAGCATAATCATCTCTGTCTCTTCTCTCTTAAATTCATCTCCAATTCCAAGTATAGGACACAGTTGGTATTCAGGAAATATGTACCTACAGCAAAATAATAATGCCGTGTTTCTTTCACATTTGACTTGATTGAAGCCCAAACTGTACTTACTCCTGTACCTAAAACAGACACATAAACTGATGGGCCAGCAGTGCAATGATTCCAAATACAGTGACATGAACTCTGTTGGTACAGCTGCTGCACCTTCTTGGTACATGACAACCCCACCTGCGGGCTGCACTTAAGCCCAGATCCTGATCGTCAGCAACACAACAACATATGGATCAATGATTTAGAGTAAGGCCAGCCTTGCTTCTGAATCTGACACATGCAGAAAATAATGTACACTGGGTTTGGGGAGACAAACAATTTTCTTGTAGCTGATACAAACTGTGAGAGCCAGAAAGGATTTTTAAGATTCTTTCTCAGGCCCATGCTCACCTCATGTAACAGCTAAGAACTGGCTCCAGACAGTTAGGTAATCTGGTAAATAAAGGTCATGGTTACTGGCAAGGCTGGGTACAGGATCCAAATTCCCTTATCTTCCAGTCCAGCGGTCCTTCGAAATACCATGCTCTCCTGTCTTTCTAGTGATGTTTGCCTAATGCTTCCATGAAAAGAAGCTGTGATACATATATACAATGGAATATTACTCAGCCATTAAAAAGGCATGAAATAATACCATTTGCAGCAACATGGATGGCCCTAGAGATTGCCATACTGAGTGAAGTAAGTCAGAGAAGGAGAAATATTGTATGATATCCCTTATATGTAGAATCTAACAATAAATGATACAAATGAACTTACAAAACAGAAAGAGACTCACAGACTTAGAGAACAAACTTATGGTTGTGGGGTGGAGTGGGGAGGGATAGTTAGGGAGTTTAGGACTGACAAATACATGCTGCTATATTTAAAATGGATAACTAACAAGGACCGACCATATGGTACATGGAGCTCTAATCAAAGTTATGGGGTAGCTTGGATGGAAGGGGAGTTTGAGAGAGAATGGATGCATGTATATGTATGGCTGAGTCCCTTCTCTGTTCATCTGAAACTATTACAACATAGTTCATAGGCTATACTCCAATACAAAATAAAAAGTTTTAAAAAATAAGCTTTCATTTTCAAAACACTCATTAAAGTGATGGAGAAAGGTAACAGCAGATGGTTTGTTAGAGATACACAAGGAAACTAGCTCATTCAGAGACAAAATATTAATACATACACACACACATCCCTTGCAACACATTTGCAACTTCAGTAACACTGTTTCTTTCTTGGCTGCTAAGAAGGCAAGTTACCTCCAAAACCATGTAGTTAAGTGAGGTGAGGTTCCTCCTGACTCTGGACAAGCCTCAAGCTACTTTTGACTCATTTCCCTAAATATTTAAGGAAGATATGAATATTTTTTAACTCTAAAATAAAAAGTTCATCCATTTTCACTTTCCGGAAAGTCCCTACGTGAGAAATGTCATTCTGATAATATTGGATAAAGAATTTCTTAGCAAGGGTGACTAAGAGGGCAGAGTTAGAGATGGAACAATCAATAAGAAACCAGTTTGTTGTGGCAGACCTTCAGCAAGCCCTCCTCCAGGATTTCAATTTCCTAATACTACCTTTCTGTGTTGTCTCCTTATTAACCCTTTCCCACTCACATATGTACCAGATATGCAGAGTCTTCCTGAAAAGCTAATGGCAGGGTCACCTGCTTTTCCAGCCTCAGCCCCACACCTGTCTCTCCCATGAGCCCTTCCCTTGTCCTCCTCCAAAGAATTCCTACAGCAATTATGTAATCTGAATAACATACCTCAGAGCTTAATTATATACTCCCATATTCATCTATGTTTGCTATGCATGTGAGAAATTTCTTCCCAACACTACAAGTTCTTTGGAATCAAGAAACAGATACTGGAGGGGTTTTCTTTTCTAATAACCTCCCCAGTTAAGAATACAAGGATTAACAGACGATGAAGAAAAAAAAAAAAAAACTCTGAAAAGTGATTCATGTATTCTTTTCCCATTTATCATTTCCTTTGGACAGAGTAATCAACATAGGGTCTATCAGCAATACCTGTCAGTAGTTAAATTTTGTCTTACATGTTCCTAATTAGGTTCTCTCCTGGAGTCTCTCAGAGAGGCAGATTGGCCTTTGGTTCTGTTTCAAATCATTCAAGGAGAAAAAAGATCCTAGAAACAGGGAGGAGACCATCCGAGCAATTTTCAGTATGACTTTGAAGTTGAATGAAACATTAACAACTTGGGACCCTATTCATATTTCATAGTGATGCTTATTTGATCTTTCTTAATGTGAATTTTTTTGTGGTCAGGAAGGCTATCATCATGCTAAACTCAGCGCCCTGTATGGTAATGACCACTTAAACGTTTATTAAGGACCTTCTCTTTTCTCCCGACTGCAGCCTACTGAACACTCATGAAAAGTCTGTCCCCAGGGCCCTTCTACCTTGACAACCATGTGGACAGTTGTGAACAAAATTTAAGACGTGGTACAACCATCACATTTTTTGAAATTTCAGGTTCAATATAAGAGACAGACCTGCCTTGTTATACAGTCAAGCCTCCCTCTTTCCCTTTAGTTTTGCCAAAGATTGTCAACACAGGCTAGATTTTCTGAATTCTTGAGGTATCAAAATCTTGAGGCCAAACAGACTTATAAAGGTAGGACTCATACTCAGGGCACTTAGAATTGAGAACTTGTCTTCTCATAAAGAAACTGAGGGCAAGTACTTATTTCAGACACATACACTGAGTTTAGAATCACATTTTTAAATATGATATCATTGTACAATAACTCTTACCTTCCAGGGCTCCCAGATGGCGCTAGTGGTAAAGAACCTGCCTGCCAATGCAGGAGACAGACGCAGGTCCAATCCCTGGTCAGGAAGACCCCTGGAGGAGGGTATGGCAACCCACTCCAGTAGCCAGTACTCTTGCCTGGAGAATCCCACGGACAGAAGGGCCTGGGCAGGCTACAGTCCACAGGGATGCAAAGAGTCAGACATGACTGAAGCGACTGAGCACGCACACATGCACAGCCCTCACCTTCTCTCACCTCCCCAATCTCTGCAATCTATTTTTAACTGTTTCCTTAGCTTTTTCCTGTTTCGCTTAAAAATATCCTGCATACCACTGATGGAATGTGTGCCAGGATTGGACTGGCTCATTCAATCTTCAGGGAAATTTAGGAAATGGGCCTAGTTATGACAGCAAAGAGCACAGCAACCCAGATTATGAAGCCTGCACACAGGGGCCCAGGGCCAGGTGCCTCAGCACATTCTCCTCCAACCACATCACACCTGTGTCCCATACCTGCCTTCAGAATTGAATGCAGACAGCCTTCCTGAAACGCTGTATGCAAGTCACCCCCACAGGAACATGTAGCTCAACATTTATATAAGCCCAAGGAAGTTCTGACACTTAAACATTTACCTATTTCAGGCCTCTAGTAGCTTCACCTGCATAAGGAAAAGTTGCTGCCCTGATATTTTTTAAGGAAGCCAAGGGAAGCTGTGAGTGGGCAGCAGACACTAAAACTGGGGGCTGAACTATCCTATGATCATCTGAATCTGGTTCCAGCCTTGACTAATCCTTCCTGACTCTTTCAGAGACAGGACTTCGCAGTCTTGCTAGAACGTTCCACCAAGATGTGTATAAGAGACAGGACTTATAAAGGTAGGACTCATACTCAGGGCACTTAGAATTGAGAACTTGTCTTCTCATAAAGAAACTGAGGGCAAGTACTTATTTCAGACACATACACTGAGTTTAGAATCACATTTTTAAATATGATATCATTGTACAATAACTCTTACCTTCCAGGGCTCCCAGATGGCGCTAGTGGTAAAGAACCTGCCTGCCAATGCAGGAGACAGACGCAGGTCCAATCCCTGGTCAGGAAGACCCCTGGAGGAGGGTATGGCAACCCACTCCAGTAGCCAGTACTCTTGCCTGGAGAATCCCACGGACAGAAGGGCCTGGGCAGGCTACAGTCCACAGGGATGCAAAGAGTCAGACATGACTGAAGCGACTGAGCACGCACACATGCACAGCCCTCACCTTCTCTCACCTCCCCAATCTCTGCAATCTATTTTTAACTGTTTCCTTAGCTTTTTCCTGTTTCGCTTAAAAATATCCTGCATACCACTGATGGAATGTGTGCCAGGATTGGACTGGCTCATTCAATCTTCAGGGAAATTTAGGAAATGGGCCTAGTTATGACAGCAAAGAGCACAGCAACCCAGATTATGAAGCCTGCACACAGGGGCCCAGGGCCAGGTGCCTCAGCACATTCTCCTCCAACCACATCACACCTGTGTCCCATACCTGCCTTCAGAATTGAATGCAGACAGCCTTCCTGAAACGCTGTATGCAAGTCACCCCCACAGGAACATGTAGCTCAACATTTATATAAGCCCAAGGAAGTTCTGACACTTAAACATTTACCTATTTCAGGCCTCTAGTAGCTTCACCTGCATAAGGAAAAGTTGCTGCCCTGATATTTTTTAAGGAAGCCAAGGGAAGCTGTGAGTGGGCAGCAGACACTAAAACTGGGGGCTGAACTATCCTATGATCATCTGAATCTGGTTCCAGCCTTGACTAATCCTTCCTGACTCTTTCAGAGACAGGACTTCGCAGTCTTGCTAGAACGTTCCACCAAGGNTTATACAAAGGGCAGATGCACCACCTGTCTCTTATACACATCTCCCTGCCCACCCAGCTATTCTCAATTCTCCCTCAAAAGCAAGGTAAAAAGAGTGGTCCTGGAAGCCCGGCCAAGAGCCCAACTTAAAGAGAAAAGAACAAAGCGTCTGTGTGTGTGCATGCATGTGTGTGTACATGTATGTGTGTGTATATGCATGTATGTCCATGTGTGTGTATTTTAAGGAAAGTTATTCTGCTTCCATCCCAATTCCAGACACACCCAAGCTTAAGAAGTTATAAAACACAGAGAAAAATAATTTTGCTGAAGAAGTAATATAAATGGAAATATATTTGAAGTCATATTTCATATAATTTAAAGAGTATTACATTCATATATACAAAATCTGAAGGATCTAAAGAACACAATAAAAAGTGAATCTTTTTAAACATCAGATGCTTAAAGTTCTTCCCCAAAACAGCTAGTGTCTCTAGCATACTCTTCTGGAAGTTTTCTGTTTATATGTAGGCATGTGTGTGTCCTGATTTTACACAAATGGGGAAATAATGTATAGGATCTAAGCTGACAGGTGACACTACACGTGACAATCAGGCAGAACTGGGAGGGCTAGAGAAGACACGGCCCCCCGCACCCAGGGTTCCATGCGCACGCAAGCCTGACGTCAGCAACGGGAGCACCAACCTAAGGATTTAACCTACGCAGACGCGGGGGCACAGATACGGCTCTGAACTCTCCATCCAGTCGGAACGTGTACAGGAAGTGACCAAGCGCAGCGTGAGGCAGCTGGGCGAACGGCCCCACCACCTCAGGGCAAGAAGGGACAGGGTGGCAGGATGCGACGGAGCCACCAAAACCAGCACTGCTAGGGGCCCTGCGCCGCCTGCCTGGGAAACACCTACAACTTTCACGAAGTAAAAGTGAGAGGACGACTAACAAATGCTGTGGGAGTATAACTCTCTTCTGTGTGCTTGATACAAAATACATATTAAAAAAGCTTACAGAACTCCCCTCACCACCACCCCCACCCAGAAAGTGGCCTCCAGGAGAGTTTCTGGGTTATTTAATACAATTTCTGTGGCCCAGATCCAGGGCTGGTTTCTGTGGACACCGGGGCCATAGGTTCACAAAGGCACAATCCTTGATTTACCACTCTGCAGACATCATCTTGAAATTCCCAATAAATCCTGAACAAGGGCTCCTACATTTTCAATTTGCACTGAGTGCCCCAAATTATGGGCTTCCCAAGTGGTGCCAATGGTAAAGAAACTGCCTGCCAGTGCAGGAGACATGAGATGCAGCTTCGATCCCTGGGTCAGGAAGATCCCTTGGTGAAGAACATGGCAACCCACTCCAGTATTCTAGCATGGATAGAGGAATCTGGTGGGCTACAGTCCAAAGGGCCACAAAGTGTCAGACAAGACTGAATGACTTGGCACGCACACACGCACCACAAATTACATAGCTAGTCCTGCCTGAAACATTGCTTGTAGTAGGGCAGGTGTTCAATATATTTGTCAGATATACACATGAATGAACTTCCCTGGTTGTCCAGTAGTTAAGACTCTGTGCTTCCAAGGCAGAGTACGCAAGTTCAATCCCTGGTTGGGGGAAGTTCTTCACCTCTTGCAGTGCGGCCCCAAAAAGGGAAACAACTACACACATGAGTGAATTAGTGGAACCTGAAGTAGGACATGAGTCTACTGATCAAACCACAGCCTGCAGGCCAATTCTGGCTCTCTCACCACTTTGATAAATAAAGCTTTATTAAAACACAATCACAGCCATTTGCCTCTTGTCCGTGGCTGCCTTCACTCTGCAACAGAAGGGCTGGGTAATGGGGACAGAGACTATAGGGCCCAGAAAGCCTGAAATATTTACAATCTGGCCCTTTACAGAAATGATGTTTCGGACATCTGCCTTAGAACACTGTCTCAAATTTCTCTTCCCAAATAACTGTAATAGCAGAAAAAGGCAGGTAGGTGTGTGAGACCTGGAGGGTTAGCCTTAAGCAACTGAAGCATCAATACTCTGGCCACCTGATGCAAAGAGCCGACTCATCATTGGAAAAGATCCTGATTCTGAGAAAGACTGAGGGGAGGAGGAGAAGAGGGAAGCAGAGAATGAAATCCTTAGATAACACCATCAACTCAGCAGACATGAGTCTGAGCAAACTCTGGGAGATAGTGAAGGACAGGGTAGCCTAGCAAGCTGCAGTTCATGAGGTTGTGAGGAGTCAGACATGACTTAGTGACTGAACAACAAACTAGTCAGAAACAAGCTATTTCTTAGGGTTTTATTTTTAAAGTTTATGTGAATTTCATATTTTGGACCCAAAAACGATGTTTAAATGCAAAAAAAAAAAAAATCTTTTAATCTACAATGAGCTGGATGGGTTGCTTTTATCTCTAGAAGTCCCCCCTTGACAAGGGTGGTTATACAAAGGGCAGATGCACCACAGTTTGCAGACCACAGTTCCTCCTCCTTAATAGGCCCAGCATGGAAGGAAGACTCCTGGAGCATCTCACTGGCCACTGAACCTTGCCACACACCCGCCATTTCTTACCAGCCCAGAAGCCCTGCTAGAGAAGATACAACAAGGACATAAAACACAGACTCCTGTGTTCTCGACTGAACATAATATAGGTCTATGCTCCATCACACTGAGGGACTAATAAGTGGTCATATTCTTTTTCCCCAGGCAGTTTCCAGAAACCATTTAGAGGGAGCTATTTCAGAACCCAGTTCTTCCTGTTGGGAAGTTTTCAGACTTTGGACTTTGTGGGAGATTTTTTGAAGGCCAGCTTCCTCATAATGGTCAGTTGCATTTCATTTCTAATTGAAACGATTTTCAGTACCCCCTTTCCACTGTTAAAATTCTTAAGTTATCCCATGTTAGCAATAAGTTCATTTTCTCTAGCTACTCAGAATGCTGGCAAGACAGCTCAGTACACTTCAGAGAGAATTTTAGGGGCGTCTGCCTCTGATCTCTGCGTGCATTCTTTAACATCACAGGATTTGGGGGCTTCACACCGTGGAAAAGGAATTTCTCCTGGGCAAAGAATTCCATCAGAGTAAAACTAGATACACCAGAAAGGAAGACTGTAAGAGAGACAAAGATAGACTCCAGGAAAGAAGGATCCTCAGTGAAGCCTTAGCTCACTGGGAAAAATCTCTGTATAGTAATAAGAAAATAAAATTGAAGGAATGATTTCTGAGATGTCAAGGAATGCTAATCTTTGAGGACCCAGGAAGTTTCTTCTTTTTTTTTTTTTTGCATGTAGAATCTTAGTTACCCAACTAGATATTGAACCTACTTCCCCAGCACTGGAAGCACAGGGTTATAACCACTGGCCCACCAGGGAAGTTTCCACAGGAGGTTTCTTTACTTGTGTTAGGGGTTATTTTATCCATTATGTCTTCATTTGTAATAAAAGAATTCATGGAACCTGAAAGGACAGATGTTAAAAACAGCTGTGTATTTGCAGCAGATACACAATCAGCTGACCATTTCCTTCCCACTGTTTTTAATAACATACCACACAAAAATTGTAAGCTGTTGACAGTATTTGTCACAAAACTAGTCATGGGAATTCAATAGTAACAATCCCAGTGAGGGGTAAATACAAGTCTCACCGGTGTTGCTGGGAGACACATGAAGGGCCTATTGGAGATGAACCCTCTTGGGAGAACAGAACATCACAGAGTGTCTATTCCCAAGCCCTCTACTCACAGTAGGTACTTACCAGCAGTCAGATCACACCTCAGAGGAGTGTGGTCATTACTGTTAAGAGGCTTCCTCACCCTCAAACTGGAATTTTCTTTAGATGTAAAAAGCTTTTTTTTCTTTTCTTTTTTTTTTTTTTTTATATGGACCTAGCAGAAGCAGAAGATATTAAGAAGAGGTGGCAAGAATACACAGAAGAACTACACAAAAAAGATCTTCATACCCAGATAACCACAATGGTATGATCACTCACATAGAGCCAGACATCCTAGAATGCAAAGTCAACTGGGCCTTAGGAAGCATCACTACAAACAAAGCTAGTGGAGGTGATGGAATTTCAGTTACACTATTACAAATCCTAAAAGATGATGCTGTGAAAATGCTGCACTCAATATGCCAGCAAATTTGGAAAATTCAGCAGTGGCCACAGGACTGGAAAAGGTCAGTTTTCACTCCAATTCCAAAGAAAGGCAACGCCAAAGAATGCTCAGACTACCGCACAATTGCACTCATCTCAAATGTTGGCAAAGTAATGCTCAAAATTCTCCAAGCCAGGCTTCAAAAGTATATGAACGCTGAACTTCCAGATATTCAAGCTGGATTTAGAAAAGGCAGAGGAACCAGAGATCAAATTGCCAACATCCGCTGGATCATAGAAAAAGCAAGAGAATATCAGAAAAACATCTACTTCTGCTTTATTGACTATGCCAAAGCCTTTGACGGTGTGGATCACAACAAACTGGAAAATTCTTCAAGAGATGGGAATACGAGACCACCTGATCTGCCTCCTGAGAAATCTGTGTGCAGGTCAAGAAGCAACAGTTAGAAGTGGACATGGAACAACAGATTGGTTCCAAATCGAGAAAGGAGTACATCAAGGCTGTATATTGTCACCCTGCTTATTTGACTTCTATGCAGAGTACATCTTGAGAAATGCCAGGCTGAAGGAAGCCCAAGCTGGAATCAAGATTGCCGGGAGAAATATCAATCACCTATATTAAAAAGCAGACATTACTTTGCTGACAAAGGTCCGTCTAGTCAAAGCTATAGTTTTTCCAGTAGTCCTGTATGGATGTGAGAGTTGGACCATAAAGAAAGCTAAGCACTGAAGAATTGATGCTTTTGAACTGTGGTGTTAGAGAAGACTCTTGAGAGTCCCTTGGACTGCAAGGAGATCCAACCAGTCCATCCTAAAGGAAATCAGTCCTGAATATTCACTGGAAGGACTGATGCTGAAGNGCACTGAAGAATTGATGCTTTTGAACTGTGGTGTTAGAGAAGACTCTTGAGAGTCCCTTGGACTGCAAGGAGATCCAACCAGTCCATCCTAAAGGAAATCAGTCCTGAATATTCACTGGAAGGACTGATGCTGAAGTTGAATCTCCAAAACTTTGGCCACCTGATGCAAAGAACTGACTCCTTGGAAAAGACCCTGATGCTGGGAAAGATTGAAGGCAGGAGGAGAAGGGGATGACAGAGGATGAGATGATTGGATGGCATCACCAACTCAATGGACATGAGTTTGAGCAAGCTCTGGGAGTTGGTGATGGACAGGGAAGCCTGGCGTGCTGCAGTCCACAGGTCACAAAGATTAGGATACGATTGAGCAACTGAACCAAACTGATAGTTGCTTTACAGTATTGTAAAGCTATGGCTCCCCTCATCAGTCAGTTGGTAAAGAATCCGCCTGCAATGCAGGAGACCTTGGTTCAATTCCTGGGTTGGGAAGATCCCCTGGAGAAGGGACAGGATACCCACTCCAGTATTCTGGCCTGGAGAGTATGTGCCATGGGTCCATTCACATACAAATGATGTAATTTCATTCCTTATGGCCCAGCTGGTAAAGAATCTGCCTGCAATGCAGGAGACCTGGGTTCAATCCCTGGGTTGGGAAGATCTCCTGGAGAAGGGAAAGGCTACCCACTCCAGTATTCTGGCCTGGAGAATTCCATGGAATGTATATGCCATGGGTCCATTCACATACAAATGATGTAATTTCATTCCTTTTAGTGGCTGAGAAATATTCCATTGTATATATGTACCACCAACCAAAACAACAATACATGCTAGTTACAATTTATTTAATCCTGAGACAATCAAAATGATACATCGGGTGGGGAGGAGGACTCAGCAGGGTCTCCAGGTTCTGAGTTAGATATCTCCACCCTTATTCTTGGCAACTCCTTTTCACTGTTCCCATTTCTCTGTAATACAACGAGATTGTGATGTACTTGGAAGTTTGGAATTACCCTATTTAGGAAGAGGAAGGACTTATGCTGATTCAAACATGAATTCTGATAAAGGAATAACTTTACAGTTCAGTTTGGAAAGGTCTCTCTCTCAAGTCAAATGTAAAATCACATTAAAAAATCCTTGACTTTTTTTTTTAACATAAGTCTATTTTACTTTAGATAAATAACATATATTATGAGAATTGGACTTGCAACACAACAAGGTGTTTACTGATGTTTCAAAAAGGGTCACCACTTGAGGTTCTTTCAATGGGTAATTTCCCAATTTTGCTCACAACGTGATGTGAAAAGTCACCTCAACTTTTCAGAGGCATGATGACTACATAAAACAAAGTCCACATGCATTTTTATTAAGGGTGTTCCCAAAGCCTGGCAACCATGCAATAGTAAATTCTCCCCAGCTAAGTGTTTAAGTGCAGTGGCCTCACAGCCAGTGGGGATCTCTGAAAACACAACCCTAGCTTTATTTCCCAAGGTAGAGATTTCTAAAACAAAGGCAGGGTGCAAAAGTACAAAACTGTTACAAACAGAACTACCCAGCTATAAGCACTGCCCCTAGATTCAAAGTGTATGAAATGTCTGCCCTTGAAATCTAGATCATTGGCCCAGTGGAACCAAGGACCATTTTCTGTGTGTAGGAACCAGCAGGATGCTGTGGGCATCTTCCAGTTTCCTAGCAGCAAGAGTCAGGAACGAAGCAGAAGAAAACAGGGAGTCACAAAGCGATCCTCACTGAAAAGCCTAGAGATGCTGGGCAATGGGGAGGGCCACGTATGCTTTTCTGCCACGTGACAGTAATAAAAGATAGGAAGTGACAGTCCCTGAGCACTTACAATGGGCAAAGCTGGTCTACCAGCTTTCACTTGCATTCATGCACAGAGCTGCCTGGGACTCTTTTCACTCTTAAAAACTCAGCCCCAAATCATTAAAAATAAGGTATTAATTAAATGAAACAACAAAGCAAAACATGTATATATATTTTTTAAAACTTCAGCCCCAAAGACTTTTTGTTTATGTAAGTTGTATTGATGTTTACTGTATTGTGAATTTAAGTACCGAAAAAATTTAGATACTTATTACACTTCAGTCGCTCAGTCGTGTCTGACTCTTTGCAACCCCATTTATTAATTCACTTAAAAACTATAATCAACCTATTTACACATTAACAGAAGCTCTTTAATAAACAGTAACAATATTTTCCAAAGGAAAAAAAAATGAGAACAATGGCATTGTTTTACATTTTGGCAAATTTCCTTAAAGTCTGGCTCAATAGAAGACAGCTGGACTGGCCTACTGCTTTTGCATTCACTCTGCTGCACTCTCCCAGGTCAGGTTAACCTTGAGAAAACATCATGTATACTTATGTAGGAATGAATGTGTAAAGGGTAAATAATACCTTTGTGTTATTATAAAAAGAGTTTTGGCCTTCTGGACTTCTAAAAAACCTTGGGGACTCCTAAGTGTACCCAGACCAAACTTTGAGAACAACTGCCTTATGAGTTAGGATCAATTATTATCCCTACTTTATAAATGAGCAAACTGGCATAGAAAGATCAAGGCATGATCCAAGGACATGTTGCTGGGACAGGCCAGAGCAGGTAAAATGCAAAGAGCATAATACTTTCATTTGGTTGCTTGTTGCAAGAACTAACTGAGATCATGAAGGTAGAAGGTAGAGTTGGTTATCACAAGCACTCAGAAACATCAATATCTCCCATTGGGCAAGGTCTGATGAAAAGGGAAACTGCACATTTTTGATGAACTCATCATTGACACCAGCAAGAAAAAAATAAAACTCCACTGCAAGTGTTGTCCAGAACTTGTACCAGCTTTCTGGATGGAAGATTTCTGCAACTCACAAACTCCAGGGCCTCATTCCATTCTTCATGAGGCAAATGACGCAGTGTGCTGCACGTGTGTCACTGCATTCCTTGGGAAACCTGAGCAAGCCAGGAGAGTTGCTCCATTATTTACAGGTTCCTTTTTGCACCTTGCTGTATTTACAAGGAACCCTCAACAAACAACAATGGCGCCTCCAGTCTATGCTGCCAAACCTAGGAACCACCATCTGTGATCTTCTGGACCAGGAGCTCAGCACTCCACTGCCCTCCTTGTCCATCAACTTTTGTAACCCTCGGGGCCTTCCTGCTCTGCCTACAGTGGGTACTCAAGTGCAGAGTGCGGGTCACTTTTGTTCCTCCTTTGATTTGGGAAGCACCTAGGGAAGTGGAACTAGGTGCTGTTCAGGCCACTGCATACTCAAAGAAAAAGAAAAATAAAAACTACCCAGAACAAAGGCAAGAACGAGAGGCGCTTGAAGCTACTGCTTCCATCAGCTGCAACCAGGATCTCTCAACTGGATCACTGTAGACTGGTCCCCCTCCACTCGGCTGGAATAAAATCCAAACTCCTTAACTGGGCTTATGAGGATGTCTTATCTGGTACCTGACTACCTGTCCCACTAGAAGAAGGGTTCCTCCTCTCTGGCCTTTGCTCTCTCTGCTCCCACTACCTGCAGTGCCCCCCAGGACATCCAACAGCTCAGATGTCACCTCCTCAGGGAGGCCTTCGCTTCTTGCCCCTCTTTTATAGCTGCCTCTCCATCCCTGCATCCGGTTGTACTTGAGACTTCTGAGCACTTACTCTCTCGGAAGCTATCTCGATTTTACCGGTCTATCACTCATCTCCCTCCTTCCACATCTTCCTCCTAGAAGATAAGCCGCCAACAGCCAGGGCTCCACCGGGTCCCCACGACGGACGTCTCCGCCGCCTGGCACCGCGCCTGGCACGGACTAAGCGCTCAGCAAAAACAGTCGAATGAATGAAGCAGCGGCGCCCCGTGGCCGCCAGGGACCCGAGCTGGGGTCCCTGGGGTCCCGGGCCGGGGTCGGGATGGCGGGGGGGGGGACCGCGGGGCGCGGC
>SJYV01024685.1:2118636-2148399 GCA_006410875.1 Neotragus pygmaeus | reverse complement strand
GACCGGGCTGCTCCCCTACCGGCCGCGCGCCCGGCCCGGAGCGGCAGGTGCTCGGGGAGGGCGCCCGCACACACCCGCCGGGGTCCGCGCCGCCGCCCAGCTCTCCCGCACTCACCATGGTGGCCGGGCCGCCGCCGTCCCCGGCCGGCGAGGGACGAGCGCGGGGGACGCGAGGGCGAGACGCGAGCGCTGGAGCCGGCGCGGCTGACAGGTGAGGCGCCCGCATCAGACCATGGCTGCTTCCCACAATGCCCTCGAAGCGAAAGTTTGCAGACTCCGCCCCGCGCCGCTGCCCTCCGCCCCTCCCGCTCCTCCCGCTCCCTCCCTACCGCACTTCCTCCCCCCGCCCCCCGCACCTCCCACCTTCCCCTTCTCCCTGTCTCTTATACACATCTCTGGCAACCATGCAATAGTAAATTCTCCCCAGCTAAGTGTTTAAGTGCAGTGGCCTCACAGCCAGTGGGGATCTCTGAAAACACAACCCTAGCTTTATTTCCCAAGGTAGAGATTTCTAAAACAAAGGCAGGGTGCAAAAGTACAAAACTGTTACAAACAGAACTACCCAGCTATAAGCACTGCCCCTAGATTCAAAGTGTATGAAATGTCTGCCCTTGAAATCTAGATCATTGGCCCAGTGGAACCAAGGACCATTTTCTGTGTGTAGGAACCAGCAGGATGCTGTGGGCATCTTCCAGTTTCCTAGCAGCAAGAGTCAGGAACGAAGCAGAAGAAAACAGGGAGTCACAAAGCGATCCTCACTGAAAAGCCTAGAGATGCTGGGCAATGGGGAGGGCCACGTATGCTTTTCTGCCACGTGACAGTAATAAAAGATAGGAAGTGACAGTCCCTGAGCACTTACAATGGGCAAAGCTGGTCTACCAGCTTTCACTTGCATTCATGCACAGAGCTGCCTGGGACTCTTTTCACTCTTAAAAACTCAGCCCCAAATCATTAAAAATAAGGTATTAATTAAATGAAACAACAAAGCAAAACATGTATATATATTTTTTAAAACTTCAGCCCCAAAGACTTTTTGTTTATGTAAGTTGTATTGATGTTTACTGTATTGTGAATTTAAGTACCGAAAAAATTTAGATACTTATTACACTTCAGTCGCTCAGTCGTGTCTGACTCTTTGCAACCCCATTTATTAATTCACTTAAAAACTATAATCAACCTATTTACACATTAACAGAAGCTCTTTAATAAACAGTAACAATATTTTCCAAAGGAAAAAAAAATGAGAACAATGGCATTGTTTTACATTTTGGCAAATTTCCTTAAAGTCTGGCTCAATAGAAGACAGCTGGACTGGCCTACTGCTTTTGCATTCACTCTGCTGCACTCTCCCAGGTCAGGTTAACCTTGAGAAAACATCATGTATACTTATGTAGGAATGAATGTGTAAAGGGTAAATAATACCTTTGTGTTATTATAAAAAGAGTTTTGGCCTTCTGGACTTCTAAAAAACCTTGGGGACTCCTAAGTGTACCCAGACCAAACTTTGAGAACAACTGCCTTATGAGTTAGGATCAATTATTATCCCTACTTTATAAATGAGCAAACTGGCATAGAAAGATCAAGGCATGATCCAAGGACATGTTGCTGGGACAGGCCAGAGCAGGTAAAATGCAAAGAGCATAATACTTTCATTTGGTTGCTTGTTGCAAGAACTAACTGAGATCATGAAGGTAGAAGGTAGAGTTGGTTATCACAAGCACTCAGAAACATCAATATCTCCCATTGGGCAAGGTCTGATGAAAAGGGAAACTGCACATTTTTGATGAACTCATCATTGACACCAGCAAGAAAAAAATAAAACTCCACTGCAAGTGTTGTCCAGAACTTGTACCAGCTTTCTGGATGGAAGATTTCTGCAACTCACAAACTCCAGGGCCTCATTCCATTCTTCATGAGGCAAATGACGCAGTGTGCTGCACGTGTGTCACTGCATTCCTTGGGAAACCTGAGCAAGCCAGGAGAGTTGCTCCATTATTTACAGGTTCCTTTTTGCACCTTGCTGTATTTACAAGGAACCCTCAACAAACAACAATGGCGCCTCCAGTCTATGCTGCCAAACCTAGGAACCACCATCTGTGATCTTCTGGACCAGGAGCTCAGCACTCCACTGCCCTNCCCCGCCCCGCCTCCGCTGGCTCCGCCCCGCCCCGCGCCGCGCGGGCGGCCCCAGGTGCGAATACACCTGCGCGCAGACCTCGGCATCCGGCCTGATCTGCGGTGCGCCGAGCACCAAGAGCTCCGCGGGTTCCGCACTGAGGAGCCCCCGCGTGGGGAGCGCGAAGGGAACTACTTTCCTGATTCACCCGCGCCGTGAATGTGATTTCATTCATTCCGCAAACGTTGATCAGACTTGGCTAAGAGATTTCCCCAGACGCTTGCGGCAGGAAGTGTCACTGGTTGTCTTCTCCTGAACCAAGTAAGGGAGGGAGCATTTGGTAGAGCCGGAACCAGAAGCGATCTCTTGCCGCCGAGTTGTTTTTTTTCTTCATATGTGTGTGTGTGTGTATACAATCCAAGAACGAACATAGGTCATTTTAAGCAGACCCGATTTTAAGAACTCTCTCCTAAGACTCTGGCGTGGACTTCCTAATCTTTCTTCTTCTCCCCTTGGTTTTTCTTAAGCCTGGAGTTTCCACTTGGGGCGTTAGAAGTCTCCAAACCCTAAGTTGTACGTAGTGTTTTTGAGTGCATTTTTATGTTCTTTTGGTTGAGTCGGTTGGTTTTACCAAATACCTAAAGAGATCTGTGACCCTGAAAAGGTTAAGAACCTTTGCCTGCATGGTTTCTGGAAATCAAAACTGGTGAAAATCCTCAGATCTGCCTTGTACGGTGTGATCCAGCCCAGGTGACCTGGAGATATAAACCCCATATACCCCATGCGCTTGCTCCTTGGAAGAAAAGCTATGACAAACCTAGATATCGTATTAAAAAGCAGAGACATTGTTTCGCCAACAAAGGTTCCACAATCAAACCTACGATTTTTCCAGCAGTCCAATAGGGATATGAGAGTCGGACCTTAAAGAAGGCTGAGCACTGAAGAATTGATGCTTTCAAACTGCGGTGCTGGAGAAGACTCTTGAGAATCTCTTGGACAGCAAGGAGATCAGTCCACCCTAAAGGAAATCAACTCTGAATATTCATGAAGAACTCATGCCGAAGCTGAAGCTCCAATACTTTAGCCATCTGATGGGAAGAGCCAAGTCATTGGAAAAGACCCTGATGCTGGGAAAGATTCAGGGCAGGAAGAGGAGGGGCAACAGAGGATGAGATGGTTGGATGGCGTCACCGTCTTAGTGGACATGAGTTTGCGCAAACTCCAGGAGGTAGTGAAGGACAGGGAAGCTGGGTGTGCTGCAGTCCACGGGGTTGCAAAGACTCGGACGTGGCTTAGCAACTGAAAACCAGCAAGCCACATTAATCAGAGCCACACACAAGGAGCCTGGGGGATCCAGCTGGGAACCAGCAAGATGCTTTCTTCGGAAGCTTATAATCTCTTTTGGCTCCACAAATAATAAACAAGTAAATAAATCTTTACAAAGTAATGAATACTAAGTAGGGAGAACATTACCAAGAAGATGAGTACAGGTTGCTGGACAGGAACAGGGGAAGCTACAGTTATTTAGCTGGGGCACCTGGGAAGGCTTCCCCAAGGGAGGTGACATGAGATGTGGAGGTGAGATGTCAGTGCACTGAAGAAAAGAAAGAACGGTTTTCAAAGAAAACCTCTGTGGTTGGAGTTAAGTGAGAGGAGGTCAAAAGGTGGGCAAGAGGCACTGGGTCTTTCCTACCTTCAGGCAACTCGTTTACTAAAACCTCCAAGATAATTGCAGTTTTAAACCTGGAAATTCTCAACAAGCTCACTGCCTCCTTGTCCTGATGGCTTCCACCCCTGGTGTGGTGGCATCTGCCCAGAGTACTCTAGAAGAGGATTATTTAAGAAATAATTAAGCCCCAGGCTATGAGATGAGTTTGCCTCCTGAACGAGGATCTGCAATTTACTATAAATTTAGAAGAGCTGTTTTCTAAGCAAATTCTACCCCCAAGTTTCATTTTCTTCCTGTCTTAGGCATTTTGGACTTCAGTCTAAACTTTGTGCCTCCTGCTTGCTATCTGACTTCAGGGCTCACCCCTGTCCCATTCACCTTGCCCATTCTGCAAAGCTTCTGCTTTAAGGATATTGCTGCCATTGGAAAGAGATGGGAATGCTAAAGGTGAGGCTTAAAGCTAAAGAAATCTTGATGCTCTTGTCATGACAGTTAAGTAAAAGATAAAAGCAGAAGAAAATTCCCTTACTATGTGGCCCAGACTAGGAAAAGTTTGGTTTGAGAATAAGAGCATCCTTTGTCTTCCCACATGACCTTGCTGAGAGGGGCAGAGGATGCTTTCCTGGGCTTTTGCTCACTAATGTTCCTCCCTCCAAATTCCCACATCACACCCTAAATCACTCTTGGTACTGGATACTTTATTTAAGTGGTCTTATCTGGCCCTCAAACAGCCTCCAAAAGAAGGAGTTCTTTGCCCACTGTACAGATGAAAGCCTGAATCTCAGAGGCATTGAGACCAAAGCAAGCATAGACAACTAATCAGAGGCAGAAATGAGCCTGAAATCAAGACACTGAGGTTCAAGTTGATTCCCACTGAAGCCTCACACCTGGTAGAACCACGCAGGACATACTCTGGGGAATAAAGAGTGTTTATTCAGAACACCCATGGGTCATAGTGGAATAGCATGCATTTTTGAGTCTTGACTTCCCTAGCCAATCTTTGCTTCCTTTTGACCTTCACCCATGGGTCATAGTGGAATAGCATGCATTTTTGAGTCTTGACTTCCCTTGCCAATCTTTGCTTCCTTTTGACCTTCACAGCAGGTCTACTATTAAGAAGGCCAACCCCAGGGAGTACCCAGAGGCCCTGTAAATCAAGATGCTCTACTGGGGAGATGATCCTGAAAGTGCCTTTGATTCTAAATCTGCTATCATAAGCAGAAGCCAGAAAGCATGGTACGTGACACATGATTCAGATCAGGTCGTCTGTGAGCTGATTTGTGTAATTCTGTGCACAAAGCCCTGGTATTAGGTCAACTCGATTTGTGAGTTTCACTTCTCAGATGACTCTATAACTGCACATTAACAGAAAGAACAGAGAACACAAAAGCCACCACAGAAGAGGAAGGGGGTGGTGTTACAAATCAGGGACATGATAATAAAGTAAAACACTGATAGTCCATAAACCAGAATACTGACTGTCTGGAAATCGAGAAAAGTCAAGCTACAAGTTTTACAATATAGAAGGAACAAAGAAAAAGCCAGCTTCAAACCCAGCCTATGCAGTTCCTCCATGGCAGCATGCATTTGACTAAAGCCCCACTGTTCTTCAGTGTGTTCCTATTAGTGTCTTAAGCAATCAACATCTCCAGTAATCCCCTCTGAATTGTCTAGGAATTCACCTTGTCATGGGGAAACTGGTGGTCTGAGGCCTTATGTTTTTAGAAAACTTCTTTTCTTTTCAAAACTGGACAGTTTTATTCCAAATAAAAGAACCTTTCCAATGTATCTCTAAAGAATATTTTCAAAACGTTTTCAGTTAAAAAATAATATAGGTTCCCTGTAGGTTTGGAAAATATAGGAAACTGTTATTTTAAAGCCTCATTCCTAATCTCACCATCAAGAAATAAACACTGTTGGAACTTCCCTGGTGATTCAGTGTTTAAGGATAGGCCTGCTAACACAGGAGACATGGGTTCGATCCCTGGTCCAGGAAGATCCCACCTGCAGCAGGGCAACTAAGCCTGCATGCCACAACCACTGAAGTCTGCACACCCTAGAGCTCATGCTCTCCAACAAGAAAAGCCACTGCAATGAGAAATTCACAGCTAGAGAATAGCCACTGCTCACTGTAACTAGAGAAAGCCCTTGAGCAACAACAAAGACCCAGCATAGCCAAATGTAAAATGCATTAATTAATTTTTTTTTAAGAAATAACCACGGTTATAGTTGGTATATTTCCTTTTAGATTTATATTTTACAGGCATAGAGGACAAGAGCAAAATTTAGTTTTTAAAACAAAGATGGGAATCCTACCATATGTACTGTTTTATATTCTACAGATTGTTTTCTTGTTTGGAGCTTTTTCAAATATTAATTGAGCATCTGCTTTGTGCCAAGAACTGTGTTGGCCCTTGGGCATAGAACAGTGAGGCAGGGGGAAAGATATGAATGGTCCCTCTCAAGATAAGTATGCAGTGCTATAGGGAAGACAATTTTTTTTTAATATCATGCATTAGTATATAATTATCAAAAAGAAAAAGTGCTATGCAAACATGTCAGAAATCCTGACAGACATTTACTTTCCTCTCCAGGATCCATTCTCTCTGCTGCCTGAAATCCCAGTTTGGGTTTAGAGACCCAACATACACATAACTCTTCACTTCAGGAGTAGCACATGGCCTGACAGCATCCTGGCAGATCAAAGTGTTGTTCCCCAACAGAGACAGTGGTTGGTCCAGAAACAGGCATATGCTTGGAGTTAAGTAACCCAAGCCATCAAGACTGAATTCTGGGGTATTAACTGAAATCCTCTTGGAGAAGTATATCCATTCTTCCCACTAGGTTTGAAGTTAAAGGAGGAAGCTGGAGCCGTTGCAGCCATCTTAGCACCATGAAGAATGCACATCTCTTTGAAGCCATCACAAAGAAATGGGGCCCAAGAGACAAGAAGATAATCGGGTCCTCATGACACTTTTTGAGTCCTAGATCAAGCCTGAATTTTGCAGTTACCTGAACCAGTTTGGTTGTCACGGTTTGGATGGGTAAGATGGTTCAGGGCATAAATGGGTCAGGTAAGGTTTCTCTGAGGAAGGGAGGCATAAAATGAGGCCTGAGGCCTGGAGCAGGAGCCAGCATGAGGAAAGAGCTGAAGGGGAGAAACAGCAGGCACAGGGGCCTGGGGCTGATGGAGCTTCAGAGCACTGAACAGGAAGCTTGAGTGCACACAGGGCCTCAGAGGCGGGCTCAAAGATGCAACATATGAGATCCAGAAGTGAGAAGCCATTGACGGCTTGCAAGTAGAGAAGGGCCAAAACTGTGGTTTAAAGATGTTCACTAACAATCCCACTTGCTGTGGTGTGGACAGCTGAATGCGGGACAGACAAGAGAGGATTCAAAGAGACTTAAGTGGTTTTTACAATGTTTCAAGTGAGAGATGATACAAGCTTCAACCAGGAAGCTTGGTAATACATTTTTATGTAATATTATTTTGTGAGAATCTCTCAATATCAATTTCTAGTTAGACACACACATGCACAGGGAATTCTCTACTGGTCCTGCGATTAGGACTCTGCCTTTCTACTGCAGGGGGTGTGGGTTGGATCCCTGGTCTGGGAACTTAGATCCTACATGCCACAAGACAGGGCCAAAAAAAAAAAAAAAATTAATGAAAAATACATAATACTTAATAGTCCATTCGTGAGCTATTCATGTTCTAGTCCTTTATAAGAAACCTATCATGAAATTCTAGAAATATAAGTCCTTACAACTAAATACTGAGATTGTTTCCACTTCTTATGTTATGAATATTACAATGGAAATCTTGTATATAAAATTTTTTTTCAAGTTTCTGGTTACATCAGGATAAATTCATAAAATTCAAACTACTGTTCGAAAGAATAAACTTTTTGAAGCTTCTGTCTATATATCCATCAAGAGTGTCCCAGTTTATACTGATCTACATTCCCACCAGTAAAAAACAACCCCGGTAACTCTTAAATTAAGAATAAATTTCAGAACTTTCCTGGTGGTCCAATGGTTAAGAATCCACCTGTCGATGTGGCGAACACAGTCCCGGTCCGAGAAGATCCCATGTGCTGAAGGGCCACTAAACCGTTGCGCCACAACCATTGAAGCTCTCACTCTAGAGCCCCTGCTCCGCAATAAGAGAAGCCAGTGCAATGAAAAGCTCTCACACATTTCAACTAGAGAGTAGCCCCCATTCCCTGCAACTAGAGAAAGCCTACTTACAGCAACCAAGATCCCAAGCAGTCTAAAATAAATAAACAGATAAATAAAATAAAAGTTCAGTTTAAACAAGGTTGGGGCTTCCCAGGTGATGCTAGTGGTAAAGAACCCACCTGCCAATGCAGGAGAGTTAAGAGACACAGTTTCAATCTCTGAGTCAGGAAGATCCCCTGAAGGGAATGGCAACCCACTCCAATATTCTTACCTGGAGAATCCCATGGACAGAGGAGCTTGGCAGGCTACAGTCCATGGGATCACAAAGAGTCAGATACTACTGAGCAAACAGCATTAACTTACTCAAGTCAGTGTCTGGACCTCTTTCATCTTCATGCTCACTTCCAAGTTTAGCTGAGATGTGGCGTGAGTTAAGATAGTGTTTCAAAGCCACTAGTGTGGTTTTGCACCAGTTTTTGAAGAGCACTAATGGCATCACAGACTCGATGGACATGTCTGAGTGAACTCCAAGAGATGGTGATGAGCAGGGAGGCCTGGTGTGCTGCAATTCATGGGGTCGCAAAGAACCGGACACGACTGAGCGACTGAACTGAACTGAATGTCAATCAAGGGCTTCCCTGGTAGCTCAGCTGGTAAAGAATCTGTCTGCAATGCAGGAGACCTGGATTCCATCCCTTGGTTGGCAAGATCTCCTGGAGGAGGGCATGGCAGCCCACTCCAGCATTCTTGCCTGGAGAATACCCATGACAGAGGAGCCTGGCGAGCTACAGTCCACGGGGTTGCCAAGAATCAGACACAGCTAAGCACAGCACAGCACAATGTCAGTCAAATAATTCCTGTGTCAGTTTTAGACAAGAATCTATTGATGTTTTTATAGCAGAGGCAAGGATGTCAGGAGGGGGTGCAGTGGAAAGGGTTAGCAACATGTGGCTGAAACAAAGCTGTCCTTGAAAGAGATAAACTTAAAAAGGTATTTGGCTGCAAGGCATAAGGACATGCTGCCAGAAGGAGTTGCTCAAACTAGATGCCCAATCAAGTAGGACCATAAGTGTCCTTTTTGAGATCTGAAGAGAAACTAGTAACTTGGCCAAGAAATTCAGTGTGTGAATGTGATTTAATTTACTGACATGCATGTGAATTAACACACATGTGCATACATACACACTCACAAGCACACATATTCCAATGAAAACAAAATTTCCACAAGCAGTTCCTTCAGATAATGTCTTTTATTGTTTACTGAGAAAGCAGTACACAAATTTTCAAGTTGTTTCCATCTCTGTATAAGTGTGTTTCCAACATGTTTTTCATGCAGTAGGGATTTATGAAAGAGGGTGTAAACTCCAGAGCCAGTGGTGAGGGTGGGACAGATCTTTGAGGAAGATGGGAAAGCCAGCAAGTCAGACACTGTAGGTTCACTACAAGTTCTTGGTGGGGGTACTTTGAGTAGGTTCCTCCCTCTTCAAGGAATGTTCTGAACTGCCAAGCCCTATTGGCCCCTCCATAAGTTAATTACATCTATTTTCTCTAGAGACCACAAATGGGCTTTAAAAGCATAGCTACGTGCATATCACTAAGAGTGGACTGCTCTAACATCCTATCTTGACATACTGAAGGATTCGTGCAGACATTGCAGATCCCTGAGAATGTGAAATCATTAAAGAATGAGGCAAATATCCCTGTGGTTACCTGCATCTCTGCCTTAGAGGTTTAATGGTACTTAACCAAATGATATATTAATATATATTGATTAATATGATTTAAATGTTTCTTTATCACACTGTAACTTCCAGATTGTCTTTAGAAAAGAAAAAAGGTACAAAGTATGCATTTGTGTGTGTGTGTGTGTGTGTGTGATTAAGCAAAATTCTTCCTGATGGCTATTGAATTCTTAAAAGTAATCTTTGGAATCTGTGAATAAATGGCTTACTAATGAAATCAAAGAAGATTTGTCAGGAAATGAATAAGGTTATTCTTTTCTTCTGATCATAATGGTAATTTGGTTAAAGGCTAACTAAAGTAAAAATGAATGGGAGGAGTATTTCCTGGGTTTCTCATCTTGTTAATCTGGTCAAATACAAGACACTTCAACTAAAGTAGGCTGATGGTTATCACTGCTTCACTGAAGGAGAAAAGAAAATGGAATGTGGATACAACTTGACATTGGCTAGCGGTTACAATTACCATTAAAAGTGCAGAATATGTCAGTGTAAAGGATGCCAACTAAGCTCAAGAGCCTTTGAAACAATTCCTTGAGAGCTGGCCTTTGATCCTCCAGTCATGTCCAGAGACTTGCCCTGGTTTCAAAGCATTGGCGTTATTCCTGACAACAGCACTGCACTTTTGTCTGAGTCATGCCACCATTTTCTCCTTACTTATTCCCACCCTACTTTGGAATTCTAAATACTCGAACAATTGTCATGCTCCAGGAAGCTCTTGTGGCCACTCACGATATCCAGTGGTGATGCTGATGAGTTGCCTAATGCATAGATATGATGTTTGGGGCCAGACTTATAACTGGGGAGGAGGGGCCTTCACTGAAGCTTAAGCCACAGTGGTGTCATCACTGCCAAGTGAAAGTGTTAGTAACTCAGTCATGTCCGAATCTTTGCAACCCCATTGATTGTAGCTCACGAGGCTCCTCTGTCCATGGAATTCTCCAGGCAAAAATATTGGATTGGGTTGCCATTCCCTTCAGAGGATCTTCCAGACCCAGGGATTGAACCCAGGTCTCCTGCATTGCAGGTGGATTCTTTACCATTTGACCTAACAGAGAAGCCCATCATCATTGCCAATCTCCTGTGAAATATACTGGACTCCATGGTTGATATTTAAATTTCATATCAACTGGAGAATCCTTAGTCCTGATGTTCCTGATAAGCAACAACCTTTGGTTTTGTAGGATTTAGTCTAACTCCCCAGGTAATCCTGTGGTCATGTGTAGGATGAGCATGCCTACAGAGTCATTAGATCCATGTATATGTTGGGCAAGGGATTGAACCTCAAAGCCAATGATTTCAAAATCCAAGGCAGGGAGTGGGAAGAGTGATGAAGAGTCAGAATCACGTAGTCCTCAAGTGAGTAGGGACAGGGAAAGAGTGGAGAGTTAACATCGCCCAGGGAAATGTACTAGGATTGTCTTACAGAGGAGGAGTTTCTGCAATCAGATGCCCTAAGTGCAGATCTGGTCTCTCTTCTGACCCCAGGTGAATTTGGACAAGATGCTTAACCTCATTGCAACTCTATTTCCTCATCTCCAAAATGGAGATAATCATCGTCATGCCTCCTAAAGGGATTCATAGGGAATCAGGATTCCCTGGTGGCTCAGATGCTAAAGAATCCATCTGCAATGCAGAAGACCTGGGTTCATTCCCTGGGTTGGGAAGATCCCCTGGAGCAAAGGGAATGGGTACCCACTCCAGTATTCTTGCCTGGAGAATTCCATGAACAGAGGAGCCTGACAGGCTATGGTCCATCGGGTCACAAAGAATCAGACACGAATGAGTGAATTTCACTTTCACTAAAGACACTGGCTATTGGCCATGGGGTTGCAAAGAGCTGGACAAAACTGAGTGACTGAGCATAGGATTAAAAAGTCCACACTCAATAATTACAGTTGCTGCTACTAGTAGTAGTAAATTTAATTAGTGTTAACTTTATCTTTTTTAATTAATTAATTAATTTTTTATTTCTGGCTGGGCTGAGTCTTCGTTGCTGCCTGGGCTTCTCATTGCAGTGGCTTCTCTTGTTCTGGAGCACAGGCTCTAGAATGCAGACTGTAGTAGTTGTTGCTCATGGGCTTAATTGTCCCAGGGCATGTAGAATCCTCCTAGACCAGGGAATCAAACTCATGTCCCCTGCACTTGCAGTCAGACTCTCAACCACTGTGCGTGCATCCTCAGTCACTTTAGATGTGTCCAACTCTTTGTGACCCCATGGACCATAACCCACCAAGCTCCTCTGTCCATGAGATTTTCCTGGCAAGAATACTGGAGCAGGTTGCCACGCCCTCCTCAAGGGGGTCTTCCCAACCCAGGGAGCAAATCCAAGTCTCCTTCCCTGCATCTCCTGCACTGCAGGCGATTCTTTATTGATGAGCAGTGGGGAAGCCCCTCCACCAGTGTACCACCAGGGAAGTCGAGCATTAACTTTATTTAAAAGCTGCCTTATTTCCTCACTGATCAAAACGCCGTTTCCAAAGTCTGATGTGCCTTCTTAAAAGCATGTTTCACAGAAAAAAAAAAAATTTTTAAGCATATTTCAAAGCTATGGAGAGAGCTGAGTGGGGTGGCCTGGTAGCTCCATGTCTCCAGCCAGCTTGTCCCTCGCAGTGCAAGCCACACTTGACTTTCACACAAAACTCAAGCAATAAGCAGAGTAACAATCTGCACACACAAGCAGGACTTGGGTGATCACATGGTCTCAAGAGTGTTCAGGGTCAGTGATGTCAATGCACAGGGGAGATGGTCACCTAAGGAAATATCAGCTCACTGTCTTGCATTCAGGCACTTGTGAGAGAATGCTTTCACTCCTTTGTTGAAAGAGATCAGGTTCTCTGCCTTCTAATTTCTGTCCTTATAATGTTATGCCATCAAAATATCTAATTGCTGGCTTTTTAAAATAATAATAATAATTAACATTTACTAACTGCTTACTGTGATTTCAGTGGAAGGCTTTAAATGTATTGCCTTATCTAATACAGTTATCCATTGATATGAGTTATATGTTTATAATTGCATTTTTATTGAAGTATAATTGATTTACAATGTTGTGTTAGTTTCTGGTGTACAGCAAAGTGATTCATTGTGTGTGTGTGTGTGTGTGTGTGTGTATTCTTTTTCATTTTTGGCAGTGCCTCACAGCTTGTGGGATATTGTTCCCTGACCAGGGATTGAACCCAGGCTTTCAGCAGTAAAAGCACAGAGTCCTAACCACTGGACCACCAGGGAATTTACGTTTCTCATATGCTTCTCCATTATGGCTTGTTACAGGATATTGAGCGTGCTCTCTGTGCTATATAGTAGGACCTTGTTGTTTAACTATTTTATAGATACTGGTGTGTATCTGTTCATTACAAATTCCTAGTTTATCCCTCCATTGCTTTCTCATAGTGTGTTTTCCATGTTCTGAGTCTATTTCCATTTTGCAAATAAGTTTATTTGTATCACATTTTAGATTCCATGTAAATGTGATATCATATGATATTTGTCTCTGTCTGACTTACTTCCCTTAGTATGATAGTCTCTAAGTCCATCCATATTGCTGCAAATGGCATTATTTCATTCTTTTTTATGGCCAAGTAGTATTCCATTGCTTATGTATACCACATCTTCTTTATCCATTCATCTGTTGATTAACATTTAGGTTGCTTCCATGTCTTGGCTATTGTAAATAGTGCTTCAATAAACACTGGGGTACATGTATCTTTTTGAATAAGAGTTTCCTCTAGATATATGCCCAGAAATGGGATTTCAGGATTGTACATTTAGATTTTGTTTTACATAGTGGCTGCACTAATTTACATCCCCATCAACAATATAGGAAGGTTCCTTTTACTCCATACCTTCTCCAACATTTATTCTTTGTAGGTTTTTAGTGAAAACCATTCTGAATGATGTGAGGTGATACCTCATTGTAGTTTTTATTTATATTTCTCTAATAGTTAGCAAAGTAGAGTATCTTTTGATATGCCTATTGGCCAACTGTATGTCTTCTTTGGAGAAATGCCTGTTCAAGTCTTTTGCTCATTCCTTAATTGGGATGTTTTTGTTGTTGTTGCTGTTTTTGTTGATTTGTGTGAACTGTTTGTACATTTTGGAAATTAGGCCCTTGTCAGTCCCTTGGCTTTTTTCTATTATGGGTCAGTACTCTAAAAATAGTGTTAGTAGGTACTAGATAATAGTTGTTAATTTTGTCTTTAATACAAACATACTGCCCTTTTGATCTAGGATTTTAAGACTTGGGTGAAGCAAACAACTAGCCAGAATTCATTCAGTGGTGAGGTTCTCTATGCAGGCTCAGTCCCTTCTTTATCTATTTTTTTAAACCACATGCTTTTCCTCTTTGGCAACTCGTTTCCCCTCTAGTCACACTTGTTTCATTTTGTTCCCACCCTGGTCACACAATTTGAAAAGTACTGAGATTGCTCCATATATTGTGCATGTTGTTACCTCTCCTTTGTACATGAGGAAACTGAGGCTCAGAATGATAAAAAATTGTTAACATCACCTCAGTGGTAAAGTGAAGATAGATCCAGGGTTCAGATTTGGGTAATGGTGGCTTCTAAGTCCATCATCTTTCCACTAAGGTGATCTTTCAGCCCCCAGCATGTGTTTTATCCAGACTTGAGCCTTCCTTTAGTCTTGTCCCCTTCATTCCCAACTTCAGACCTTTCAGTGTGTTAGAGGACAATCTGTGTTTTGTTTTGCCACACCACATGGCACGTGGGATCTTAGTTCCCCAACCAGGGATTGAACCTGCACCCCTTGTGTTGAAAGCTCAGAGTCTTAACCACTGGACCCTTGGGGAAGCCCTCGACCACACTTCTGAAGAGGCTTCCCAGTCCTGCACACGTCGTTCCTACCCTTCTTCAGCCTGAGGTATGCAGTCGCCACCTTAGACATGGGTCAGAGTCCCAAGGATGGGAAGGGTGAACTCAAACCCATGAGAAAGGACCTGCAGTGGGAAGCTGTGAGAACTCTGGCCCTGCTTACTAGAACCACTAGAACCAAGAAGTGAGGAGAGCCCATGCTAATTCCCCCCTGCCTAGAACCACTGAACTCCAAATTGTGGTGGCACAGAAGAAGTGAGGAGAGCCCATGCTAATTCCCCCCTGCCTAGAGAAACGCAGACTCAGGATCTCTGTTCCAGGGCTTAGAGTGAGGGCTCAGATTCTAGTACAGGCTTTGATTTCAGTCCTGGTCTCACCACGCACCAGCTCTGCCACCTTGGACTGATTGCCTAGCTTCTCTGTGACTCAGTTTCCTCATCTGTAAATGGAGATATAACATCAACATACAATTCAGTTTTGTTGTGACCATGAACCACAATAATCATACCTGAAAAATATCTAGTGTGGTGCCTGGTACATAGTTGGTGCTGTTCAATCACTAAGTCATGTCCGACTCTCAGGGACTCCAGGAACTTTGGCACACCAGGTTCACCTGTCCATGAAATTTTCCAGGTAAGAATACCAGTTGTTGTTCAGTCACTAAACTGTGACTCTTTGCGACCCCACGAACTACAACATACCAGGCTTCCCTGTCCTTCACTCTCTCCCGGAAATTGCTCAAATTCATGTCCATTCAGTCAGTGATGTGATCTAACCATCTCATCCTCTGTTGCCCCCTTCTCCTCCTGCCCTCAATCTTTCCCAGAATCAGGGTCTTTTCCAGAGAGTTGGCTCATCACATCAGGTGGCCAAAGTATTGGTGCTTCAGCTTCAGCAGCAGTCTTTCCAATGAATATTCAGGGTTGATTTCCTTTAGGACTGACTGCTTCCCTGATGGTTCAGATGGTAAAGGATACTGGAGTGGGATTGCCATTTCCTCCTCCAGGGGATCTTCCTGTCCCAGGGACTGAACCCAAGTCTCCTGTGTCTTCTGCACTGGCAGGTAATTCTTTACCACTGAGCCACCTGGGAAGCCCCTGGTACATAATTCAGTTCAGTTCAGTTCAGTTCAGTCACTCAGTCATGTCTGACTCTTTGCAACCCCATGGACCACAGCATGCCAGGCCTCCCTGTCCATCACCAACTGCTGGAGCCTACCCAAACCCATGTCCACTGAGTCGGTGATGCCATCCAACCATCTCATTCTCTGTCGTCCCCTTCTCTTCCTGCCTTCAATCTTTCCCAGCATCAGGGTGCTTCAAAAAAATTAACTGTTTTGGGGACTTTCCTGGGCTTCCCTGGTGGCTCAGATGGTAAAAAAAAAAAAAAATCCTCTTGCAATGCGTGAGATCTGAGTTCCATCCCTAGGTTGGGAAAATCCCCTGGAGGTGGACATGGCAATCCACTCCAGTATTCCTGCCTGGAGAACCCTCATGGACAGAGGAGCCCAGCAGGCTACAAGTCCATGGGGTCACAAAGAATCAGACGTGACTGAGCATCCAATGGCTAATACGTCATGCTGCCAATGCAGGCAGAGCAAGTTTGATCTTTGGTCAAGAAGCTAAGATCCCACAAGCTGTGCAGTGCAGCCAATAAATTAAAAAATAATAATAGTAACAGTTCTTGTTGATACTAGAAGTTTGTGATTTTTTCTTAGGCAAAAAAAAGATCTCACGCAAACTTTCTGGCCCCCAAGACCAGTAGAGAGTTTGGAGTTCTGAGTTTGCCTTCTGTCATGGCATCCACACACAAAGGCAGTTATTTTTCAGTTCACTTCTGTCTGGAACGCTCCCTAATAGGAAGCTCTCCCCGAGAGCATTCCAAAGGCAAGGCAGAAGCTACCCCTCACTTTCTAACATAAATGATTAGAGACCTCACAGCTTGTGAAGACCCCAGAGTCACTTCCTTATTCACAAGCACATCAGTATGCCACCATTCCTTTCTTTGCTAAGCCCAATTTCACTGTTCTGTATTTTGTCCCTTCTATGTGCCGGGCACTGAGTTTGGTGCATAAGCCCCATTGGATGAAAGAGACAGCATCCCAGTGGATCATAATCTAGTGGAGAATGGAAAGTAACCAGTATACCAGCAAAAACACTATCACTGGAAATTGTGATAAGTTCTATGATGGATAAAATCAGAGACAACAGTGTAATGGGGAATCTACCCAGAAGGGGAATAAAGGGAGAGACTCTCTGATGAAGAGACATTTAACCTGAGGACTGAAAGGGGACCTGCCAGGCAAACGAGAAGGCAGAGAACAGGTGAGTGCTTGGAGGGACTGAAGGAAGGCAGGTGGAGCTGGGGCACAGCAGGGAGCAGAGCATTTGTGAGGTGGGAGATCCTCCAGGTTCCACTTTTACAATTGGCCTCCTGTTTGCATCTCATGGGACACTAAGACCTGAGCTTCAGGCTGAATATTTACAACTAGTCTCCTGTTTGCTTTTCCTGAGAAGGGAGATTGGAGGGCTCCAGGTAACACATTTATCATCAGCCTCCTGTTTGCATCTCAAAATAGAAATAAAACAGAAACAGGGTAGACAGCTTTGTCTCTTGTAAACACCTTAAGATAACAGTCAAGGCAAGAACAAAGAGAGGCAAAACCTTGTTTGAGTAAAGGATTAAGGGATTGCCACTCTCCCTCCCCCTACTTCTTGGGGCAAGGGAGACACTCCACTTGCTAGAAAGGCTCTTTGGGGTCAAAAGTCAGAATAATGCCAGGCTTGCTCTTCCCAGAAGCCTTCCTGTCAAGATCCATCTTGGCTAAGGAGTGAGTGCTTTGCTCAGGAGAGGATCTTAAGACAAATTAGCCAGAGGGGGACAAAACAAGATAATTGGCCTAAAGGAGGACAAAGACGCAAGAAATTGTTCCCATATAGTGCAGCCATGAAATCAAAAGATGCTTGCTTCTTGAAAGGAAAGCTAGACAAACCTAGGCAGCATATTAAAAAGCAGAAACTTTTCCAACAAAGGTCCATGTAGCTATGGTTTTCTAGTAATCGTGTACTGGTGTGAGAGTTGGACAATAAGGAAGGCTGAGTGCCAAAGGATTGATGCTTTTGAACTGTGGTGTTGGAGAAGACTCTTAAGAGTCCCTTGGACTGCAAGGGATCCAACCAGTCCATTCTAAAAGAAATCAACTCTGAGTGTTCATTGGAGGGACTGTTGCTGAAATTGAAGCTCTGATACTTTGACCACCTGATGCAAAGAGCTGACTCATTGGAAAATATCCTGCTACTGAGAAAGACTGAAGGCAAAAAGAGAAGGGGTTGCAAAGAATGAGATGGTTAGATAGCCTCACCAACTCAATGGACATGCATTTGAGCAAACTCCGGGAGATAATGGAGGACAGAGGAGCCTGGCTGGTTTCAACTCTTGGGGTTGCACAGAGTCGGATACAATTTAGCGATAGAACAACAATATAAAGGATTTAAACTTCCCAAAGGCGTGACTCTCTCTCTGAGTTCGCCTGTGGGTCTTTCTGCATGTACTTTTCTTTACCAATATACTTCTTCCTTTTCTCCTTACCTTCTGCCTCCTCGCCTGAATTCTTTCTTGACAAGGCAGGCATGGACTACGGATCCAGGCCCCAGCTGCTGGCCTCTGTGGTCTAATGGTTGAGGATTCATGGTCTAGGAACTAAGATCTTGCTCCCTGCTACTGCTCACTGACATTTGCTGCTGCGTGTGTCCAGAATCAGTTGGAGAATATCTTGGTCCCAAGTGAGGCAGGCATTGAGGACTCTGGTAGAGCTAGAATTTTATTTTCAAAAAACCTTACTTCTTTTACCTTTCTAAACAAAATGGGCCTTAGGAAGCACTGCTGTCAATAAAGCTAGTGGAGACAGTGAAATTCCAGCAGAGCTATATAAAATCCTAAAAGATGACCCTGTCAAAGTGCTACACTCAATAGGTGAGCAAATTTGGAAAACCCAGCAGTGGCCACAGGACTGGAAAAAGTCAGTCCTCACCTCAATTCGCAAGAAGGGCAGTATTTAAAGAATGTTCAAACCACCAGACAATCGCATTCATCTCCCGTGCTCCTAAGGTCACGCTCAAAACTGCATTCTAGGCTACAGCACTATGTGAACCAAGAACTTCCAGACATCCAATTTGGGTTTGGAAAAAACAGGAACCAGAGATCAAATTGCCAACACTGACTGGATCATAGAGAAAACAAGGGAATTCCAGAAAAGCATCGACCTCTGTTTCATTGACTATGCTAAAGCCTTTGCCTGTGTGTTGTGCTGTGCTTAGTCACTCAGTCGTGTCCAACTCTTTGTGACCCCATGGACTGTAGCCCACCAGGATCCTCTGTCCATGGTGATTCTCTAGGCAAGAATACTAGAGAGGGTTGTCTTGCCCTCCTCCAGGGATCTTCCCAACCCAGGGATCGAACCCAGGTCTTCCACATTGCAGGCAGATTCTTTATCACCTGAGCCACCAGGAAAGCCCAAGAACACTGGAGTGGGTAGCCTACCCCTTCTCCAGGGGAGCTTCCCAACCCAGGAATAAACCGGTCTCTCCTGCATTGCAGGCAGATCCTTTACCAGCTGAGCTACCCGAGAAGCCCTAAACATATCTAGAAACACTCATTTGGAGAAAGATGTTTTCATACAGTCTGGGTGAAAATGAAGCCATCCAACAGAACTGCGCCATAAACAACACCGACAAGTATAGACTTCCAGGCTAGAATCCTTCCCAAGCCCGTGGTTCCCGACTGCCTCTTTCTGGTCCAGGACCCTGGCCACACTCTGTGTTAAACGGTCACCACTGGGTACATCTTCTGTTTGCTGTTAGTGTGAGGGAAAGGAGCCTGGATCTGCTGGTAGCCCGTCTGCAGCCCGTCCAGGAACAGGGGCACTGGGGTGATGGGCACCGAGTCTGGCTGCATGGTGTAACCCACGAAGCAGGAGGCAGGTCCTGCCCCTGATGGGGCACGATCTGGCTTTCTGGCAGTTGAGCATGACGTCATGGGCATGTTCGTGGTGCCCTTGGGCAAGCAACAGTTGGTCTGGGACCTGATCAGGGGTGCCTGGACCCCCGAGTTAGCCCTGGAGCTGGACAGTGTGGATCATAACAAACTGTGGAAAACTCTTAAAGAGATAGGGATAATAGACTATATTACCTGTCTCCTGAGCAACCTGTATGCAGGTCAAGAAACAATAGTTAGAACCTTGTATGGAACAACTGACTGGTTCAGAACTGAGAAAGGAGTACAACAAGACTGTTTACTGACACACTTTATTTAATTTATATGCAGAGCACATCATGAGAAATGCTGGGCTGGATGAATTACCTGCTGGAATCAAGATTACCAGGAGAAATATCAACAACCTCAGATATGCAGATGATACCACTCTAATGGCAGAAAGCAAACAGGAATTAAAGAACCTATTGATAAATGTGAAGGAGGAGAGTGAAAAAAGCCGGCTTAAAACTAAATGGTAAAAAAGCTAAGATCATGGGCATCCAATCCCATCACTTCATGGCTTTCTAGTGAAAGGGAAAATGTGGAAACGGTGACAGGTTTCCTCTTTTTGGGCTCTAAAATTGTTTCAGATGGTGATTGCATCCAGAAAATTAGAAGATTGCGTATTGGCAGGAAAGCTATGACAGACCTAGACAATGTGTTAAAAAGCAAAGAGATCACTTTGCTGACAAAGTGTGTATAGTCTAGGTTATGGTCATTCCAGTCACATGGGGTTGAGACAGCTGGACTATAAAGAAGGCAGAATGCCAAAGAATTGATTCTTTAGAGCTGTGGTGCTGGAGAAGACTCTTGAGAGTCCCCCAGACAGCAAGGAGATGAAAACAGTCAATCTTAACAGAAATCGACCTTGAATACTCATTAGAAGAACTGATGCTGAAGCTGAAGCTCCAATAATTTGGCCATCTGATGTGAAGAGCCAGCTCATTGGAAAAGACCCTGAGGCTGGGAAAGATTGAAGGCAGAAGGAGAAGAGGGCAACAGAGGATGAGATGGTTGGATGGCACCATCAGTGCAATGGACATGAACTTGGGCAAACTCTGGGAGACGGTGGGGCACAAGGAGGCCAGGTGTGCTGCAGTCCATGGGGTTGCAAAGAATCAGACATGTCTTGGCAACTGAACAACAACAAGAGACAAATGGAGAGACTTCTCTCGGCAGTCCAGTGATTAAGACTCTGTGCGTCCACTGCAGGGCACAGGGTTCAATTACTGGTTGGTGAATTAAGACCCTGCCTGCCGCAGAGGGCAGCCAAATTTTTTTTTTAATTTAAAACAAAATGGCACCCAAATCTCATTTGTTCCAATGACTAACAAATTCATGAATAGACTGTTTGTCCCCTACTCCTGTCTCCCCTCTCTGAATCCTTTTATAAATGATGTCACCCATCTCAGCCCTTGGCAGTGGAGTTATTTGCTTATCTGAGCCCCCCATAAGCAACACAGGAAATCATTTTTCTTGGAATAGGGAGTTTTTCACATTTACCACTGCTCCCATGTATAATCACCAAACATTTGCCCACATAGTTCTCTTGCATTAAACTACACTTCCAGGCAAAAAGATGAGTATGCATATTAGCTCAGAGCTTGGACATGCAACAGCAGACTGGTTCCAAATAGGAAAAGAAGTACATCAAGGCTGTATATTGTCACNCATGGGGTCACAAAGAGTCAGACATGACTGAGCAACTGAACTGAACTGATTTTTGTTAAAATGAAGCTCTCAGAGGAATAAATAATCTTTTCTGTGTCTGCTGGATTTAAAGACTAGATTCTAACAGTCTTAGGAGAGTTAGGTGTTAGCATAGCTTTCAAAGACCAAGAGTGAGCTCATTTCAGCCAAAACATGGCAGGAGAGACCCCGTGTGTTCAGTTTGAGTAATAGCTACTGACATGAACCTGGTTTTCCCCTGATTAGAAACAGAATAAATCAGGAGCTTGGAATGAACACAATACACTACTATATATGACAGATGACTAATGGGGGCCTACTGTCTAGTCCAGGGAACTCTACCTAATATTCTGTGATAACACATATGAGAAAAGAGACCATTTATTTATAAAAATAAGTGACATTTCACATTTAAAAAAAAGAAAATTATAGGAATTAAAGGTAAAAACATTCTTTATGCACCAGAGCCATTCTTAAGAAGTTTATTTTTTTCTGTAATTAGTTGCCACATTTCCAAATACAACTTAATAAACAAGAAAGTCAGCTCAGATTCAGTGTCACTAAGAAATAGGAAGTTAGCCTTAAAAATGCATTCCAATATACATTAGGTGTAGACGAGTACTGTTTGAATCCACTTACATAAGTTACCTGCATGCATGCCTGCCAAGTTACTTCAGTTGTATCTGACACTTTGCGACCCTATGGACTACAGCCCACCAAGCTCCTCTGTCCGTGGGATTCTCTAGGCAAGAATACTGGATGGACTGACAGGTCCTCTTCCAGGGGAACTTCCCAACCCAGGGATCAAACCTGTGTCTCTTATATCTCCTGCATTGGCATACGCTCTAAGTTGTTTCAGTCATGTCCAACTCTCTGTGACCCTCTGGACTGTGGCCTGTCAGGCTACTCTATCTATGGGATTCTCCAGGCAAGCATACTGGAGTGGATTTCCATGCTCTCCTCCAGGGGATTTTCCCAACCCAGGGATTTGAAGCTGCACCTGTTACATCCTATCTTGGCAGGCAGATTCTTCACTACCAGAGCCATCTGGGAAGCCCATAGATAGTACCTCAGTTCAGTTCAGTTGCTCAGTCGTGTCCGACTCTTTGCGACCCCATGAATTGCAGCACGCCAGGCCTCCCTGTTCATCACCATCTCTCGGAGTTCACTCAGACTTGCGTCCATCGAGTCCATGATGCCATCCAGCCATCTCATCCTCGGTCGCCCCCTTCTCCTGCCCCCAATCCCTCCCAGCATCAGAATCTTTTCAAATGAGTCAACTCTTTGCATGAGGTGGCCAAAGTACTGGAGTTTCAGCTTCAGCATCATTCCTTCCAAAGAAATCCCAGGGTTGATCTCCTTCAGAATGGGCTGGTTGGATCTCCTTGCAGTCCAAGGGACTCTCAAGAGTCTTCTCCAACACCACAGTTCAAAAGCATCAATTCTTCGGCGCTCAGCCTTCTTCACAGTCCAATTCTCACATCCATATATGACCACAGGAGAAACCATAGCCTTGACTAGATAGTACCTAGAATAGTCAAATTTCTAGAGTCAGAAAGAAGATTGGTAGATGCCAAGGGTTGGGGATGGGGTGGGAAGTGAGGAGTCAGTGTTTAATGGGGACAGAATTTCAGTTCAGAAGGTGAAAAGTTCAGGAGATAGATGATTGTGAGAGTTTCACAACAATGTGAATGTACTTTGTGCCACTGAAATGTACGGTAAATATGGTTAAAATAGTATGCATTATATTATGTGACTTTTACAATAGAAAACATTGATAAAATAAATGGATCTGCAGAAGCCAGGTCAGTAATGAGCTGTCTTTCAGCCTTGATGAGACATGGTGTTACCATTGGTGAACATAGTACATTTGGTCCAGGTACTATCCAGTGGTCATTTCAACTCTAAACTTTCAGGAGCCTGTGATGATGACTGGAGATCTGGGTTCTAGTCTTGCCTTTGCCTTAAGTGGTTAAGTCACTGAGCTTCACCCGGTCTCAGGGTCAAGAAGGAGCTAGGGGATTGGATTCAGTGCTCTTGTAGGCTCTTCTCTGCTACGTTCAACTCGTAACTTTCAAAACTTCCACCCAAATTCCCAGGCCTGAAAGAGTCCCCACTGCAACTTGTCCAAATATATGGCACTCCCCGAGCTTGGCTGTCAGAGTTTGGGAACACTGTGCTCCCTGTTCCCAAAAAAGAAGACCTGAGTACAAAAGGCCAGTCGGGAGCCAGGGAAGAAAGACTCAGACATGAAACCATGGGAAGCACGTTGGACTCTTCAAACACCCTCTCATCAAGCAGGGCTGGGAACTGGGTGGAGGACCTGCTTGACACTATCTCTGCCTGGATAAGGACTCCCAGACTCCACCTGCTGGGCGTGAGTGGCCTCTGAGTGTTTTGCAGTCCTCTGAGATACATTACTATTCTTTGAATTTCTAATCTTCTGGCCCAGGCTGGTGCATCAAAAAAGTTCAGATTTATTTGGCATTGAATGTGGCAGGCAATGTTCAGAACATTTTGCATATTTTAACTCATTTCACCTTCACTACAAGAGCCTCTGCAGGCAATTACTGTCCCCACCACGTGGGTAAAGAACTCTTAAGCCAGAGGTTAAGTAACCAGTTTGAGACCACACAGCTCCTAAGGGAACCTCAAGTCCAGGCAGTCAGCTCCACAACCCATGGTCTTGGTCAGCCCCCAATACTCTGAACCCCGCAGCTCTGCAGAGTGGCTGCAGAGCTGCATTAATGAATACATGTTGAGTGAATCAATGTTGAGTGAATGCTTGACTGGATCAAAATGCAACTCACTTCAAGATTCAAGATCCCACTGAGCAGTGTTCCTAGATTCCAGATTCTCCCAGCCCCTTCTCTTCCTTTCTGGGAACTAAGATCCCTCATGCTGCTGGACAACTAAGCCCCTGAACCTCAACGAAGACTCAGCACAACTAAAGAAACAAAATAAGTAAGTATATGCTAGCAAATGTTTTCAGTAGAGAAATTAGTTAAGTTCTGATTCGATTTTTTTTTTTTTTTTTTGGCCACACCACTCAGATTTTGTGATCTTATTTCCTTGACCAGGGAGCAAACCTAGGGCCATTGCTAGGAAAATACTGAGTCCCCATCTCCGGACCACCAGGAAAACTCAAATTTTTAAAGAACTGCTGGAAACTCAACAGAGAAAATCACACATGCAACAATAACAACAAAAAAACAACAAATACCAAAACACAGAGTTCTGAGATGTTATGTGTTGTCAGAATTGGGTCAGCCCCGCAGCCTGGTGGGCTACGGTCCATGAGGTTGCAAAGAATCAAACACCACTGAGTGACTAATGTTCCCATACTGAAAGGTCTTCCAAGGTGGCACAGTGGTAAAGAATCTCCTTGCCAATGCATGAGTCACAAGAGATGTGGGTATGATCCCTGGGCTGGGAAGATCCCCTGGAATGGCAACCCAGTTACAGTATTCTTGTCTGGAAGATTCCATGGATAGAGGAACTAGCAGGTTACAGTTCATTGGGTTGCAAAGAGTTGAACACAACTGAGCACATACCCCCACACACATCCATTCTAAAACACAAGCACCGGGTTCAAAAACAAAATGCAATTCAATTCTATGCCTACTTTACCTTTTTTTTTAATGTCAGCATAGCTGGTTGCTCAGTCATTAAGTTGTGACAGACTCTTTGAGACCCCATGGACTACAGGACTACAGGCTTCCCTGTCCTTCACTATTTCCTGGAGTTTGTTCAAACTCGTATCCATTAAGCTGGTGATGCCATTCAAACATCTCATCCTCTGTTGTCCCCTTCTCCTCTTGCCCTCAGTCTTTCCCAGCATCAGGGTCTTTTCCANCTTCTAATTTCATGGCTGCAGTCACCATCTGAAGTGATTTTGGAGCCCAAAAATATAAAGTCTGACACTGTTTCCATGGTTTCCCCATCTATTTCCCATGAAGTGATGGGACCAGATGCCATGATCTTCGTTTTCTGAATGTTGAGCTTTAAGCCAACTTTTTCACTCAGGACTGATTTCCTTTAGGATTGACTAGTTTAGTCTCCTTGCTGTCCAAGGGACTCTCAAGAGTCTTCTCCAACACCACAGTTCAAAAGCATCAGTTTTTGGAGCTCAGCCTTCTTTATGGTCCAGCTCTCACATCCATACATGACTACTGGAAAAATCATAGCTTTGACTATGTGGATCTTTGTTGGCAAAGTAATGTCTCTGCTTTTTAATATGCTGTCTAGGTTTGTCATAACTATTCTTCCAAGAAGCAACCGTCTTTTAATTTTGTGGCTGCAGTCACCATCTGCATTGATTTTGGAGACNAAAAATCATAGCTTTGACTATGTGGATCTTTGTTGGCAAAGTAATGTCTCTGCTTTTTAATATGCTGTCTAGGTTTGTCATAACTATTCTTCCAAGAAGCAACCGTCTTTTAATTTTGTGGCTGCAGTCACCATCTGCATTGATTTTGGAGACCAAGAAAGTGAAATCTGACACTGTTTCCACATTTTCCCTGTGTATTTGCCGTGGAGTGATAGGACCAGATGTCAATATCTTAATTTTTTTAATGTTGAGTTTTAAGTGAACTTTTTTACTCTCTCTTTCACTCTCATCAAAAGACTCTCAGATTCCTTTTCACTTTCTGCCATTAGAGTGGTATTATTTGCATATGTGAGGTTGATATTTTTTCAGCATGCAAGAAGCTATTCTTTGAAGGTGAACATTTTCAAGTTTATTTTTATAAATATATGGCAAATGGTAAGAAACAAGCTTATTAAAGTGTTTTAAGATTACAGTTAGAGGGAGCCAATGTAGGAAAAGCTGTAAATTAAAGATGAAAAGGTGAAATGGCACAGACCTAATCATAGTTCATAACATTGTACAGGAGGCGGTTATCAAAACCATCCCCAAGAAAAAGAAATGCAAGAAGGCTAAATGGTTGTCTGAGAAGGGCTTAAAAATAGCTGAGAAAAGAAAGAGAAGCAAAAGGCAAAGGAGAAAAGGAAAGATATATCCATCTGAATGCAGAATTCCAAAGAATAGCAAGGAAAAATAAGAAAACATTCCTAAGTGAACAATGAAAAGAAACAGAGGAAAACAATAGAAGGGGAAAGACCAGAGATCTTTTCAAGGAAATTAGAGATACCAGGGGAACATTTCATGCAAAGATGGGCACAATAAAGGATAGAAACAATATGGTCCTAACAGAAGCAGAAGATATTAAGAAGAGGTGGCACGAATACACAGAACTATACAAAAAAGATCTTAATGACCCAGATAACCATGACGGTATTGATCACTCACCTAGAAACAGACATCCTGGAGTGCAAAGTCAAGTGGGCCTTAGGAAGCATCATTACAAACAAAGCTAGCGGAGGTGATGGAATTCCAGTTGAGCTATTTCAAATCCTGAAAGATGATGCTGTGAAAGTGTTGCACTCAATATGCCAGCAAATTTGGAAAACTCAGCAGTGGCCACAGGACTGGAAAAGGTTAGTTTTCATTCCAATTCCAAAGAAAGACAATGTCAAAGAATGTTCAAACCACCGCAGAATTGCACTCATCTCACAAGCTAGCAAACAATGCTCAAAATTCTCCAAGGTAGGCTTCAGCAGTACATGAACTGAGAACTTTCAGATGTTCAAGCTGGATTTAGAAAAGGCAGAGGAACCAGAGATCAAATTGCCAGCATCTGTCGCATTATAGAAAAAGCAAGAGAATTCAAAAAAAAAAAAAAAAATCTGCTTCACTGACTATGCTAAAACCTTTGACTATGTGGATCACAACAAACTGTGGAAAATTCTTAAGGAAATAGGAATACCAGACCAGCTTATCTGCCTCCTGAGAAATCTGTGTGCAGGTCAAGAAACAATAGTTAGAACCAGACATGGAACAACAGATTGGTTCCAAATTGAAAAACGAGTATGTCAAAGTATATCACCTTGCTTATTTAATTTATATGCACAGTACATCATGTGAAATGTTGGGCCAGATGAAGCTGGAATCAAAATTGCCAGGAAGAATATCAATAACCTCAGATATGCAGATTACACCACCCTTATGACATAAAGCAAAGAGGAATTAAAGAGCTTTTTGATGAAGGTGAAAGAGGAGAGTGAAAAAGCTGCCTTAAAATTCAACATTCAAAAAACCGGATCATAGCATCTGGTTCCATCAGTTCAGTTCAGTTCAGTTCTATTCAGTCGCTCAGTCATGTCCGACTCTTTGTGACCTCATGAACCGCAGCACACCAGGCCTCCCTGTCCATCACCAACTCCTGGCGTCCACCCAAAACCCATGTCCATTGTGTCAGTGAGGCCATCCAACCATCTCATACTCCATCGTCCCCTTCTCCTCCTGCCCTCAATCTTTCCCACCATCAGAGTCTTTTCCAATGAGTCAGCACTTCGCATCAGGTGGCCAAAGTCAGCTTCAGCATCAGTCCTTCCAATGAACACCCAGGACTCCTTTAGGATAGACTGGATGGATCTCCTTGCAGTCCAAGGGACTCTCAAGAGTCTTCTCCAACACCACAGTTCAAAAGCATCGATTCTTTGGCACTCAGCTTTCTTTATAGTCCAACTTTCACATCCATACATGACCACTGGGAAAACCATAGCCTTGACTATATGGACCTTTTGTTGACAAAGTAATGTCTCTGCTTTTTAATATGCTGTCTAGGTTGGTCATAACTTTCTTTAAAAGGAGTAAGCATCTTTTAATTTCATGGCTGCAATCACCATCTGCCAGTTCCATTACTTCATGGCAAATTGAAGGGGAAACAATGGAAACAGTGAGAGACTTTATTTTCTTGGGCTTCAAAATCACTGTAGATGGTGACTGCAGCCATGAAATTAAAAGACGCTTGTTCCTTGGAAGAAAACCTATAACCAACCTAGACAGCATATTTAAAAGCAGAGACAATACTTTGCCGACAAAGGTAGTCTAGCCAAAGCTATGGGTTTTCCAGTAGTCATGTATAGATGTGAGAATTGGACCATAAAGAAAACTGATCACTGAAGAATACATGCTTTTGAATTGTGGTGTGTGTGGGAGAAGGCTCTTAAGAGTCTCTTGGACAGCAAGGAGATCCAACCAGTCTATCCTAAAGGAAATCAGTCCTGAATATTTACTGGAAGGACTGATGCTTAAGCTCAAACTCCAATACCAAACTCCAATGGTCACCTGATATGAAGAGCTGACTCATTGGAAAAGACCCTGATGCTGTGCAAGATTGAAGACAGGAGGAGAAGGGGATGGCAGAGGATGAGATGGTTGGATGGCATCACCTATTTGATGGACATGAGTTTGAGCAAGCTCCAGGAGTTGGTGATGGACAGGGAAGCCCAACATGCTGCAGTCCATGGAGTCCCAAACTGTTGGACATGACTGAGTGACTGAACTGAACTGATGCATGTTTTAAAAATCCTTAGTATGCAGTAGCTTCTGCATAACTTCCTACTCAGTTTTCTCCTTTTTTCCAGAGAATGAATTTATTAAAGTTGTATATCTAGATATAGATCTATATCTTTATCCTGTAGGACTCTTTTACTAACCAACCTAAGTAGTCCTTTGCTAACCATCTTCATATCCTACTCAGTGTTCCTGTATCAATACCACCTAAGGAGTCATCTCCAATTAATGGAAGCTTCCCTGGAAGATGGACTTTTCCTTCTTGTTAAATTCTGTGTATCGCTCAAAGACCCTGTAATTTTAATTAAGATCCAGATAGATTATCAATAGTCCCTGGACAACCAAAACTTCAGCTAATGATTTCTCTCATTCTGTCATTGTGTGATATAAAATCCATTGCTATATTCCTAGTGTTTTCTTAAAACGGTGCCAGAAACTAAATATGTGAAGAAGATATTTGAATAAGTGAATAAATAAATAAATACATGAATCAATATTTACCCTCTTTGAAAAACGGGTTCTTCAATGCTCTACTTTTTAATTTGACTTCGTTGAAAGCACCAGTTGGCTCTAAGTAATAACCCAATATTCTTTCATTTCACCAGAGGTATATAGAAGAATATATTGGACATTTTTTTCCATTGAATTAACCCTGAACTCTGTGATGCTGGGAAAAATTTAAAAAGGGAACAGTTTTAAGACTTACTCAAAGTACACACACTTCCTTTTATGTCATTTTGGATACTTGATTTCTAGACACTGAACACAAACACTGAGATAAATTCTATAATGGTATCTTATTTTCTGAGATGTAAATGCCCCTCTGAATCCTGTCATGACTTAGTTTTGAGGCTTAGGCAATAGGTGGAAATATTCAACACTCTGCATTTAATTAGAAGCTTTCACTGAATTCATTAGGACACAGATAAATAGTTTACATCAGGAGATTAAAGAACAATTAAAATAATTATAGGAGTACAGAAACAACTTTGAAACTAGTGAGAATTCTCCTAAATGTGTAATTGCATTTTCAACACAATTAGGTGCTTAATTGTGTACAATCCTTAATTAATACGTTTTAACAC
>SJYV01024685.1:2003275-2109197 GCA_006410875.1 Neotragus pygmaeus | reverse complement strand
GTTTCAGCGTCAGCATCCGTCCTTCCAATGAATATTCTGGGTTGCTCTGCCCTCTGGTTACCAGATGGGGAACTAATGGCTGCTTGTTCAGGTTACTCTATTGCTATAAAACAAATCACTCCACAACTTAGCAGCTTCAAATAAGCATTTTATTTTGTTGACAGTTTTGTGGGTCTGGAATTCTGGAAGGGCTCATTTTGGCAGCCCTCAGCTGGGTGTCTCTCCTGCTATGGCAGTAGGCAGCTGGATCTGCAAACATCTGAGAGCTCAGCTGGGCTGGCCGTCCAAGAAGGCACACGCACTCAGCTGGCAGTTAATGCTGGCCATCAGCGAGAGCTTGAGCTCGGTGGCTGACCAGAACACCTGTTGGTCTCAGGTGCCTGGTGTCCACAAAGAACCCGGTGGAAGCTGCAGGGCATGTTCTAATCTAGCCTCAGATACTGCAGAGTCACTTCTGCCCCATCTATTGGTGAGTCACTAAGGTTGGCCCAGATTGAAGGGGAGGGTACACAAGACCCACCACTCAACAGAAGGAAGGTCTAAGCATTTGCAGAAATATTTTAAAATCACACACCGCTTCAAGCATGAAGCTGCAGAGTGAAGTTACATCTGATTAGGTCTTATGATCAGAAACCCAGAATTAGTGTTTGATGTTTTAGAAATGTCTCATATCCCCTGTGTACTTAGCCTCTATAATATCTCCCCACTTTTCTCTAACTGTTCCTTCTGGTCTTTGGAAACTGAGTAGCTTGGAAAGTAGGACAGGGTGTGCAGGAATGATGGTAGTGGAGGAACAGGAATTTCACACTACCAACTCACTCCCTAAGAAAATTCACCTAAGTTCCTTGTCATTTATGTACTGCATCCAAACTGTACACATACAGGCAACATCATGTATTTATTTATTTTTAAAGTATTGCTAGTTTAGAATTTTTTTTGGCTGTGGTGGCAGAAGGCTTGCACAATTAATCTTTGTTCTCAGGGATGGAACCCACCCTTCTTGATGTGGAAGCACAGATTCTTAAGCCAGCACTGGACCACCAGGGAAGTCCCACATCATTAATTATTGATTGCCTACTGAGGTCTATGCTGTTTGCACAAATTCTCTGTCCCATAGCAGTTAGAGATGAACACAACAGCTGCGTGGCTAGACCAGAGTGAGCGAGGAGAGCACAGAGGTCAGGGAGGTGACGACTGCACTGTTTACAACTAGGGTGCCTACTGTGGGTGGGGTGGAGTTTTGAGGGTTTTGTGTCCATGAACGGCATGATCAGAGTTGTGTTTTAACAGGCATGTTGACAAAAGGCTGGTAGGGGCAGGAGCTGGGGGATGGGTTAGGAGGCTACTGGCACAATACAGATGACAGGAAACTGAACCGTGGTAATAGGAGCTGGATGGTGAAAAGTGGCAGAACTGGGAATATGCACTTTGAAGGTAGAGCCACTAGGCTTGTACTAAGGCTTGGGTCTGCAAGCTTGTCTGTTATTTCAACACACGTTTGCAACGTGGGACTCATTAGACAGATACAGCTGATAGACTCCTGCAGCAAAAGACAATTTAATGTCAATAAAATACAAACAACAGGAAAGTACGTTAATAACGTAGAAATAAAGTCCCAACTCACTCGAGCAAAAAAATTATTTTTATGCAAGTAAATCCAGAAATAAACAAATTTCTGTTTGACCATATGCTTTTTCCTCTGGAGTGGGTTGCCATTTCCTCCTCCTGGGGATTTTCCCAACCCAGGGATCGAACCTGCATCTCCCGCATTGGCAGATGGATTCTGTACCACTAAGCCAACTGGGAAGTTCCCTTTTGATGCCACACTGGGTTAAGTCCACCAGACGTTTCTATTTCACTTTAGAAGCTGCTCTCTAATTAGTTCCTGTAACTCTAGGTAACTCAAGGAAGACCCCAAACCAACGCATACAGCCTACGGTGGCATCTTCAATGGATGGGAAGAAACTCGGGTATGAAGGGCAATGACGACACAGAGGCTAGTCCCTGCCTTCCAGAGGCTCTCTGGCAGCAACCAGTGCACACGTTAGCAGGCCATCGCCATGCACGTGGCAACTTTCCTGTCATGACTTCAAGTATGTGGTGGGTACAGAAAAAGAGTTTAAACAAACCTGCAAGTGTTGGAAAATCATCTTCCTTTCTGTGACTTACCTTGAATTCAACAAATTGTGCGATTTTAACAACTTATGCGATTCAACAAATTATGCAAGTTCTAATATCACTGAATTAACTGGGAACAGCCTACAGCTACGGAAATACTTGGTTGCCATTACAGCGTCAAAAGAATTATCATATTTAATAAGGGAATGCCACTCTGAATTCTGAAACAGTAAAATCATGAAACATGTAAATGTAACATGAGACTCTATTAGGTGAGTTTGATTGTTTCTAGAGTCTATAGGCTACTGGCCATTCTTAAATGTTGCAGGAATAGATGATAATCCTCATTATGAGGGCAGATCTAAAAAATGTTACAAGTGTCATATGCTTTAACAGCCATACTTTAGAAGAGTGATTCCCAAGTTCTTTCAAATTTTTGATTTGGGGGCATGCCTACATTCTTTATTATGCATTAATCTATTTCAGATAAAAATAAAATTTACATTCTAGAAGGAATTTAACCACTGTGAATGATGTAAAAATAACAGAGTATCATTAAGTATCATAAATCATAGATTAAGGATCCCTGTTCTTTAGAGTATATGGGAAATGATTGGCTTTAAGAAATTTTGGCATTATGTCACCAAAGAGGCCACTTATTAGGGCCACCGCTGATTCATGATTGGGAGGTAAATAAAAGTCCTAATGGCCCTCTTGATCTCAGGGAAACATGCCACACAACCCTTGTTAACGGTATAAATACATTTCTATTCCTTTGTCATTCTCCAGAATGTCAAGTTCAGGATTTAAACGCGCTTCAGAGGAAGAGCTAGATGAGGCACTAGAAAGAGGAGCATGGGTTTGAGGTCAGATGGGCCGCAGCTTGACTCTTCAGTCTTCCACTTGGGTTTGACCCGGGACTTTCTCTCAGGCTCCATCTCTATGCTACAAATGATAGGACTCACGGTCTCAACTTTTATGGGAAACCATATATATCAATATGGGACAAGCTTCCTAAGGGATGGTCTGTATGTGCGGTGAAAGGATATAGAAAGATATCTAATTATACTGCTGTCAAGGAAACTTAGGGACTAAAGACTGGTGGATGGGAAAGGAAGCTGTATCTCAAGTACCTACATTCTCCTCCTGAGAATGTTTTTACAAGGAAGCCAGGTAACACCTGAAAGGGAAGGCAGGACACAAGAATTAGTTGGTCGGCTTCCACTTTCTGAGTGAAGAGAGACCAGCTCACCCTCCAGCAACCTTGGAGACACGCGTATCAGGCTGTCACCACAGCGGCAAGGTCACCCACCAACCTTTCTTCCTCTGCATCCTGGCCACTGCACACCCTTCCTGGGGTGACTGGGATTCTATCTAGACTGTCCCACAGAAACTCGAACATTAATAAACTGGAATTTCACAGACTAAGACACTAAGCTATGTCTGTTTATCGCCCGTGCAAAGGAACCAATTCAAGTATTGGCAATGATGTGAGGATATTTGCAGTAAGAGTAAAAACTTAGAACAGATATTCTTTGACCTAGCAATTCCTACTTCTAAGAATGCATCCTAAGAAAGTTATTGGAAAAATGGGCAAATATGAATATATAAGCATGCTGAGTTTAGTATTTTAAAATGTTTAGTTTTAATTGAAAATTTAAGTATTCTAAAAATGTATAACCTAACTTCAACTAATGGGATCAGTGAAATAAAGGATGGTTTAATCACATAATGGAATACAGTTATCCAGGCTAGATTATGCTGCAGCTAAAAATCTATGGTGTTGGAGTAGACAATCTTGAGAGTTCCTTGGACTGCAAGGAGATCAAACCAGTCAATTCTAAAGGCAATAAGTCCTGAATATTCACTGGAAGGACTGATGCTGAAGCTGAAACCCCAATACTTTGGTCACCTGATGGGAAGAACTGACTCATTGGGAAAGACCCTGATGCTGGGAAAGATTGAACGTGGAAGAAGGGGACAACAGAGGATGAGATGGTAGGATGGTATCACTGACTCGATGACGTGAGTTTGAGCAAGCTCTGGGAGTTGGAGATGATGCACAAGGAAGACTAGCGTGCTGCAGTCCATGGGGTTGCAAAGAATCAGACACGACTGAGCAACTGAACTGAAAACCCTTACCTCAGCAGACTAAAACAACAGAAGATTTAGTAACACCCACTGCAGATCCAGGGCACGTTGGGTTTCATGGGATGGCTTGGCATCCCAAAGAAACTGGTGGTTAAGCCTCTTACCTGCAATTAAATGCTCCTGACTGCACGTCATGGGCTGAAGCAAGTCACGTGGCCTTACCTACCTTCACAGAGTTGGAGGCTGGCAGTCCCAGTGCATGGACACACACCAGCATCCACTTCGACTCTACAGTAGCTGATGAGGCTAATAGGGGGCACAACTTTTGGGCATGGGGCAAACCCTCCACACTACATCAGGTGGGGCAAGAAGGTAGGCACCCATTAACAATAGGTCTATAAGTATGTGTCCTATATGTACACATGCATAAAAAAAAAAGCAAAAATACTGGGAAGATACATGGCATAAATTTAACAGTGGTGTCTCTGCATGGTTGCACTAAAGGATTTTTTAAAAATAAATATTATTTTATTTAATAAATAAATACTTTTTGGTATTATCTTTTTATTTTCCTTTTTTTATTGTGATAAACATATTATTACAGTTTTTTCTTTGGCCACGCTGCACACTTTGTGGGATTGTAGCTCCCTGGCCAGGGAGGGAACCAGGGCCCCCGACAGGGACAGCAGCGACTCCGAACCACTGGACCACCAGGGCACCGCCAATAAGCATTTTGATGATGAGGGAAAATGAAGCTTTGTTTCTTTAAAAAAAAAAACCCTCAATAAACTGCTGTTCTGATCTCTAAATCAACCCCTAATCAGTTAAGCCGCGGACTCTGTTCTCCCGGATCTGAATCATCCTGTGTTTCTTCATAAACCTGAGCTGTTTGCGAGGGGACCCAGGGCAGGGCTCATGCTGTCCCCACGAGGCTCAGTGCTCTCAGGGGGCCTGGGTATCCTGAGTAATCTCACTCCAGGGCCTCACAAGCTTCAAGACAGATCATACCTACTTCCTTTATACCAAATCCTCCTTACATGCTAGCACATTAAGGCAGGCGGTATAAAGAAGGCACGTGCTTTTGAGTCAGACGGACAGACAAGATCCACTTGGTTTTCTCATTTGTAAAACAGAGAAAACAGTGCCTTGCAGAAGTGTTGCCAGGATTGAACAGTAGGAGGTCCGCAGGGCGCCCAGCACACAGGCAGCACTAAACTCATGGCAGTCACTCCTGCTGCACGGTGTCCAGGTCAAACAGAACAAAAGCTAAATTAAACAACAGGGTAACAAGCAAGGAACATTTTATTGTATGCGTGTTCTCAAAAAACCCACAAAAACAGAACCCACAAACAGGAGCAAAGAACAAAGGTTTCTAGCTCTCTGGGACACGCAGGGCACCCTATCTTATAGAAACGTAGCTAGTAGTACAAGACAAGATGTACTAATCAACATTGCCCTTTGCCTCCCTAGTCAAAAAAGTCTAGAGAGAAAAACACTTTAAATTGTATTCTAATATAAATTTGTTGCACAATTAAACATCAACTTACTCAAAGAGTTATTGTGTAGTAAACTGCAGAAAATAGAGTAGGCATTCAATAGTCTGCTCACAATTAACAATTAAGCAATAGACACACAAATACAGCATGTATTACTTATTTGTTAAACTTCACAGTTATAATGAGCAGACGATTAATCATTAATAGTAACCGGTTTCTTACATTTTAAGAGATACCAGATCCAGGAATGAAGTAGGAAGTAATTAATGAAAACTGATTTTAGAAAATAACTCCTTGAATCTGAGCCACTGTGGTTTTATTCCATACTTAGGCCAGTTTGAACAGTTTCAATCTGTAGGTACTAACAAACTGAATGCTGTAGAGGGAGAAAAAAGTGACACCACCTTCTAAAGTATAAAGCAGTATGCTCCGTTTATGGCCTCTAGGCAGCAGGACAGAACTAAGACACAGTAAACAGAGATTTACCATGGAATGAACAGTCTGCTTCCATCTAAAGCTACAAGAGTATATTCCTATCACTTCCACCAACAAAGGGCAATTTTAAAACATGTTCAGAAGGAAGAACTGCCAAGTCTTGATCACGAACCTTCTGTTGTTGTTGTTCAGCCGCTAAGTCGTGCCCAACTCTGCGACCCCACGCATACTAGTTCTAAACAGAAAGATCTCTTCTTAACATTCTGTTCTTCGTGATCCCCAAGTGGGACTCGGAAGAGTATTCAGGAATGGAAAAATTGGTAAACCATTATTTGAAGAACTATATGTTTTAAGTGACCCGTTTAACAGTAACGCGGTCAAAATAAGGCAATAACCAGAAGTCTAACTATACCCTATGTGCCCAATCACTAAAATTTTTACCCACCTCTATAAAAAATATTACCCCATTTACTACCTTGTGTGTGTGACAGAGACAAGGCAAGCCTACCATATGTGTGTTTAAAACAAAAAATGGTAGTAAGCTCTGGTGGAAAGAAAATATATTGAAACTTTCTCCTTCCCTTTTCTGGATACCTGGCTCCAATTCTTCCTGACACACCTCTCCCTCTTGACTTACGTTAGCTTAACCCATAAGGAGGCACTGTATCAGCCTTACACTCTCTGTGAAACATTAGGTTTTTCATTAGGAATCTTTTAAAATAAAAAGAAGTCCAAAAGCTATGGCCTACCCTTGACAGCTGCGAAACTGCTCAGTCTACCACAGACATCATAAAATCACATTTTACAGAGGCTGAAGGAAAGCAAAACCATCATGTAGCGTTCTTCAGCAGGGCAAGGAATAGTTCATATTTGCTTTTCCTTTCAGGACTTCAGAGAATCCCCAGCATAGCACCTTTGTATGTATGAGCCAAACCATTGACTAAACTAAGCTGACATTCAACACTACCATTCAAGCTACCACCACTCGGTTTTTCTCCTGGGTTATGTTAGCAACACACATTCTGCAAAGGGCCTAGGGCAAGTTTTGAAAGAAAACATCTTTTTCAGATGATATAAGACAAAAATTACAAGGAGCAACAAAACCCTTCAGTCTTATTTCTGAAGGCAAGTTGACATCTACAGCAGATCATTCTAGAACATGATGACCTGACCTCCTTTCCTAATTTGTGCCACTGGCTATTAAGACATCTTAGTTTAATTGCCTGTCTTAAACTGTTATTAAAAACACATTTTCATTAACAACTGTTATTTAAAACTATTAAATCCCTTAGTTATGTCACACAGAATGATGCTGTCTTGGTTTGATCCCCTAAAAGCAATGCAGTAGTATTTTTCTATACCCATTAGTAAGACTAACAAAAATACTGCTGCTATCTATTTTAAAATCTATCCTTAAAATAGCCCTAAAGTAACAAGACACATGTAACTGCCGGTTAAAAACAAATAAATATCTGAATATTAAAAGACAGGCTACCCATTTCCTACCTCTTCCCCAATGCTGGTACTAAGTGGCCAAAAACTTTTAAATTAAAATACCATTTGACAACAAGAGATTTTGCTAACTGTTCTGGGAGTAACTTACAAGTTAGGAATACCTGTGCAGGACCTTATTAATAGTCACTGCTCTGGGTTACCGATTTCCTTCTACAAAGTAAGTTGTAACTAAAAGTCAACCTAGTTTAAAAAGCTTTGGAGTTCTCGTCTGAGGTGTCTACTGAAGTGTCACGGTATTTACAGGGGCTCATCTTGGGCTGCGGACAGACTGTGTCTTTCAGGAGGACTGGGCTGTTCCACGGAGCGGACTGCTCGTTTCCCATCCCAGTCACGCTGGTATCTGGGTTTTCCATTAGTCATTCCTAATTGCAATGAGAAAAAGTCAGGCGGCTTGTGCGAGTCCTGTGTTAACAGCACCATAGAGACGTCTTATCCTCAGAGCACATCTGGGGGACAGGGAAGGATGTGGACTCCCTTGGTTAGTACAGACACTGCACAGCTCGCTTGGTGACAACCGTAAGGGTCCGCCCACGGCACGCTGGCTGGGATGAGAAACAAGTGAAGTGGGCCACACACTAAGTGCAGACACGGCACTCCTGGAGAGGACTGGTACCACGAAGAGGCTTGTCAGTGACTAGGGGTAGAGAATACTCACAGACGCCAGTGGATGAGGAGGGTCTTTGGGTTCCTAAGATCCCCGCACCCCCCCAAGAGAGAACGCAAGTCCTCCTCCCTGGACCCCTGCTCTGACCGCAGAGATGCGTGTGAGCCCCCAAGGGCCCAGCAAGTCTGGGGGGAGGGGAGTGTGTTTGCACTTGGAATTCCTTGAAGAAACTTCTAGGCTTTAACTCTTTAGTTCAGTGTTTCTCTTCTGAAACTCTCGTGTGCTAAATTACCATCTCGGCACGTGTCAGCTCGCCGCTCGCAGGACATCTCGCTGCAATAACTCCACTCCTCGGGGACCTGCTATGTTGGTCCCCACGGATAGTTCCACAAATGCCCAAGAACACACGTTCACGTTTTTTTCTTTATAAAAATGCTGATTTTAGTGGCTGGCTGTTCATCCACGTGACAGGGACTGTGGAGCTAGAGGGAAGCGTCGTGTGTGGGGAAGGTGGCCGCCGGGAAGACTCAGAACCTGCTGGCCCCGCATCAGTGTGGAGAGAAGCCGGTGGCCAGACTGCAGCCCACCACAGGCGTCATGTCCCAAATCTGCAAGAGAAGAAGTGGGGAGCTGGAGAGGTGGCATCAGCCATGTGGTCCCACAGGAGGACAGACAGCTGGTACACTGGCCAACAGGTCAAGACACACAACTCATCCTTTTTTTTTCCTATAAAACTTTCTGGAGATTTACACAGTGACAAGACAATGTAGTTAGCTAAAACACAATAAAAGCTTATAAGCAGTATTTCTCTCAACACCTGCGAATTACAGCATAATAATGTCTCACTACAATTTACTTTTATTTTGAATAAAAAGCCCACTGGGAAAAAGTCCATTTTAAAAATTATGAAACAAATTATGACAGTTTTACAGGGCTTCTCAGGTGGCTCAGTGGTAAAAGAACTGGCCTGCCAAAGCAGGAGCCACAGGAGACAAGGGCTCAATTCCTGGCTTGGGAGGATCCCCTGGAGGAGGAAACGGCACCCCACTCCAGTATTCCTGCTGGGATGATTCCACAGACAGAGGAGCCTGGTGGGCTACAGTCCGCGGGGTCGCACACCACTAGAGACAACTGGGCGGCGGAGCGCATGTGCAGGCATGGCAGTTTTATAGCTCAAGAACGGCACTAAGGATAAAGCGCTCACACTGTTTCTGTGCTAGTCACTCCGGGATTTAACAAAGGAAAGTACGGTTATTTCTTATAAACGGAGAGTATTCTATCCAGGATAAAGGACCATTAGCCAGGGAAGGAGCGACCAGAGAAAGAGGTCAGCTAAGGCCAGGCAGTGGGAGGGAAGACCCTGGGGCCAGCTCAGGGCAGATAGTGACAGAGGGGTGGCAGGCCCTCCCCAGCTTACTTGGAGAGACTGAGAGCCCACTGGACTAAGCCGCCGGGAAGGGGATGGAAACTCACAAACATGCAATTTGTTAGCCAGGGCTTTCACCTGGCCATGGGGAGTTCATCCAAAGGGAAGGCAAGCTTGTCCATCAGGACCATCTTATACATTCACAGCATGTCAGTGGAGCAGTCTGCATGGAGGTGCTAACTGGGACAATTAGGCAGCTTACCTTCACCACACGGTCGGTCCCACAGGTCACCATCAGGCCTCTAGCAACGTCCATGGACATGTGGGCGATGTTATGTTTTCCTTCGTGGAAGGTTGCTAGAGATGTCCGACTAACAGAGAAAAAGTGAAAGTGAAAGTGAAGTCGCTCAGTCGTGTCTGACTCTTTGCGACCCGTGGACTGCAGCCCACCAAGCTGCTCTGTCCATGGATTCTCCAGGCAAGAATACTGGAGTGGGTTTCCATTTCCTTCTCCAGGGGATCTTCCTGACCCAGGGATCGAACCCAGGTCTCCCACATTGCAGGCAGACACTTTAATCTCTGCACCACCAAGGAAGCCCAAACAGAGAGAAGAGAGGCCATTCAAACTCACCCTATGGTTTCTAGAGCTGAGGGATGAGTCGTCTTAGGAACATAAAGGAAATATTTATAGTATTAGTATCAAAATTTGCTCCCCGAAATGTGGCTATGGTTTTGAAAACTATAATTAAAGGAGGACAGAAAGCCTAAGTTGAAGGGTTGGTTTTCTGGGGGGTTTTTGGCCTCTCTGTTTGTTTTTGGTTGCGCCGTACGACCTCAGGGATCTTGGTTACTCAACCAGAGACTGAACGTGCACCCTTGGTGGTGAGAGCAAAGGTCTAACCACTGGACATCCAGGGGACTCCCACAAGCAGTTTTATGAAGCATTTTCCAAAATTCTCAAAATATTTGATTTTCTTTTAGAGGACAGGCTTATACATTCCTAGACATCAGAACGAGAACCTTTAACAAAGAGGAACTACACTGCACGAGATCACAGGCTGCAGGCTCCCCACTAATCCAGGCAGGAGAGGCAGCGCTGCCCTGGTGTGCTGACCCTCACTCTACTCTGAAGCCCACACCCTGGCCACATCACCAGCTCACTGACCAAGAGCAGCACTGACTAAGTGCCAAACCAGCCTTCCTACTTCCACCAAGGTGTGCCCGGCTACTGCTTTCAAAGATGATTCCAAAAGGAGCAGAAGTGGAGAAGGAAATGGCACCCCACTCCAATATTCTTGCCTAGAAAATCCCAGGGACAGAGGAGACTGGAGGGCTATGATCCACAGGGTCGCAAAGGGCCAGACACGACTTTGCAACTTAGCATGCATAGCTGAAATTAACACACCAAAATAACTCAACTGCATTTCAATAAAATACATTTTTTTAAAAAAGGAGCAAAAAAAAAAAAATGCTGGTCCTGCCTTCATGGATCTGATTCAGGACTGAATGGGGGACAGACGTGTCTTGTACACCGTTATTTAAGCATAGATCACTAGGTCAGACTTTTTGTGGGAGAGAATGTGGGTCTCCAGGGTTTTCCCACTAATAAATCGTCCATGAATGTGAGCACAGATCAAAGCTGGGTGCTTCCTCAGCCACCCAGTGCACACAGCCTTGACCCTCACAGCACTCTTGGTGGCTCGGAGGCTCAGGGCTGGCCACTCACAGCCTGACTGGTCTGAGCAGAATCATTCCTCAAAGTGTTTGGGAGAAACTTGTCTTAAGTCACAAAGCCAGGGCAGAATCCTCTCCTTGGAAACTGTTTACAAGAGTCAAAAAATCAATACAGTGGATCCTTGAACAACACAGATTCAAACTATTCTGGTCCACTTATATCTGGATTTTTTTTTTACTAGTAAATATCACAGTGCTAAATGATCTGCAGACCCATGGATAGGAGGATCTAAGTTATATCCAGATTTTTATACCCAGTCAGATCCAGAGGGTCTAAGGTATACCCAGCTACACCCAACTCTAAGTTGTACCCAGATTTTCCACTGCATGGAGGACAGGACCCTAACCGTCATGCAAAGATCCACTGTATATCCATGTCATTTCCCAGGCTTTCCTGCTGCAGATGAACACACAGTATAAACAGAGACAAGCGAACACTCACTCCTCATCCTTGATGGAGTCGTAGCAGGAATCGCAGACTCGGACCTGGAACTCGAAGCCCATGACGGGGTAGCTGGAGCGCTTGCTGCTGCACTTGCCACAGACAGCCTGCCCACACTTCCGGCAGTGATGCTTCCGGAAGGAAGGAGGAAAGAGGGGAGTTAACCTCTTGTTTTAAGGTACGTGGTTTCCCTTCAGAGCAGGGGAATAGGGTTGGGGATGATGTGCCTTGAATGGTACTGCCAAGTCACTTCAGTCGTGTCTGACTCTTTGTGACCCCATGGACTATTGGCTGCCAGGCTCCTCTGTCCATAGGATTCTCCAATCAAGATACTAGAGTGGTTTGCCATTCCTTTCTCCATGAATTATAATCACCCTAATTCAATGTATCAATTAACACACCAAAGGCAGGCGATTTCAACACTTTCAAGGATTTCCAAATAGCCTTGCTTTGTTATTGGTGAAATACTGATTTTTATTCATTCATATTTTTGGCTTAGATGACAACAAATGACATTAAAACCAAGTTCAAGCTTATTTAGGAACCCAAATAGCTAGAGACTTTGGGAAAGAAAAATAATCCTATAACAAATAAAAGTTTTAAATGGAAGTAAAGTTTTAAATGTAATTTGCCCTCATTAAGAAACAAACATCCATAATCATGTTTTGCTCTTTCTTTTACTCTTTCAAACGAGCTACTTACCTGTCTCAACCCTAGTGTCTTCGTGTCCCACATCTGCTTAATATTCCAGAAAAAGGGCTGCTCACATTTCTGACAAGAATCACTTTCCAACCACTGAGGAGCCTGGGGGAAGAGAAAGTCAGACCCAACATCAAAGCATCTGCTTATTTATACCAAGTTTTCAGAAATTAATACAACAGTTCTAGACCTCACTGGGGTTCTTTTTTTTTTTTTAACTTCTCTATGTATTATAGCTGTTTCCATATTCATTCAATATTATGTTTGTGTTTTGAGTAACCTTTGCCATTTTTGCAATGTTTTCAAGATTGTTTAATTTTAGATTGTTCAACCTATAGACAGGAGGGAGGACTTCAATTTGCATTATGAACTCTTGAGAGTTCTCCTTGCATATTTGACCTCAATCACTTGGCATCATATACATGCAATAAAAATAGAAAATACTCTAAAATTATACCAAAGATCATGAAGTAAGGAATAATCTTTTTTTGACTGTGAAAGTTAACACTCAAGAAAAATTTATCTGATAAGAGGAGACAATGATGGGAGAACCAAAGAAATCAAACTACACTGACCCTTAACAAATCTTCAGTGAAGATGGTCAGCTTTACAGATTTGATAAGGTGGTGTACAGAGTGAGTGCCCCTGATTCTCTGTTTCCTATTGCATCAAAACCTTTGGCTTTCCTATTTCTTATTTTAGATATGGCATTACAAGTATTTCTACATAAGACAGCCATTACAAAAGTCTTTCTTCCTGGAGTGGGGGTGGAGAAGGGACCCACAAACAGAATGAAGCAGGCTAAGACAGAAGAGCTTTCTGTAAATGACTAGGGCAATGCTGGAAGTGGGAAGGGAGGACAGAAAGGGTGAAGAGGAAATGCATACCCACGTGCATACTACCCGATGCAGAACTGCTCGTTTCTGTGATCAGGGAAGAGAGGAGGGGGTTTGAGAACCCTGCCTGTGAACAACGTCCCTCAAGGAAAACCTGTGACACAGTGGGCCTGCTGCCAACACCATGGGAACGTTTAATTGCAGTGGAAGGAAAGCAGGGACACTGTCTCGTCTTAGTTTGTGACACAGGCCAGTGTAACTTCTGCAACACCACCCATATGTGGAGCAGTGCAAAAATGTCTTCATGGCAGCGATATTCAAGTATGAGTACACAATGGGTAAGGCTGTATTAAATGCGTCGATATTTGCAGTGCTTTGCACAGTGCTTGGTATACAGCAAGTGCCATATAAGTTCACCAGTGTGCCAAGGGGTTTATTTTGCTTCACTCTCAACACAACCCTAGGAGATGCAGAACAACATTCTCTCAGTTTTACAGGCAAAAAAACTGTGGCTCAGAGACTGAGATGCACTGTCCATGGTTGGTCAATGGGTGGAGCTCCCAGGAAATGCAGGTCTCCGGCCCACATCTTTGCGCTTGTCCACTGTACTCTACACAGCCTCTGGACATGGTCCTTTTCATTTCAACAGGGTCTCCAAACATGTTTCTGGAATATGACAACCAATGGGACTGATTCCTACCCTCAGGGAGCATAATTCTGTCTAAAGCTTAAGGAAGAATATCATTTTGCTGAGCTGGAAGGGACAGGGACACAAGGAAAGAAAAAATATGCTTAAAATAATCAGATAATGGACAAAAAAACAAACTCAGAAATAAATAGACTTTTTGGAACATATTTTAATATAAGAAACTTTGTTTCTTTTAATAGGATTAAGTGTTATGGTATAAGCTCTCATGAACCATCCTACTGAATGCTCATTCTCTAAGGAGAAAAAGTTTTCTTTTGTGCTGAGAAGAGCAAAAGAACATTATTCAAGTATTCTGACTGTTGCACTCTCTTTTCTAAATCTTGTTCCACCTGCCTAACCTGGACAAAGATGATGTAACAAGAACCCCAGGGCACTGATAATCTGTTTTGCACTAATGTATAAAATACTGTCCATTCTGTAATTAGCTAGCTCCAAATACAATTTCTTCATGTGGATTTATTATGGCTACCTGCTCATTTATGTCTCTTGCCTCCTTCTAAAAAGGAGTCCCTTTGACTACAATCAGGCAGGGATCGTCTGCTTCCAAACTGCCTGTGTGGTGGCCGACAGCCACCGTGGGTTGGAGATGCCCCAGTCAGTGTTTCCAGGCGACTCAGAAAGAAATTCCCAGCAAGGACTGTGGGGCTAGAGAATCTGGGGTTAATCCTCTCGGCTGGTGCCTAAGGAAGTCCTACAAATTGTAGAAAACCCTAATTCAAGGTCAGAATCTCATATACCAGAGGCTGCTTACTTTTGCACTTATATTTACTCAGTTGGTAAAAACAAAACAACAACCAAACCAAAAAGTCCTACTAAAATATTGCATCATTTTGACATAATTTTCTTTCCCATCAACAGTGCCAACCACTGAGACAGTGTTACCAGTCAGTGTGCAAATGATTTGGGATAACTGTCTGTAAGTGATTCAGAGGAAAAGAGTCCCCCCCGACACACACACAGGAAGCACCTTGAATGAGTGGCCCCCAAAGAGAAGATGGGACTCTCTTCTTTCCCTAGAGGTACAAATAACCTCACACTCACATAATCTTGGAAGTAAGAACCCTGCTTCTACTTTCCACTTCTAAAAGGACTTAGCAAGGATGAGAACAGTGGATTGAAATCCAAGTAACTAAACCCTTACAAGAGCCACTAGTAGTATCTGGCCCCGATGGTCTCCTCCCTCCTGACTCAGGGAACATATCCTCTCCCCATCATCCCTGAGTTCCTGCTCTCTCATAATTAGACTGAAGAGCAACAAGTCTAGGAAACAGGGCCTAGTGCACTGCAGTGCATGGGGTTGCAAAGAGTCGGACACAACTGAGCGACTGAAACAGCATAGTACACTAGTTGCTGATGTTACATGAAACTAGTAGACGACGAATACATAGCCCAGTTCAGATAAACCTTTGCAAAGGCAGTATTACACATTCTGTAATACTGAGTCACTTTTACATGTGTTTCATAACAAGTTATTCTAAGCCTTACCAAAAAGCTTTTTAGAAAATTCAAATAGAGAAATTAACCAGCAGACATGCCATCAATATTTCTTCCATTTGACTTGTCTTACAAGGTCACTAAAAAACTAGCAATCAGTACTTCTCCAGATTACGAATGAAATTTTATTATTTATAGGGGAATCTATTTCCTTCACTAGATTGCAAGTTTCTGGCAGGCAAGAATCTTTATGTATAGAGCATAGTAATTATAAAGTCTGGAAGTGTAACGTCCTATAAAGTAATGTCACTGTTTTTTTTTTTTAAATAGACTGAACCCCTCTGATTATGTCCCCCAGGGTATGCTAAAGATGCAACTGTATTCAAGGAGAATCAGACTCACAAGTAATCAGAGGCAACACAAAGCAGCATGTGCAGGGCTTGTGGGCAATGCTGCAGTCACGCCTGGCATCCACTGCAGTGGGCAGCAAGCTGACCTACACGCTGTATAAAGGATAGCACTCGGAACACATCGCGTGACATCAGAGTGTGAGTTGGTTTTGATTAGCTGCTCAATTGTGCAACCTCACAGACTGTAGCCCTCCAGGCTCCTCTGTCCATGGGATTTTCCAGGCAAGAATACTAGACTGGGTTGCCACTTCCTTCTCCAAGGGATCTTCCTGACTCAGGGATCAAACCTGTCTCCTGCATTGGCAGGTGGATTCTTTACCACTGAGCCACCTGGGAAGCCCTGTCACAATATGTACCACAATACAGTATCATTTACGAGGTATACGTGCCTAAGTTTCCAGACTTTAGGGCCACGGTTTAGCTCATCAGTAAATGCTTCTGAGGTTAAACCATAAGTCCCTAACCCCCTCACAAAAAAATCCTTCTTTGGAATCAACACCACTCCCTATACCACAGGTGGTAGACGTCGCTTGGAAAAGACAAATAATACCTATGCTGGTAAAGATGAGAATGGAAATCCTGCCTGGAAATCAGCTGACAACATCTATAAAGAGTCTTAAGACTGTACACACTCTTGACCCGAAGTGTCTATTTTCAGAATTTTGTCTGAAATAAATAACTGAACAATCACACAATGACAAGGTCAAAAATGTTCACTGCAGCATTATTTAAAATAGAAAAAAAGGAGAGATTGTTTATAGTGTCTGTCTAATAACTGGAAGAGAGCTTAGAAGTCATCTCATTCAATTATTTCACTTGATGGAAGGAGGAACAGAGATGAGGAAATGAAGGCACTTCAACTCAGGTCTCCTGAAAAGAACACTAAGTGACACGAACTCAGTGGGACAGACTCGTGGGAAATGAAAGCAGAGGATGGGGAAACATTTTCCCAGATGAACTACGTCCCTGGGGAGTGTCTTGGACAGATGACAGATGTGGAACACCACCTTGGAGCACCTGCCTGCGTCCATTCCCTGGACGGGCTGGACTGTCTCCAGCACCCTCTCCGTGCACTTCTCTGTGAAAATCAGCCTAAATGCCCCATATGTGTGTACTGCTTGTCCTAGGGGAAACTCTCCATTGAGTGGAGGACACAGTGACAGTGACACACAGGACTGCGTTAGACAGCAACCAGGAAGCGCAGCGGGGAGGAGCTGGGACTGCCTGCCTCTCCAGCCGAAGGGTGGAAATCCGAGAGGCGGGCTGTGGGCCTCCCCAGGTCAGCCCTGCCTTGCTCTCTCTTACCTCCTCTCTGCTGACGTCCATGTTCCACACTGCAATTCCACCATCCGAGGAACAGGAGACTAGCTGCCTCGTGAGCTGCAGGTAACAAAGCGCCTGCACTTTGTCACTGCAAACACAGAGAAGTCACTGCCTCAAGCTGGGAAACACACGCACTGTCTTCATGCAGGCTCCAGTGTTTCCCCTCGCTGGAATCAGCAACTGGCATTTTATCACTACTTGGTATGGTCATCTGGATCCCTGTATATACATTACCAGGCATTCTATAATGTATTATATAGAATAACAGTTACTATGAAATAAACGCTGCTACTTTCAAATCTGTCATTAAGAACTCAGGTCAGAGAGGAGATGGTGACCAACCACTATAATTTCTGGACCAACCAATATAATTTCTTTCCAGGTGCACAAGATTGTTTCTGAACAAATAGGTGTTCAGAACTCAAGAGGTGTTCACCTCTTAAGGGAGGTGTAACTCCCTTACTTACATAATCCATAAGAACATGCAGTTGAACATGATGGAGATTACTGGTGCACACACATGCGTGCACGCGCGCGTACACACACTCTGACAGGGTAAGGGAATCTGCCCTGCTCCTGCATGCTTGTTTTTCCTCCTCCTCTGGATGCCCTAGGAAACAACCTCCTGACTTGCAGATTTGTGGGCAGAAGCCTTCCTCTCCTTTGCTGCTTTTCAACTTGACTCTGCTCGTAGCCAAGCAACAGACAAGCCTACCCAATGAGAAGGAAAGGGTTCCTCTTCAAGACTAGATGGCAAAAACATGAGCATTAAATGCCATAGCTTAGGTGAAGCAGGACTGGGTCAATCCAGACATTATTCCTTAATGAAATCCACTAATAAGACAATGAAATCCGCTAATGAGACTGGCTTAAGTGTCTACCCCAGGCCATCTTCCCGTGGTCCCTAACCCACGTCTGCCTGAGCAGACATTTCACTGGGGTGACTCCTTGGCAGAGAAAGGTGGGAGAAAGCCTGATCATGTGGACAGCCGAAAGGATGTGATTTGGAGACAGCGGTCTCAGAGTACTCATGCCTCCCCCGCCTCGCCCCAGCTCGGATTCCACCCCTCCAGTCACGCACTGGTGGCCCTGGAGCAGGAGCGTGCGGCCCTTCCTTCCCCCGATGTCCCACATGATGACGCTGTTGTCGGACGCTCCTGAGAAGAGTAGCCGTTGAATAGGGTCCCACCAGAGGCAGGCGATGCTCCCTAGGGGTGAGAGAGGGAGGTTAGCTGGGACTCTCCACTGGCACATACACAACCGACAACAGAAGACGGAACCAGGACCAGCTGAGTCTGGATGTAAAAGTGGATCTTGGTGGCATAAAAGGGCGTCTGACACGTTATCATGAGTCATAGAGGAGGCACAGCACAGCCCCTAAGCAAGCTACAAGACGAGGATTTTCGATAGTTGCACATCAAACTACTCTGAACACAAAGGTATTTAAGATTTTCCTCCTCTATACCAAAAAACTATAAAATAGCTGTACATGAGGGTTAGTTCAGAAAGAGCTTTTGAAGGGGAAAAAAAAAAAGCTACCAATATCTAAAGAGCAAAGGCAGTGAAGGTTTCAGGGGTTTTCTAAGATAAAAATCTGGATTATTCCAGGTCTCTGGGACCTTATGGGTGTCCTATTCCAGGATGCCTCTGTGTAAGGAAATTAAGCATCTTAGAGGAAGGGGAAAAAAAGTGAAATTGTACCACACGATTATGCCAGCGAATGTAGGTAAAAATCCAAATCCTATGTTTCACATTCTATACTGACTAAACTGACTAAATTTGATACCCTTGAGAAAAATCTTTCTTTCTACAGATTTCTCTTTGAACAGATCTTTTCATTGTTCCATTAACTGCTGCTTGCCTAGAAAAATTAATAAACTTATGAAACCAGTCACACAAGCTAACAGTATTTTTGGTGGGTGTATAGAAAACTGGTAAAGCCATATTCAAAAGCAAACCACAAGAGACTTGTTTCTCACAGAAGCTTAACCAAAGTGAAAAAAGAAGTACTGTGCAAAACTGGCTTCAGGGATCAATTCTCCAGAAACCTTAACCCTGTTTGATCCTATGACCCATGTTTTTCAGCTAGAGCCTAACAACAGACAAGCCAGCTCTTTCTACATGAACCCTGCTGAGTAGTTATCAGAACTCATTCTGTCCTGAGCAACCCAGAGAACACTTAAGAGCCTGGAATCATGAGACCATGAGTCATAAACAGAAAGTGGTTTCTGAGGGCCTGTTTTCCTGCCTTTAGATTTATCTACTCAGACTTACTGTCCTTCCCTCCCCCTTTTCCTCTATAAGGTCACAGACTCAGATTTATCTAAATAAATTACCTACAGGGGACATTTAAACTTGCTATACTTAAAAACACTGTTTTCATAAATCAATCCATCATTAATTCCTTCAACTCCTACTTCTTCAATCTGAACCAGATGGTCTCAAAGCTTCTAATCTGTTATGAAATATAGTCAATTGAGCTTTAAAACCTTTCCATGAAGCCCTGCCAACTCACTATGCTACAGAAATAATAGAATTCCACCCAGTCTTTCTTTTCCTTCAGTCCCTCCCCAGTAGATGTTTCCCAAATAAAGACAGAACCAGCTCATACACTTCCAATTGTACTGACTGACCTACTGTGTCTTGTTTGGTGTCCTAGAAAGCAACAAATTTAAAATAGTAATAATCTTCGTCCAAAGGTCTTACCATTTATAAAAAATTTTAAAAAGGTCTTCTGAAACTAATTAAAAAAGGGGAACAGAACAGAAAGTAATGTTACACTAGTATTACAAATCTAGAAGGGATCATGAAACCTAACCCCATACCTTGCCTTTACTTAGTTTTCATAAGATCTTCTGGGACTGAATTCCCTTATCTGGCCAGTCAAACTGAAACCTGATAAGATCTTAGGGAGCTAATCATTCATGAAACCACAGAGCCCAGAACTAGATTTGGATGCCCATATTAGGTGAAAAGGGCTTCCCAGGTGACGCTGGTGGTAAAGAAACCACCTGCCAATGCAGGAGACAAGAGACTCGGGTTCGATCCCTGCATCAAGAAGATTCCCTGGAGGAGGGCACGGCAACCCACTCCAGTATTCTTGCCTGGAGAATCCCCAAGGACAGAGGAACCTGGAGGGCTACAGTCCATAGGGCTGCAAAGAGTCAGACACGACTGAAGCGACTGAGCAGGCATGTATGCACACATATTAGGTGAAAAACAGCGGTGATCACACAGCCTACCTTCATGTCCTTTAAGGGTGGTAATAACTGAACAGGTGCTCTGTTCAAGTTTCAGCAGGGTGATCTGTCCAGAGTAATCACCAACAAACGCATACTGAGTATCAAAGTCATATCTGTGGAGAAGCAGTCAAGGATGTATAACACAATCCATCTCAAAGTTACAAAGCAGAAAATGTACATTCTACAAAGGGTAAGCACAAACCTAAAGCTATGAGAAAAGAAACACTCCACTGAAAATCATACAGCATGGAAACACCAAAGAAAAAAATGCTTTACACTAGAATTATCAGGAAAATTAATATTCATTCATTTAATAAGCATTCACTGAGTACCTGTTATTATTTCAACTGATATCCTAGGAACTGGCAACAAAAAAGATAAAAGAACTGATAGAGAGACATAAAAATAAGTAACCATATTACAGTAAAGTTTTAAAATGTAAAATACTCAATAATGAAAACAGTCAAAAAGAACTGGAAGAAAAATGCCTTTTATGAAATTATCTCTGGAAATAATGTAAAACTGAGAGCAGATGATGTGAACTCATCTTTTGGAGGGGCCTAGATTTAAGTGAAGAGGATGGTTTACTTTAAATTGCTGTGAAGAGTTTAGCCATCCAAAAGGCAGTCATTTGGGGAAGTAGTAAATTTAAAATTTAAAAATATATTAACTATTGGTAACAACTTGTCATTAACACTCGGTTACTCTATGGCCATAGCAGTTTGTGGCAAATCAGGTATGTAAACACAATAAGATAATTATTGTTTTAATTCCAAAACACGGATCAAAAGGAAGACCACAGGCTGGGCCGCAATGATGCAATTCTGTGCTATTTTCTATCAATCCATACGAAACACATTAACAGAAAAGTCTATATAGCACACGATATATCTGAGTAGTCTTCCCTTGTTTGATTCTGAAGTGTATGATACTATTTTAAGTATCTCATGCTGTACGTTCATTTGTAGCAAACAGTTTTATAAAGGCTCTCAACGGAAGAATGAATTTCACTACACCAGATGTCCAACACGGAAAGAGAAAATACCGTGGGGCGTTTGCCTGCGGCTGACAGTCTTTACCTTGCCAGCACTGAGATAACACAGCTACCACAGGCAGCCTGATGCAAGAGCACGCTCTACAGGAAACAAATCCAATACAGCAGCAGAATTTCAGAGCAGCAATTTCTTAACATTTGAGGGATCCAGAGGCACCTTCGAGAGTCATATATAGATTAAGAACCCTCTTCAAACACACACAAGAAAACTAAAAAACTCCTTGTAGCCCTTTTATGAATTCCAGGGTCACAAATTCTTGTATTCTCTTGCCAGGTCTGCAAATAACCCACTACTAGAAGATTCATTCCTTTTTTTCCCTCTTTACACAACAAAAAGTCTTTTCTTTCACTTCAAAAAGCAAAGGAGTGAAGAGAAGGGTCTGTATGAACAAGGTTTAGATTTTCTGAGATTTCTGTATTAAAACACCTATAGCACACCCCAGCAGAGAACAGCAATTCATTTATTACTTTTAATAAACCGTTTTTACAAGTATTTCGTTTGTTTGTTTTAATGTGGACCACTTTTAAAGTCCTCACTGAATGTGTTACCATAGTTTTTCTGTTTTCTGTTTTGGGTTTTTGGCCAAGAAGCATGCAGGATTTTAGTTCCTCGACTATGGATCGAACCCACATCCTCTGCATTGGGAGGCCAAGTCTTAACCACCAAGTCCTAATAAACCAATTTTATACCCAAGAAAGGAGAGACAGAAATTCTTCAATTTTATGTGAAATATGTAAGAATTATTCAGCCTTTAGATCTCAATTAGCAGTTGAGGATCAGATGCAGAGCTAACTCCTAAGACCGGAAAGGATACTGCAGACACGAGGCCCAGGAAGAGAAGAAGTGCCTCCCAAGCATGTTCCCGCTGCGGGTGCACATCCAACTGACACACTTGTCGTGGCCCGTGCTGATCACCCACTCAGTGGCCAGGCTGAAGATGATCGCTGTCACCCGGTTCTGATGAGCTGTGGGAACAGAGAAGAAACACGACCTGGGCGATCCAGTCTCAGTGGGTGGGAACTGGGGCTCCCCTTCTCCACCCGGTCAGCCTCCAGACTCACAGGCTGGACAGGCCCATCCTGGAAAACCTGCACTCTGAACAGGTGGCAGAGAATCTGCCCGACCCCCAACCCATGATCTAATGGGCAGGCTCTCCGAGGCCCTGCCCTCTGCCTCCCTGCAAGGGAGGAGACCATGAGAAGCTACAAATCCTTAAAAGAATAATGCTCAAGAGGGATTCAAATAATATATCAGAGGACAGATTTAAAAAAAAAAAAAACCTCAAACAGCTATCAGTGAGTTTCATATGGAAAGCAGTAGTCTTTCTTTAACAGGTTTGTTTTTATTGTCTGTACCTTTAGTGCTTTGACTCTTGAGAAAACACTGGCATTGTGAAAAGGGCAACTGAAATTTTCTGAAATTAACTTTTCATTATTTCTAAGATGAAGCATTTGTAAAGTTCCACATTCCAAAGTAATAACTGAGAATGAGAAAGTATTCTATTACCTAACTTCTGGAATATTTCTATCTCCGGGTCAATTTTAAGCCATACCAGAGCAGTGACTTGTCTATGTTACATGGAGCAGGGTCTTGCATACAGCTGGTGTTTAATAAATGCCCAGTCTGATGAATGAAGTCAGAAGCTAGACAGAGACACATCTGACCTTACTCTCAGCTGTACAGGCTGCTTCAGAAAAACAGAGGGACTGTTTCTTATAAATTAACCAGAAAACACTACAACCCCCTGGGAATGCAGGTGTAGTCGTGTAGACATTCACAAAACATAACAAATGGCCAATATCAAATAAAGTTTAAATAATTTTAAAACAGAACTATTTTGACTGTCAAACTGGCAATAAGCATTTAAAAAGAGCAATGAAGACTTAATGAACAGGCACTTTCAATCACTACTCATTAAAATATTTACACTATTGCTGGAAAGAGTTTTGCAAAATAAATATAGAGTATTAAAAAAAAGTTTTAATGTTTGACCCAGTTATTCTACTTTTAGTAATCTATCTTAAAGTAATAAAAGTTACAGGATCTGAGTCAGTAACCATCAAGGAGACACACACACACACACACACACACACACATATATGAAATTACTTCTACACACACATATATATAAAATACACACATATATGTAAACACACATACCTATGTACATATCTTCATATATCTTAGTATGCATTATCAAAAAATTGGAGCAGTACACATTTTCAACAATAGAGGAATGGTTAAACTAAATCTGACACGTGCACCCAGTGGAACAACAGTATACAGAATTTCAAGTGTTAACAAGCAGGAAAAGGATGTGTAAATAACTCTGAAGAGGTAACAGCCTCTCATGTAACCAGGGTAACCAACCTTTTAAAAAGTTAATGTGAAAACCTAATTTTGATCATAAGTCATGGTGTTCTAGTTTATTTTTGTGTGTATCTACGTGTATATGTGTGCAAATGAGTGTGTGTATTATAATTACCTGGGTAGGTCTTGATAAAGTTCATTTTATTAAAATCTTCAGAAACGTGGAATTCCTAAAAGTGAAAACATGCAATAAGAGAACAGTTAGTTTTAAAAACAATGGGAACTTATCTTCCAAAAGGATGTAAAATCTAAAACTGGCCATCACCAGCCTTATGACTCAAGATTGGCTCCATAAGAACAGTAGAGAATTGCTTCTTGGTCCTGTTGTTGCAACACTATTTATTTTGGAACCAGACAAGTAAAGAAAGTGCTGCTGACCACCACAGAATTTTGGTCTAATTCTTATTACTCTACAAATGAGTGTTCTACACTTCCTTTCCCTCTAATTGCAAAGGAGGCATCCTGTTAATTTTGCTCTCTTGGTGTCACTAAAAGTTTCTCAAGATGATATATCCAAAGTAAAGTGATACACAAAAACCCATTACTAACAGAGTTCTCAGCACCAGTGAAAACAGGGCATTGGGTATCCAAAGCAATAGAAGGGGCATATTACATATATTTAACACACAAACACACACACAGAAAAGAAATTTAAAGACTGTGATGGTTTTCCTTTTTTATTTTCCAAAGTTTTTATGGACTGTGTAATACTTTATAACTAGGAAAAAATTAAAAGTATGTGCTTCTTAATGGAAAAAAAAATGAGCCTCAGGCATAAGACTAAGATAAAACTCTAAAGAAAATGCACTACTTAAAAATTCTATTGATCAGTGCTAAACTGGTAAGCTCTTAACTGTCTAGATAACATGGACATTATGAATTGTTGATTGGTCAGGATGAAAAAAACCCACAAAGGAATACTGAATTCTTGTCCTTCATCTTGGTTTTACAAAGTACAAAAATGTATTGGCATTTTATATATACCAATCTCTGTTGGGACTCATAGCTCAGTTGGTAAAGAATTCGCCCACAATGTAGGAGATCCAGGTTCAGTTCCTGGGTCAGGAAGATCTCCTGGAGAAAGAAATGGCAACCCACTCCAGTATTCTTACCTGGAGAATCCCATGGACAGAGGAATCTGACAGGCTACAGTCCAAGAGGTCACAAGAGTCAGATACGACTCAGCATCTAAACCACCACCACAATCTCCAATGGGAAATCAACAGTTCAATACTAACTAATGCTAAACTGGACTTACATCGCCCCTTTCCCAAAGAGCTGTTTTATATGCCATCCTATAATGGCGGTAGACAGTACCCTTGAACCAGGAGCCACAAGAAGGGTCCCTAGAGAAATAAATCCATGGGCACTGCCATTCCCGGAGATGCTATTTGAGGCCAGAACTCCTGGCCTCTTATTATGTGTATGCACATCACCATATTCCGATAAAAATCTTCAGAATGAGAAAAACGAGACCACTAGCATTTATGATCACACAACAGATTTACAGCAGCCAAAAACTGGTGGGCATCAACCTCAACCATGCAGATCCCACACCCTGCCCTCCGTTCTCACCAACTGTCTATTGTCCAGTGAACTTATGCAGAGAGCCTAGCTCCTTCCTTCCTGGCTGGTAAATACACTCAAGACTTCTTCTAATTTAAAAAGCAAAACAAGTGAACACAAAACCCTCTTAACAATGCTGAAACTTTTTCTGGCCCCCCACCCCATCCCAGCCAAAACCTTCTCTATAGATCAGCCCACACTCGACACTCAGGCTTTCTAGCTCCTCACCCCAGTCACCCTTCAATCCACTGCACCCCAGGGCACCACCCCACTGCATGGAAACGGCTCTCCCTGCGACCACCAGCTGCTAACTGCCATCCCCAAGGTCATGTTCCTGTCTTGATCTCACCCTCTCTCTGACCCACCTGAAACTTACTGCTTCTCCAGCTCCCACACCCACTGTCCCGGCTGGTCCTCCCACCCTTCGGCTCATTTCGCATCACCCATGAATGGTGTCTCCCCAGTATCTTAACTGTCACCACTGATTCCTCACTGTCCTTTTGTTCTGCATGCCCTCTCCCCACACACCCCTAAGCCATCTCTTCTCGATAAATGACAGCACCATCCACCAGACATTCAAGCCAAAAACCCAGCTGTCACCTGACTTGCTCCTCTCCCCACCCCTGCACCCAACCTGCCATAGCTGCAGCTCAAGACATCTGCTTCTGTCCATCATCACTGCCACAACCTTCTCACCCAGACAGCGACAACAACTGATATTTCCGCCTCCGTTTTTAAAATTTTTGTGGCCGTATAATTGATTTACAATGTGTGTTAGTCTGCGCTGTACAACGGAGCCGAACAGGCACACATACACAATCCACTCTTTTTAGATTCCTTTCCATTACAGGGCATTACAGAGTATCGAGTAGCGTTCCCTGTGCTATACGGTCTATTATTATTTACCTATTTTATATATAAAAGTGTGTACATTATCGATCCCAATGTCAATTCATTTCTCCCCTCTACTTTCCCCTCTGCTAACAACACTGATTCCCACATCTGTGAGTCTATTTCTGTCTTGTAAATAGATCCTTCTGTACCATGGTTTACCATGCACAGGTAAGCGACATCATATATCTGTCTTTCTCCATCTGCTCACTTTACTTAGGATGATAGTCTCTGGGTCCATCCATGTTGCTGCAAATGGCATTATTTCATTCTTTTTGTGGCAGAGTAATGTTCCATCTTCTTTATCCATTCACCTTTTGATGGACAGTTAGGTTGCTTCTATTGTAAACAGTGCTGCAATGAACACTGGGGTGTATGTATCTTTTTGGATTAGAGTTTTCTCAGGATGGGATATGCCTGGAGTGGGATTGCTAGATCACACGGTAGTTCTATTTTTAGTTTTTTAAGGAACTGCCATACTGTTTTCCACAATGGTTGTACCAATTTATATTCCCATTATCACTGTAGAAGGGTTCCCTTTTCTCCATACCCTTTTCAGCATTTATTGTTTATAGATTTTGTGATGATGGCCATTGTGAGGTGATATCTCATTGTAGTTTTGATATGTATTTCCCTTGATGTTGATCATCTTTTCATGTGCCTCTTGGCCATCTGTATGTCTTCTTTGCAGTAATATCTATTTGGATCTTCTGGCCATTTTCTGATTGGGTTTTGGGTTTTTTTTTAACATAGAGTTGCATGAGGTGTTTGTATATTTTGGAGATTAATCCCTTGTCAGTCACTTCATTTGCAAATATTTTCTCCCATTCTGTGGGCTGTCTTTTGGTTTTATGGTTTCCTTTAACCTTGAGAATCTTTTAAGTTTAATTAGGTCCCATGTGTTTATTTTTGTTTTTATTTTCTTTACTCTAGGAGGTGGATCACAGAAGATATTGAATGCAATTTGTGTCAAAGAATGTTCTGCCTATGTTTTCCTCTAAGAGTTTTATAGTGTCTGGCCTTATACTTGCATTTAGGTCTTTGGTCCATTTTGAGTTTCTTTTTATATATGGTGTTAGAGCGTGTGTGTTTTTTCGGCTGCACTGCATGGCTTTGCAGGATCTTAACTCCCTGACCAGAGAAGGAAGAACCTGGGCCCTCAGCAATGAAAAGGCCGAATACTAACCACTGGACCACCAGGGAATTCCCTCCCACCTCCACTCTTGTTGCCCTCCAATCTGTCTTCCACTGAGCAGCCAGGAAGATCTTTGTAAATTAAATAACACCATTCTTCTGCTGAAAACTCTGGAAGAACTTCCCATGTGTTTACAAAACTGAACCTCATCTGGACCCACAAGGCCTCGAATGACCTATCTTCAGCCCACCTGGTGCCATCAGCCCTAGCGATGCCCTGTCACTCAGCACCAACCAGCCAAGAGGATGTCCTCCAAGTCCTCAGACACACAGAGACCTCCTGCCTCGTGCCTCCACACATACCTTCACTCCTGGAAAACCTGCTCTGCCTGGCTGTCTCCTGCCTGCCCTTCAGGCCTCGGCTGGACATTACAGCCTTGGGGCAGCTCTCCTTCCTGCAGATCCTGTCTGCTGGGCACGGGGCCACACACCTCTCTGGACCCTCTCCTTCCCACTCCTGTTCATTTCTCCACAATGTCAACACAACCTGCAATGCGATGCTTACTTTTGCATTACCTGTCCTTCTTACTAGTCCAAAAGACCCCTGGGAGCAGGGACCATGTCTACCTCCTTCTTAGTTAGCATTCTGCAGGACACCCAGTGCTGAGTAAAATCTGAACGCACGGCTCTCTGACCTGCTCCAGCCACCTCTTCAGTCTTATGTGTTTCATGCTGCCGGGCCGCTTCATTCTTGTTCTCTGCACACACTCTGACCTTGAAAACCTCTCTGTCTTCGCTGGCACAGCCCTCTGTGTCTGCAAGTCCTCCTCCCCCTCTCCTGGTTAACTCTCCGCCACCCGCTAGGGCTTAGCAGCTACAGGCTGGCCAGGCCACTCTCTTGGGCCAGGTGAGTGCAGGCGCCGTCTGCGCTCTCACTGTTCTGTGTGCATTCTTCACTTTACACGTGATGGAACCCCACGAGCTAAATCTTACTTACTGCTACCATTCCCAGTTCTGTAAAGCAGTGCTACTCAAAATGAGGTCTGTGGACCACTGGTCCTGATTAAAGAAGCAGAAAATTAGGGAATAAGTGTTCAGAAAACTTTCCAGCAATTTAATAGCATCATGACATTCAAGTGGATAAAGTTAAAAGTGAAAGTCATCCAGTCATGCTAGACTCTTTGCGACCCCATGGACTGTAGCCTCTGTCCACAGAATTCTCCAGCCAAAAATACTGGGGTGGGTTGCCATTCCCTTCTCCAGGGGATCTTCCTGACCCAGGGATCAAACCTGGGTCTCCTGCACTGCAGGCAGATTACCATCTGAGCCACCAGGGATTCTTCCAAATTTCCTCACTCAATAATGTAACATCCAAAATATCAATCAAGCAAACTAAACTCAAAGCAAACCGAAGAAAAAATAAGAGCTGATACACATTATCAGAGACTAGAAAAATAATAGAGGAAACAAATCAACAGGGAATCAATGAAAACTGGTTCTTTGAAAAAAACTAACAAAATTGACAAACATGTAGCTAGAGTGATGGAAAAAAAAAAAGAGAGAAATGACTCAAACTACTCAGGAATGGAAAGGGGACTATTAAATCTTACAGAAACAAAAGACTAAAAAAAAGGCTGCTATCAACAATGATATGCCAACAAATTAGAAAAGCTAGATACCAATTCACACTGACTAGGAGATAAACAAAATCAGGAAATAATAAGTGTTGGTAAACAGGTAAAAATTTAGAAGCTTCATAGATTGCTGGTGGGAATGTAAAATGGAATAATAACTTTGGAAAACAGTTAGGCAGTTCTGTAAAAAATTAAATACAGAGTTACCATATGACCCACAATTCCATTTCTAGATGTGTATACCCAATAAAATGGAAAACTCAGGTTCACACACAAACTTTTATGTGACTGTTCATAGCAACATTATTCATAGTAGCCAAAAGGTAGAAATAATCCAACTATCTATCAACTAATGAATGGATAAACAAAGTGTGGCATACAACAGAATATTATTCCACCACAAAAAGGACGGAAGTATTAATTCAAGCTACAACATAGATGAACCTTGAAAATATGATGCTGAGTGAAAGAAGCCAAATATAAAGTTATACATTTTATGATTCTATCTACACAAAATGTTTAGAATGAACTCAGAAAGTATATTACTGACTGCTATGAACTGAAGGAAGGGACAATGCAGAGTGACTACTAAAGGATATGGGATTTATTTTGGGGGGTGGGAGGCACTGATAAAAATAATCTAGACTATTAACGGTTGTATAATCTTGACTATACTATAAAACCACTGAACTGCACACGTTAAGCTGGTGAATTTTATGGTATATGAAGTATATCTCCATGAAATATATGCATACACACCTTGCCTCTGACAGTAAAGAATGTGACTGTAATGAGGGAGATCCAAGTTCAACCCCTGGGTTGGGAAGATCCCCTGGAGAAGGGAATGGCAGTCCACTCCAGTATTCTTGCCTGGCTTATCCCGTGAACAGAGGAGCCCAGCAGGCTACAGTCCATGGGGTCGCAAAGTCAGACACGACTGAGTGACTACACTTTCACTTTCAATCTTGTAACTATACTATAAAACCACTGAATTGCATACTTTGGTGAATTTTATGGTGTATGAATTACATCTTAATGAAATATACACACACACACACATACAATTAGACTTATAAAAACACCAGTCTCTAATAAATTGAAAATTTAAATATCTGGTCCTTCACCAAAGACGGTTTGAGAAGCACTGCCTCAAAGAGTTATACGAGTTGTTGGCTGAATGACTAGTCCCTGATCTTGTTCTTCTCCCTCCTGTCATACACACTCACACACACACACACACACGTGCGCGCACGCGCGTGCATACATGATCTCCCCCACGTCCTCCTTGCCCCAGTCTCCTTCTTCATGGGCTCAGGGACGGGGGCTGCCACGGGGCTCATGTTTCCTGTACAAAGGCTGTGCATTGTGGGTTAGCCTGAGAATCAGCCATCAGAGCTCCGTGGAGCTACAGCTGGTCCCTGACTTAGGATGGCTCAACTTATGATTTTTCAGTTTTACAATGATGTAAAAGCAATACACATTCAGTAGAAACTGTACTTTGACTTTTGAATGTTGATCTTTTCTCAGATGGGTGATAAGCCGTATGATCCTCTCTCGTGATGCTGGACAAGGGCAGCCACAGCCCCTACTCAGAGTCCTGACAGTGAACAATCGACACACAACCATTCTGGACTCATACAATCATTCTGTTTCTCACTTTTAGTACAGTATTCAATAAATTACATGAGATATTCAATACTTTAGTATAAAATAGGCTTTGTATTAGATGACTTCATCCAACAGTAGTGTTCTGAGCATGTTTAAGGTCGGGGAGGCTAAGCTATGATATTCAGTAGATTAGGTGTAGATTAATTAATTCAGTAGATTAAGTAATTAATTCAGTAGATTAAGTATATTTTCAACTTATATTTTTCAACTTACAATGGGTTTATCAGGACAAAGTCTCATCATAAGTCAAGGAAAATCTGGAGTTTATTAATTTATTAATTAATGCTAGTTAATTCTAGAATTAATCCATTTTTGGGTCTACCATCTGTACTGAATGAAACATTTCCTAATGCCAAACAACTGGGCATTCTTTGTTAACTTTATTTAAACTGTCCAACGGTGAACATGGGGAGGTCAATACAATGAATACATTCTGGAAGCTACCTACCATCACAGCTCCATTATCCTGGCCCACAAATATCCGTCTACTATCATGATGGTAAGCCATAGCAGAGCAGGGAGCTGCCAGAAAGACAAAGACCATGTTATGAGCAGGGTTAAGCACGTTAAGTCACTGTTCAAGGTATGTTATTAAAAAGAGCTATACAACTTAGGTTAAAAAAAAAAAAAAGAGGGCAAAGATGTTTTATTTTAAAAAATGTTATTAAATTTCTTTCTACTGTTTTAGTTTCAAATTTTCCCTTTAATAACCTTCCAAGTTACTTCTATGACTTTGGGTGAAGCCAGTCAGCATGAAGTTTCATCTGATTGAAATTCCTACCTGTTTCTGGAAAGGTGTGGGGACCAGTGTTTAGAGAAGCTGTCTGCCACCCAAACTCTGTGGGTCATTCTGCCCCTCCTACCTTCCCAATCACAGGCAAAACAGTAGCGGGCATCTGCGGAGAAAGAGGTGTCCAGTACCACAATTCCTGTTCCAAGGCATATGAGCAAACTGGGGAGGCTGCTTTGGGATTATTTGTTGCTGTTGTTTTTCCCCAATGGTCAAAAAAAGCTCTGTTTTGCTGTGACTCATACAATCCCAGTTTGTTTCTTTGTCCAAAGCAATGTCATGTGACCGAGACAGCCTGACTCTTCCCATAGACACAACCTTCCAGGTTCCACCTAAACTTCTTCCAGGAAGTGTGGGCCAGAGAATGAGTTTCAGAAAGGAGAAACTCTAATAATCACTTCCTTCTGCTAAAAATCAAAATTAAAGTGATTTAGAAAATGGAACACTTGGAAAAAGAAATATTTGGGTTCACTTCAGCCTTAAGAATTTTAATTGACCATGGAAAGAAACGAATGCCAGGAAACAGACAAACAAACTTGAGCTTAGTTTGAAATAAAAAGTCTTATAAAAAAGTAACAGAGAAAAATCCTATAAATGAAGTTACCACTTGAAAACAGTTTAAGGTTCTCTAACTACCAAAGAAAGGCAATGCGAAACAATGCTCAAACTACCGCACAATTGCACTCATCTCACACACTAGTAAAGTAATGCTCAAAATTCTCCAAGCTAGGCTTCAGCAATACGTGAACCGTGAACTTCCTGATGTTCAAGCTGGTTTTAGAAAAGGCAGAGGAACCAGAGATCAAGTTGCCAACATCTGCTGGATCATGGAAAAAGCAAGAGAGTTCCAGAAAAACATCTATTTCTGCTTTATTGACTATGCCAAAGCCTTTGACTGTGTGGATCACAATAAACTGTGGAAAATTCTGAAAGAGATGGGAATACCAGACCACCTNCACAGGTGAGCTGAGAGGAAGGTTCATGAGCCTGGAGAGTTTCAGTTGCTCAGGAGAAGGTTCAGTTGCTTAAAGAATAAAGCTTGGTCAAGCAAAGAATCTTTGTCATCGGTCACAGTCTGCTAAGTCTTTGTTTATATTCTTCTGATTACCTAAATGGGCTTCCCTGGTGGCTCAGATGGTAATGAATCTGCCTTCTATGTAGGAGAACTGGGTTTGAATGCTGGGTTGCGAAGATCCCTTAGAGAAGAAACTGGGAACCCACTCCAGTATTCTTGCCTGGAGAATCCCATGGACAGAGGAACCTGGTGGACCATGATATGACAAAGACTTGGATGCAACTGAGTGACTAGATGACATAACATTATCTTAATATTTGGGGGCTCATATTTTATTAATCTGTAAGAGAAATATGTTTTTTATTTCTTTGACAAATTGGATTATTTTATATTTCCAAAGAAAGGAAATGCCAAAGAATGCTCAAACTGCCGCACAATTGTACTCATCTCACATGCTAGTAAAATAATGCTCAAAATTCTCCAAGCCAGGCTTCAGCANCAGACTGGTTCCAAATAGGAAAAGGAGTACGTCAAGGCTGTATATTGTCACCCTGCTTATGTACAGAGTACATCATGAGAAAAGCTGGACTGGAAGAAGCACAAGGTGGAATCAAGATTGCCGGGAGAAATATCAACCACCTCAGATATGCAGATGACACCACCCTTATGGCAGAAAGTGAAGAGGAACTAAAAAGCCTCTTGATGAAAGTGAAAAGTGAAGAGCGAAAAAGTTGGCTTAAAGCTCAACATTCAGAAAACGAAGATCATGGCATCCAGTCGCATCACTTCATGGGAAAGAGATGGGGAAACCGTGGAAACAGTGTCAGACTTTATTTGGGGGGGTTCCAAAATCACTGCAGATGGTGACTGCAGCCATGAAATTAAAAGACGCTTACTCTTTGGAAGGAAAGTTATGAATAACCTAGATAGCATATTCAAAAGCAGAGATATTACTTTGCCGACTAAGGTCTGTCTAGTCAAGGTTATGGTTTTTCCTGTGGTCATGAATGGATGTGAGAGTTGGAATGTGAAGAAGGCTGAGTGCCGAAGAATTGATGCTTTTAAACTGTGGTGTTGGAGAAGATTCTTGAGAGTCCCTTGGACAGCAAGGAGATCCAACCAGTCCATTCTGAAGGAGATCAACCCTGGGGTTTCTTTGGAAGAAATGATGCTAAAGCTGAAACTCCAGTACTTTGGCCACCTCATGCGAAGAGTTGACTCACTGGAAACGACTCTGATGCTGGGAGGGATTGGGGGCAGGAGAAGGGGACGACAGAGGATGAGATGGCTGGATAGCATCACGGACTCGATGGACGTGAGTCTGAGTGAACTCTGGGAGTTGGTTATGGACAGGGAGGCCTGGAGTGCTGCGATTCATGGGGTCGCAAAGAGTCGGACACGACTGAACGACTGAATGACTGAACTGAACTGAACTGAACTACCATGGCAGATACTTTCCACCAAAGGAAGAAAACTGGAAGAAATGCTGGATTGTACTCAAAGGCAGAAAACATAGTTAGCTGCATGATCAGACTATAGAAAAAGACTATTTCAGTTGCATTCCAAGAACTATCTCATTGAAATGTAGATACTAAAACTGTCTGCACACCTAACAATTAGAATAGACCTCAAGTTTGTACACGTTTATCCACCATATTGATGTTTATAACCACAAAGATACATGTTTGTTTTAGTCACTAAGTCGTGTCCAATTCTTGCAACCCCCCTGGATTGTAGCCCACCAGGCTCCTTTGTCCATGGGATTTCCCAGGCAAGAATACTGGAATGAGTTGCCATTTCCTTCTCCCAACCCAGGGATCAAACCCGCATCTCCTGCATTGGCAGGCAGGTTCTTTACCACTGAGCCACTGGGGAAGCCCAAAGATAGATGCTATTGTCACACAAAATGCTCTTGAATAATCACACGCAAAATTATCTTCAACAAATCAAATCCCTTTGACGAATTTAAAGATTCACTGTCATCATTTTTGCTTGCTTTTCAGTTGTTACTAAATCTTAATGTTCTAGTTTTAAGCTTTTTTTCAATTCTTTTTATGCTCAATTCTATAACAAACTGCCCATGAATATGTAAAACCTCTCCTTTGTGTAAAAGTTACAATGTGCTGAGTAATTTTATAAGGTTAGAGACTTCTCACATTAAAAAAAAAAAAGCAAGCCTTCCTGGTTTATTTATTTAGTATATAAAAATCCTGACTTTTTTCCTAGAAGGGAAGCTTCTAGTGAGATAAACATTTTTAAGATAATCTTTTTTTTTAATGTGAATGTTAACAAAGTTTTATAAACAAGGAAAACACAAATCATCTTTCAAATCAGAGACCTTTCAAAAAGGTCACTGCAGTACAAAATCGTTTGCTTTAAACTCTAGTTTTTTAAACAAAGGGTTTTCTGGAATACAGCCAGGCTCATTCATCTATGTATTCTTTATGACTGCTTTTGATTCTGCAATGGCAGAGTTGAGAAGCTGCCACAGAGACTGTCTGGCCCACAAAGTCTAATATTTATGTCTGGTCCTTTGTAGGAGAAGTCTGTGGACTCATCCCATACCGTGGTGAGCAGCCCAGTTCTGGAATTGGATGCACATGGACTAGAATTCCAACCTCTGGCCTCAGTTTCCTTGTCTACTAAATGATGAAAATATCAGCTTTCTTATAACAGCTATTGTGATGATTTGGTAAAATAGTACCAAGAAAAATGCATGAGACACATAGTAGATGGACTTTCCAGGTGGTGCTAGTGGTAAAGAACCCACCTGCCAAAGTAGGAGACATAAGAGACACAGGGTTGATCTCTGGGTCGGGAAGACCTACTGGAGGAGGAAACAGCAACCCACTCCAGTATTCTTGCCTGGAGAATCCCACAGACAGAAGAACTGGGTAGGCTACAGTCCATGGTCCATGGGATTGCAAGGACTTGGATATGACTGAGCATCTGAGCAGCAGCACATAGTGGAAATAGAAACTGACAGTTATATTTCTCTTCAGCTAAAGCAGATCCTGAAAGTTATTTTTATTACGTGAGGTATTGTTATGATTCATAATTGGTCCACGTACAGCAATATTCTAAGGTTTCACTTACTGATCACCTCTGTTTCATCATGGGGAACAGTTTAAATCCATGGATGACCACTAAAATGTCAACTGGTGAATCTGCAGTAGTTTTTAAAAGCAACATGGCACTTTTCTTGTGTTTTGAATTTAATTTTAAATGTCACCCTAAAACAGACAAGCAAATTTCTCAACATTCATTCATTCTGTTTTCTTCCGGCAGTGTTCCTGCAGTTTCATCAGCAGACACTGCTCTAGCTGGAGGTAATAACCAGCCACCTGGAAGCGAAGTCTGCATGCATATATACAAACATGCAGGTGTCGTCACCCACGGCACAGATGCTGTGCCTGTTCTGTCCTGTTTTTTCCTGATCCTTCCAGCCACAGAGTTTTGGAAGCTACTTCCAGAGGATACAGTTAAGCCAAGATAGCAAGGGATGGCAACGGAGAAAGCAAAGCCATGTGCCCAAGACTCAAAAGCCAGAAGAGTGTGTGCTGCTGCTGCTGCTGTTGCTAGGTTCTGGTGTCCCAGGAGAGAAATCAGTTACAAAGTGAACTAAGTATTTGGGGGAAATGCAAGCCAAGGGGTTACTGTACTAAATACTGGACACTAGTACAAAAATCCACCTTAGACTCTCCTTGTTCTAAACAGCATGAACTCCACAGCTGAGGTCTCAAGGAAGACTGAGCTGTGGCCAAAATCTGAAGTGTAAGGGAAGGGGGAGGAGGTAGGAATCACAGCCAACAGCATTAAGAAGACCATCCATAAGGATGGCAAATCATCTCCCAGCACTGGTAGAGGTCCCTGGGTTGCTGTGGCTATTTCTAGCTACAGACTCATCACTGGATCATTGCAAGTAAGGAGTTACTCATCTAAGAGAAGCCTTTTTTTTTTTTCCAGTTGAGTAAAAGGTAGGCTCAGAAGATGAGGGTGCTCCATCTGCCTTTGCCCCACTTCCCCCAAATCCCAAAGTAAATTTATTAAATGGGCCTGTAAGGACATTTAGTGAGACAATGGCCACTTCATGTTCCACACTGAGTAATCAAGGTGACCCATCCACAAATAAATGTGGAGGCAGGACAGAAGATACTACTGCCTGCACAATAGACCACGATTAGGGTTTCAGGTAGTCTTAACACGTTACATACATACAATGAAGTTTTACTTTTTATAACAGTTTTTTATAACTATTTTATAATTATATAAAAGGGTCCTTTTATAATAGTTAGCTTTATACCAGTATTCCAAAAAGTCTACCTCGTTCTCATGAATGGTTATCAAGACAGTGAAGGTGACCGGCCTGACCAAGCTGTTAGTGGACGGTAGGACAAAGGAAAATCCTGATAAACTACTAATCCTTTGTGGAAATGTTTATAGGATCGAAATCCTGCAGCTACCCTGTAATAAATAAGAAAGTGCTAGCAAGACAGGCAGTGCTTGGAAGGGTGACTCAAGCTGACGGAACAGAATCTGCTGAGTAACTGGCTACTCTGTTTGTAACACAACCCACAGCCCCTGCAGTAACTCTTCAGGGAGCTGCAGTATCCACAGAGTTAGGCCCTGGCAAGCGCTCTTCTTTGGAGAACTTCATAATGGTCTTCATTAACAGACCATTCAGCCTGCCCCAGAACCATGTGTCTTTTCCCAGGGGAGGGCTCCTGAACACTCAAACCTTAACTAAGGAAAATCTCCTCCTTAAGGACCGAAACCACCCGAAAAGAAGCAGCTACGATGCCTTCCATGTGGCCACTGGGGTGGCAGGACTTGATTCCAGCTTGGACCTGGGTGGCACCACATCTTTTTTTCAAGAAAGGATGGGGAAGTGGGAGAGAAGAAGGCAAAGCTTAGATTGGCAGGAAGGGCAGGATTTAATTGCAATTTTATGTCACTACATCTCAGGGCTCTTCTAAAATTTCAATACAAACGCTTTATATTTTGGGTTTATTTTTAGAACATGTTTGACTACTGGGAAAAAAAATCTCCATTTAGGATGTGTCGTGCCTTGGACCAAATTTCTCAGCAGTACCCAGAGTTTAAGAAAAAGTAGCATAAAAGGCCAGGTATGAGGCAAAGGAGTGTTCAGAATCTAGTTTTAGTGTCAGTATCCTCTATTACTAAGTAGAAAATTACTACTAATATAAGTTGGCAAAATGAAAACAAAGGAAAATGGGGGAGGTGGGCAGCTTTCCTCTTCCTATTTTTTTTTTCCAAGTTTTGTTCAAGTTGATTCAGTTAAACCAGTTGACTCAGCTTCCTTTTTGCAAGAGAAGGGGAGTTTTCCTGCATTTTAACACAGAATGCTGTAGGTATTAGGTAAGCAACAAGCTCATTTCGAAATTTAAATCATCAAAGACATTTTTCTTGGGTGGAACAGTGCGGCTACTCACAGGCCATTGTGTGGTAAATGCTGGGCCAGTACTGACCGCTGTCTCTTTTCAGCCATACTCGGATAGTCCTGTAGAGAAAAGATTTAACTGCAATTAAATCTTTAATAAATTTATCCTCTTTGCCACACAAGTAAACTTCTTATTTTCAATACTATTTCCCATTGACTTTATAACATTAATCAATTGGACAAATTGGACAACTCCACACACACACACACACATATAGAGTACATGGTATATTATACTAGTATGTACATGTATAGGAGAGGTGATGGCACCCACTCCAGCACTCTTGCCTCGCAAATCCCATGGATGGAGGAGTCTGGTGGGCTGCAGTCCATGGAGTCGCTTGAGAGTTAGACACGACTGAGTGACTTCACTTTCACTTTTTACTTTCATCCATTGGAGAAGGAAATGGCAACCCACTCCAGTGTTCTTGCCGGGAGAATCCCAGGGACAGCAGAGCTTGGTGGGCTGCCATCTATGGGGTCACACAGAGTCGGACACAACGGAAGCGACTTAGCAGCATGTACATGTATACACATACACACATGCTCTATATATTTATTGTTGCTATTCAGTCGCTCAGTCATGTCTGTCTCTTTGTGACCCCATGGACTAGAGCAAATCCAGGCTTCCCTGCAGCCTGGCCAAAAAGTTCATTTGGTTAACTGACTACACTGTTCAATAAAGTTCTTGGTTAAAATGAAAAATATGTATTTTACTTACAAACAAATGAACTTTTTGGCCAACCCAACAGCTTCCTACTATGTCTACCATGTCTATACATGGTAAGTTATGCAAGAACTAGGAGTCAGGATTCTAAATAATATCAATAACATGGAAAGTGCTCATTATACAGCGATATACAAACAACGCTGAGGACTACTGACTCTTGGCAACCAACTGCAAACTCAGTGTCTTGGCCATCCCACCCAAATGAGGAGAGAAACGGAAAGAAAGCGTTTCTGGAGAACTGGGAGAGACCTGCATACAGAGTGGAGCCCATTACCACTGCTCATTCACCGAGAGTTTCCAGCCATCTCTGCTTTGGGAGGAAACCCTTCCACACCAGGCGCTGGGCCTCTCCTTTCACCAGAGCACACGCGGGAGATGAGGAAGTCCTGCCCACAGGCGGGCAGAGGACACAGGACCAAAGAGCCCAGGGTTACTATTCTGGCTCATGCCATCAGAAGAGCAGGAAGGAATGCCTCTCCTGCACTCCACCAAGCCTCCTGGAAGCTCTGGGCCTCTCCCCTTCAGGGCGGGACACTGGCCGCCGCGCCCAGCACAGCCGTGCTCTGCCTTCGCCGGAGTCCTAGCTCTCTCTTATCCCTCACTGTCAGCTCTGTCACAGCCACTCCTGTATTTCCAGCAGCGACGAGATTCTGGCTCACGGCCAGCACTGAATTACTGTTTACAACCTTGAGCTAGAATACATTAAGGCTAAGTGCTGACACTCTCTGTTTCCATTCTGTTTGAAGTTTGAGACAAGGAAGACTGGTCTCTGAGGATAAAAACTGGAACAGTGGCTGCTTCTGGGGTTGAGAAAGGACAGAACACAGCAAAGGGATAGGAGGGAACTTTCTGGGGCTGTGTCACGCTCTGGAGAGGTGGTGATGTGGGTGTATGCATGTGTCAGAATCTGCCCAGCTTATTTAAGATTATTGTAAATGATTAGACCATAATAAAGAAAGACTAGATGTTGACCCTCATTTATCCAAATAAATAAGATGACTGAGCAGCACAGCGGGCATCATGCTATTTTATGTGACCTGGAGACAGGCCCTGGTGTATGAACTGCCATTTGTACAACACGTCCCATCTTCCAGCCACGGCGGACAGGTCACAACAGAATCTTTGCCAAGTTGAATCCGGGATTTTCCTCTACATTATCCCACCTCTGATCACCACTGGTCAGACCAGAGAAGAGATTAGTCAGTTCCTTCCCTGGGAAATCAGAAACCAGGAGAGAGAAAGAGACTCATACCTCTCCAGGAGTTGAAATGACTGTTTCTGGCCACACGTTTTGCAGTTGGGACTGGAGAATTCTATACGTTAATAAAGGGGGAAGAATGAAGCTGACCTATGAAGAGAAGCTGGAGACAGTTCAGGTGGAGGGGTCTTGAGGCCCCTCCTGGGTTCTGAGGGTTCTGTGAGGCAGACGCCCCAGGATCCTCATCACGACCACCCTCAGCAGCTTCAGCGAATCCAAGTGACTTTCGTCGTTTGCAATCAAGCGGGTACTAATATACCAAGTCTGCATGGGAGCCATGAAGACCTGGTGACACGCAGTCTCTGTTCAAGCACCATCACACGAGCACCTGCGTCACACGGTTCACACAGTGAGAATCAGGCAGACGCCTCCATGAGTACCTACACTGCGATAGGAAGTTCTAGGAAGTTCAAGTTCACATCCAAAATTAAAAGGGAAAGCGAGACATAGATCAGACTAAAGCATATGTAAACAGACCTATACTTTACTGTTTGTAGTTCAACATCTTAAATCAAAATTTGACACTCTTTGAGGTAATGTTTAAACAGCTCTGTTACTATTTGTGGGTTCCTGGTTACTGTTCACGGTTATTTAGTTTTCTTCTACAAATCTCAAGCGGTTAAGACATTTCCATGAACAGAAGGAAAAGAACAGGAAGAGAAGGGGATGACAGGATGTGAAGGTTACATGGCATCACTGACTCGATGGAAATAAGTTTGAGCAAACTCCGGGAGTTGGTGATTGACAGGGAAGCCTGGCGTGCTGCAGTCCGTGGGGTTGCTAAGAGTCAGACAGGACTAAGCAACTGAACTGAACTGATGGAATACATCTTTCTAGTTGGAAACCATTTAAATGAAGTTATAAAATAGAAAAAAATACTTAATGGCATGGTAAAATGTTCATGATATAATGTTAAGTAAAAGGCCCTATATAAAATTGATGAGTGCAGTATGATACCAACTTTATTTTACAATACATCTGGTCAAACCTCTAGATCCAACTATCAGTCCATAGGAAATGCAGAGTAACACAATAACCACCACCACTGGGGTTTATTCAGCAAAAAAGCAGGAAATTCTGTAGACAAATGACCTAGTTTCTTCAACACATAATTTGCAGGGGGGAAACACAGAGATGGAGGACCAGCTTACCATTACAGAGGTTTAACAGACACATCAAGTAGTCACCATGTGGAGACTTATTAGTAGATCCTTATTTGGTCAAACTGTTACATACACATGCCTATATTATCATGCTGTTGCTGCTGCTGCTGCTAAGTCACGTCAGTCGTGTCTGACTCTGTGCGACCCCATAGACAGCAGCCCACCAGGCTCCCCCGTCCCTGGGATTCTCCAAGCAAGAACACTGGAGTGGGTTGCCATTTCCTTCTCCAAGGCATGAAAGTGAAAAGTAAAAGTGAATTCGCTCAGTCGTGTCCGACTCAGCGACCCTATGGACTGCAGCCTACCACGCTCCTCTGTCCAAGGGATTTTCCAGGCAAGAGTACTGGAGTGGGGTGTCATTGCCTTCTCCAATATTATCATGAAACAGCTGCAAATAGGAACACTGACTAGATATCTGATATTAAAAGACATTGTTCTTTAGATGTGATAACAGTGTTGCAGGTTTCTGCTTGTTTTTTAAGAAGTAATTCCAGCCAAAGACACTGGACCTTGCCTCTGTTCTTGGCACGTCCACCAACATCCAACCCTCACCACTCAGGCCTCAGTGCAGCCTCCTCCCACGTTACCTGGTGGGCTCCACCCTCCAGAACACCTCAGGTATGTCAACTACTGGAGACAACTCCCAAGGAGCCACGCAACCCATTGCCCATGGGCTCAGAGACCACCAGTGGTGGTCTCAAATCCAGGGTTCAACTGACATGCTTGTGATTCCCACACCCAGACCCTGCATCCTAGCAAGCTGTCATCCTCAGGTGCCCAAAACACCGAGCTCAGGTTGCATCCGAAGCCCTCGTCCCGCACCTCCCTACCAAGGAGTCTTCTCTCCAGGCAGCAGTCCCCCTGGGCAGCACACTGCAGGATGGGTAGCACTGGCGTGGCCTTCCACACCTAGGGCTTCCCTGGTGGCTCAGCTGGTAAAGAATTAGCCCGCAATGCAGGATACCGGGGTTGGATATNTGCTAAGAGTCAGACAGGACTAAGCAACTGAACTGAACTGATGGAATACATCTTTCTAGTTGGAAACCATTTAAATGAAGTTATAAAATAGAAAAAAATACTTAATGGCATGGTAAAATGTTCATGATATAATGTTAAGTAAAAGGCCCTATATAAAATTGATGAGTGCAGTATGATACCAACTTTATTTTACAATACATCTGGTCAAACCTCTAGATCCAACTATCAGTCCATAGGAAATGCAGAGTAACACAATAACCACCACCACTGGGGTTTATTCAGCAAAAAAGCAGGAAATTCTGTAGACAAATGACCTAGTTTCTTCAACACATAATTTGCAGGGGGGAAACACAGAGATGGAGGACCAGCTTACCATTACAGAGGTTTAACAGACACATCAAGTAGTCACCATGTGGAGACTTATTAGTAGATCCTTATTTGGTCAAACTGTTACATACACATGCCTATATTATCATGCTGTTGCTGCTGCTGCTGCTAAGTCACGTCAGTCGTGTCTGACTCTGTGCGACCCCATAGACAGCAGCCCACCAGGCTCCCCCGTCCCTGGGATTCTCCAAGCAAGAACACTGGAGTGGGTTGCCATTTCCTTCTCCAAGGCATGAAAGTGAAAAGTAAAAGTGAATTCGCTCAGTCGTGTCCGACTCAGCGACCCTATGGACTGCAGCCTACCACGCTCCTCTGTCCAAGGGATTTTCCAGGCAAGAGTACTGGAGTGGGGTGTCATTGCCTTCTCCAATATTATCATGAAACAGCTGCAAATAGGAACACTGACTAGATATCTGATATTAAAAGACATTGTTCTTTAGATGTGATAACAGTGTTGCAGGTTTCTGCTTGTTTTTTAAGAAGTAATTCCAGCCAAAGACACTGGACCTTGCCTCTGTTCTTGGCACGTCCACCAACATCCAACCCTCACCACTCAGGCCTCAGTGCAGCCTCCTCCCACGTTACCTGGTGGGCTCCACCCTCCAGAACACCTCAGGTATGTCAACTACTGGAGACAACTCCCAAGGAGCCACGCAACCCATTGCCCATGGGCTCAGAGACCACCAGTGGTGGTCTCAAATCCAGGGTTCAACTGACATGCTTGTGATTCCCACACCCAGACCCTGCATCCTAGCAAGCTGTCATCCTCAGGTGCCCAAAACACCGAGCTCAGGTTGCATCCGAAGCCCTCGTCCCGCACCTCCCTACCAAGGAGTCTTCTCTCCAGGCAGCAGTCCCCCTGGGCAGCACACTGCAGGATGGGTAGCACTGGCGTGGCCTTCCACACCTAGGGCTTCCCTGGTGGCTCAGCTGGTAAAGAATTAGCCCGCAATGCAGGATACCGGGGTTGGATATCTGGGTTGGGAAGATCCCCTGGAGAAAGGAAAGGCTACCCACTCCAGTATTCTTGCCTGGAGAATTCCATGGACTATATAGTGAATGCTGGCGCAAAGAGTCAGACACAACTGAGCGACGTTCACTTTCCCTCACCTAAAATCATCAATAGAAGCTTATAATGATGATCCTTAGGCCTGAACTACTAACACGAATTACTAACACAATATCACATTTTGTTGACAGTATTTTGTTACTTAGTACAGAATGCTTATGGATACATTCCATTACATGCAGAAGGAATTATAAGAAGTTAAAGGCCAACTCTCCTCTAAGCATTACATCTGCTCAAGGAGGGACTTCCCTGCTGGTCTGGTGGCTATGACTCCATGCTCCCAATGCAAGGGGCCTGGGGTTCGATATCTGGTTGGGGAACTAGATCCCATGTGCCATAACTGAAGAATTCACATGCCTCAGCTAAGAGTTCACAGGCCTCAACTAAAGACCGTGCATGCCACAACTAAGATCCAGTGCAGCCAAATAAGTAAATAAATATTTCTAAAAATTACATTAAGGTCTGTTCAAGGATTCTACTCCACTTGCAAACAGGGAAGTAAAGGCCAAGACACTTGAAGACGAGGGTGTTGGGCAGCACCTTCCTTCACTCAAAGTGATTAACAAGCTCCCTATCTGTGTGGTTTTAAGGGTCTAAAAATCAGAATGCGGACATATTCTAAAACCCCCAAAATCAACCCCAGAAGTTGTAGCCACAAATCCGTCAGTAGTTCCATGGAGGCCTCACAGGGGGCGTGCTCTCCCTTGTGTCTTCTTGAAAGAAGAATGATTTCAGGCAGCAGAGAAGCTGCTGTGAGCAGAAAACCTTAAAGTTACCTACCTCTTCCATTCAATCATCTAACCTGAAAAAATCACGCTTTAACTTCATGGAGCTTCAGAATGACAAACTGGCCCAAGGTCAAAACGGGACCTACCTAGAGCCCAGGAAGTTTGAAACACAGTAGTATTTCCTTTGGAGGATAAACATCAGTACTACAATGTGGTCTGCACCCAGCTCAAGTGGACACACTAGAAAATTGGCAAGACTTATACTATTTGTTGGGAGTGTTTCACCTGAAAAAATTGTTTGTCACATTCTGGCTGAGAGAAGACCACCCTTGCTTGCGAATCAGGTTTCAAATCAGGCAGCTGACCTTGACAGCTGGCTCTACTTCTGTATTCACACATTCTATCTAGAATTCCTTCTTTCTCTTTTTCCAGGCATACTCCTTTACTTTCTTCGGTAACAAATTAAAATCTCTCACTTCTGAGATAAAATCAAAACAATATTAAGTTCAACTCCTCCAGCACTCTCAAGAAACTATATATTAAACAAAGTTGTATAACTTCTATTAAGTAATACAGAAATTTGTTCTGTATTTAGGCTATGTCTCATTGGTTTAAAAAATGGTTATTAAAATAGGCTTAAGTTGGGCTGTTTTATCTTTAAAAATCAACAAATTCCACAGACTAAAAACAATTTACTGTTAAGCAAATTGGAAACAAAATCTATTATTCACAACACCACAGTTTAACAATATTTTATAGGCACAAACTATTAAAAATTCCTGAATGATATTAATAAACCGTATCAAAGTATCAAGACCAGGTGGCTTTATTTTTACAAAAACTACCTTCATGAATGTCTAAGCCATGCTCTCTGTGTTACTCGATCAGTCGTGTCCAACTCTTTGCAACCCCACAGGCTGTAGCTCACCAGGCTCCACTGTCTATGGGATTTTCCAGGCAAGAATACTGGAGTGGGCTGCCATTTCCTTCTCCAGGGATCAAACCTGGGCCTCCCACACTGTGGGCAGATTTTTATCATCTGAGCCACTAGGGAAGCCATGCTCTGCACTAAGATAAAACAGCTTCCTTTTCCTTCACTGTTTTGACAACTTACACCCACTCACCTCAATTCATTGTATGTTTTGCTTGCTGCTTCTTCTACCCATTTTTCTAGTAGAGGGCTTTTCTTTGATAGTCTAAGACTGTGTCAATGTGGAAAAAAAAATTTTAGAAACGTGTTCATTTTGCCAAGCTCTATGTTTAGGTTATTTTAAAAACAATAGCCTGAAACTTTTCCAAAAGGTACTTAGAAAGGAAATGTGTCATTTTTTCCAGAGACTACATAAATGCTTTTTAAACTTCCTTACACTCCTGCTGATCCTGTGGAGGGCTCTACCATCAGTCTCCTTTGCCCTCCTAGTCCGAGAAGCAAGAACTCACGTAGGGCTGCAGAGTTTTCCATGGAGAGAAAACAAAGACAGGTCTCTTTGTAAGACTATAGCCCCACTGTATCCACATCAAATCATCATCTTATTTGTCTTGCTGTTCACCCCAGTGGATCTTCATTCATTTAATTTCTGGGAAAATGAAAATGCCAAAGCTGGATTATATTTCTTTGTTTTAAATAATTCAGACTGAAACTGCTCAGCAGGGATAAGCACGGAATAACTGAGAACAATAATAACGTACCATTTCCAGGGTTCTCATGATTTTTTGTCAGCACTGTACATTAGAACTACTTCTGTGGTAAGAATCCTGTTCCAGTTAGTGAGAAACATATTACCTACCTAATAATGATAACAGTAATGATGATGATAATAAAAACAATAAACTGATTTAGGAATTCCAGGCTTGGCAATTGATTCTGCAGAAACTTTTTAACAAATGAAAAGAACAGAACTATGTATTTTTAAAGGTTTATATGAGCCTTATTCAAAGGTGTAAAACTTAAAGGAAAATGCCATATAATCAAACGGGTTAATGACATATTAATTCAATAGCCTATACAGTCACTAAAATGAGTTATGATGACCACAGAAGCATGAAGAAATGTTTATGATTTTTTTAAGCGTAATAAAAGATGATGGGACTAAACTCCACAGCCACGCTGAGTCAGGCTGAGCAGAGAGAGCAAGAAGCCTGATGAGGGGCAGAAAGAGAGAAGTGAACATGCCTTTGTGGTAGAGTAGGATTTTGGCTTCTGAGGACGGCAGATGGGGGGTGGTCCCCAGAGAAAAGATGTGGGGCAGCTGAGAAGCAGGAGGGCCAGCAGGGCCGCCAACTATTTAACACTTCGTCATAAGCCTTGGGGCCTCCCTGGTGGCTCAGACGGTAAAGAATCTACCCGGAGGATGCCTGGGTTCGATCCCTGGGTCAGGACGATCCCCTGGAGGAGGAAATGGCAGCCCACTCCAGTATTTTTGCCTGGAGAATCCCATGGACAGAGGAGCCTGGTGGGCTACAGTCCATGGGGTTGCACAGAGTCAGAAACAGCTGAGCGACTAACACTTTCATAAGCCTTGAGGTACATAGGACTTATTTTGTCTGATTTTTCAACTGTGGCTATCTCAAATTCTAAATGTAAAAACCGTCCACTTCCTGGAAATATGCTTAACAAATTGTCACCACTGAGAGCAAGAGAGGGTGAGGAGTGAAACAGGATCAGCCTGCAGCTCTGGACAGCTGCAGGCACTACACTCAGTGCACGCATGCTCACTCGCTCAGTTGTGTCTGCGGTCACTGTCTGTGAACCCATGGACTGTAGCCCGCCAGGCTCTGTCCATGGGATTCTCCAGGCAAGAATACCGGGGTGGGCTGCCATTTCCTCCTCCAGGGGATCTTCCCAATCCAGGGACCAAATCTGCATCTTCTGCAGCTCTTACACTGGCAGGAGGATTACCACTGAGCCGCATGGGAATCAGAAGCAGTTTCAAACAGGACGCAACCACTTTCTTTTCAGTGTGGCAGACTCTAAGAGGCTCTGTGGCCCCTCGGAGTCCAGCTGCTGTATCCACGGAGGTCGGCACAGAGGGGTGGGGACACAAGGGCGAGAGGTGTTGGGTGGATGGGGCCTTGAGAGCAAGAGTTACTCCCGGGTATCTGTGAACAGGGGCAGAGCTGAGCAAAGTCTGGGGCAGAAAGGCAGGAAAGAGAAGGCACCAAAAGGCAGGGACTCACTGGCCTGAAAAATACAAGACAGTAAACCGTGCCTTTGTGCATTCAATAGCACAGTGATCCAAGTCTATGTCCCAACCACTAACGCCAAAGAAGCTGAAGCTGAACTATTCTACAATGACCTACAAGACCTTCTAGAACTAACATCAAAAAAAAGATGTCCCTTTCATCATAGGGGACTAGAATGCAAAAGTAGGAAGTCAAGATATCTAGAGTAACAGGCAAGTTTGGCCTTGGAGTACAAAATTAAGCAGGGCAAAGGCTAATCCAGTTTTGCCAAGAGAACGCACTGGTCATAGCAAACACTCTCCTCCAACAATATAAGAGACAACTTTACACATAGACATCACCAGATGGACAATACCAAAATCAGACTCATTATATTCTTTGCAGTCAAAGATGGAGAAGCTCTATACAGTTAGCAAAAACAAGACCGGGAGCTGACTGTGGCTCAGATCATGAACTCCTTATTGCCAAATTCAGACTTAAATTGAAGGAAGTAGGGAAAACCACTAAACCATTCAGAAATGACATAAATCAAATTCCTTAGGATTATACAGTAGAAGTGACAAATAGATTCAAGGGTTGAGATCCCATAAAGTGCCTGAAGAACTATGAATGGAGGTTCATGACATTGTACAGGAGGCAGTGATCAAGACCATCCCCAAGAAAAAGAAATAGAAAAAGGCAAAATGGTTGTATGAGGAGGCCTTACAAATAAATGAGAAGAGAAGCTAAAGGGAAAGGAGAAAAGGAAAGATACACTTATCTGAATGCAGAGTTCCAAAGAATAGCAAAGAGAGCTGAGAAAACCTTCCTCAGTGATCAATGCAAAGAAACAGAGGAAAACAATAGAATGGGAAAGACTAGAGATCTATCTCAGAGAAGGCAATGGCACTCCACTCCAGTACTCTTGGCTGGAAAATCCCATGGATGGAGGAGCCTGGTAGGCTACAGTCCATGGGGTCGCTAGGAGTCGGACACGACTGAGTGACTTCACTTTCACTTTTTACTTTCATGCATTGGAGAAGGAAATGGTAACCCACTCCAGTGTTCTCGCCTGGAGAATCCCAGGCGGGGGGGAGCCTGGTGGGCTGCCGTCTACGGGGTCGCACAGAGTCAGACACGACTGACGCAACTTAGCAGCAGCAACAGAGATCTATCTCTTCAAGAAAATTATAGATAACAAGGGAACATTTCATGCAAAGATGGGCACAATAAAGGATAGAAACAGTATGGGCCTAACAGAAGTAGAAGATACTAAGAAAAGGTGACAAGAATACACAGAAGAACTATTCAAAAAAGATCTCAACGAGCCAGATAGCCACGATGGCGTGATCACTCACCTAGAACCAGACATCCTGGAACGTGAAGTCAAGTGGATCTTATGAAGCATCACTACGAACAAAGCTAGTGAAGATGATGGAAGTCCAATTGAGCTGTTTCAAATCCTGAAAGATGATGCTGTGAAAGTGTTGCACTCAATATGCCAGCAAATTTGGGAAACTCAGTAGTGGTCACAGGACAGGAAAAGGTCAGTTTTCATTCCAATCCCAAAGAAAAACAATGCCAATGAATGTTCAAACTACCGCACAATTGCACTCATCTCACACGCCAGCAAAGTAATGCTTAAAATTCTCCAAGCTACGCTTCAATAGTACGTGAACCATGAACCTCTAGATGTTCAAGCTGGACTTAGAAAAGGCAGAGAAACCAGAGATCAAATTTCCAACTTCTGCTGGACCATAGCAAAAGCAACAGAATTCCAGAAAAACATCTACTTCTGCTTCATTGACAATGCTAAAGCTTTTGACTGTGTGGATCACAACAAACTGTGGAAAATTCTCAAAGAGGTGGGAATACCAGACCACCTTAACCACCTCCTGAGAAATCCGTATGCAAGTCAAGAAGCAACAGTTAGAACTGGACATGGAACAATGGACTGGTTCCAAATTGGGAAAGGAGTATGTCAAGGCTGTATATTGTCACCCTGCTTGTTTAACTTATATACAGAGTACATCATGCAAAATGCTGGGCTGGATGAAGCACAAGCTGGAATCAACACTGCCAGGAGAAATATTAATATCCTCAGATATGCAGATGACACCACTCTTATGGCGGAAAGTGAAGAAGAACTCAAGAGCCTCTTGATGAAAGCAAAAGAGGAGAGTGAAAAAGCTGGCTTAAAACTCAACGTTCAAAAAACTAAAAGATCATGGCATCCAACCCCATTACTTCATGGGAAATAGATGGGGAGACAGTGGAAACTGTGACAGACTTTATTTTCTTGGGCTCCAAAATCATTGCGGATGGTGACTCCAGCCATGAAATTAAAAGATGCTTGCTCCTTGGAAGAAAAGCTATGACAAACCTAGACAGTATATTAAAAAGCAGAGACATGACTTTTCCAACAAAGGTCCATCTAGTCAAAGCTATGGTTTTTCCAGTAGTCACATATGGATGTGAGAGTTGGACTACAAGGAAAGCTGAGCACCGAAGAATTGATGCTTTTGAACTGTGATATTGGAGAAGACTCTTGATAATCCCTTGGACTGCAAGGAGATCCAACCAGTACATCCTAAAGGAGATCAGTCCTGAATATTCATTGGAAGGACTGATACTGAAATTGAAGCTCCAATACTTTGGTCACCTGATGTGAAGGGCTAATCAGAAAAGATTCTGATGNGGACTGCAAGGAGATCCAACCAGTACATCCTAAAGGAGATCAGTCCTGAATATTCATTGGAAGGACTGATACTGAAATTGAAGCTCCAATACTTTGGTCACCTGATGTGAAGGGCTAATCAGAAAAGATTCTGATGCTGGGAAAGATTGAAAGGAGGAGAAGGGGACCACAGAGAATGAGATGGTTGGATGGCATCACTGACTCAATGGACATGGGTTTAAGCAAACTCTGGGATATGGTGAAGGACAGGGAAGCCTGGCATGCTGCAGTCCACGAGTCACACAGAGTCGGATGCCACTGGACGACTGAACAACAATAAGGAAAACTGCAGAAACGTGCTTAACTCTTAAAGTTCACAGTGAAGAACTCCAGTGGCACAGACAACACCTTCTGCCTGCTACTGCATTGGGAGTCTAGAAAAGTTGTGGTCTGTTGAGTACCTGCTGGCCACATCCTCTTGACAAAGATGCCAGCCAAGATGTCTGTTTTATACTTAGGGAAGCAGAAGCCAGGAGGGAGAAAGCCCTACAAACCAAACAAGCCAACAGCAGCACTGGATCAGGTTTTCTGACTCTTGTCTACTTATTCTGCCAGAAGGTGATGAAAATTCACATTTCATATAGATCAATGGAACAAAATAGAAAGCCGAGATAAATTCACACACCTATGGACACCTTATCTTCGACAAAGGAGGCAAGAACATACAATGGATTAAAGACAATCTCTNTTATTTCTGTCCTAATTTTTAAGATTTCTTTCCTTCTACTAACCCTAGGGTTCTTCATTTCTTCCTTTTCAAGTTGCTTTAGCTGTAGAATTAGGTTATTTATTTGACTCTTTTCTTGTTTCTTGAGGTAAGCCTCTATTGCTATGAACCTTCCCCTTAGTACTGCTTTTACAGTGTCCCATAGGTTTGGGGTTGTCGTGTTTTCATTTTCATTAGTTTCTATGCATATTTTCATTTCTTTTTTGATTTCTTCTGTGATTTGTTGGTTACTCAGCAGCGTGTTGTTTAACCTGCACATGTTGGGATTTTAAATAGTTTTTCTTCTGTATTTGACATCTAATCTAACTGCACTGTGGTCAGAAAAGATGCTTGGAATGATTTCAATTTTTTTGAATTTACCAAGGCTAGATTTATGGCCCATGATGTGATCTATCCTGGAGAAGGTTCCATGTGTGTTTGAGAAAAAGTTGAAACTCATTGTTTTGGGGTGAAATGTCCTATAGATATCAATTAGTCCTAACTGGTCTATTGCATCATTTAAAGTTAGTGTTTCCTTGTTAATTTTCTGTTTAGTTGATAGGTGTGAGTGGGGTATTAAAGTCTCTCACTATTATTGTGTTATTGTTAATTTCCCTTTTCATACTTGTTAGCATTTGTCTTACATATTGTGGTGCTCCTATGTTGGGTGTATATATATTTATGATTGTTATTTCTTCTTCTTGGATTGATCCTTTGATCATTATGTAGTGTCTGTCTTTGTCTCTTTCACAGCCTTTGTTTTAAAGCCTATTTTACCTGATATAAGTATTGCTACTCCTGCATTCTTTTGGTCTCTATNGTGTATATATATTTATGATTGTTATTTCTTCTTCTTGGATTGATCCTTTGATCATTATGTAGTGTCTGTCTTTGTCTCTTTCACAGCCTTTGTTTTAAAGCCTATTTTACCTGATATAAGTATTGCTACTCCTGCATTCTTTTGGTCTCTATTTGCATGGAGTATCTTTTTCCAGCCCTTCATTTTCAGTCTGTATGTGTCCCTTGTTTTGGGGTGGGTCTCTTGTAGACAACATATATAGGGGTCTTATTTTTGTATCCATTCAGCCAGTCTTTGTCTTTNCAGGGAACTCCCAGGGTGTGGGGCAGAGAACTCGAACAGGTGTCCGTGAAACTGGGCAGCTGCCTGCACACTCACACGTTCAGCTGCAAGTGTCCACTGAGACACGGGTCATTTCCACAGTGAACACCACAGCCCTGCACAAACCAGGCTGGTTGAATCTGCAGATGCAGCGTTTTGGATACCGTGCGGCCATGGATACGGGGGAACAACTGGAAGTTATACTTTAGATTCTGACTATGTGGAGGGTCTCCAACCTGTGTTGTTCAAGATTCAAGCTGAACAAAGCGTGCAGCCTGATGAATTTTGATGCAGGTACAAGCCCCTGTGGGCTCTCTAGATGGCTCACTGAAGAATCTGCCTGCAATGCAAGTGACGTGGGTTTGATCCCTGGGCCTGGAAGATCCCCTGGAGAAGGAAATGGCCACCCACTCCAGTATTCTTGCCTGGAAATCCCGTGGACAGAGGAGCCTGGTGAGCTACAGTCCATGGGGACGCAAGAGTTGGACACGACTTAGTGACTAGAAAAACAACACGCTCCTGTAAGCACCCCCATAAGACGTGGAGCGTAGCCCTCCTAGAAAATGCCCCAGCTCGCTACCACCCACCCTCTCCACCTGCTGGGCTTGGGTGACCATGGTCTGCCTTCAGTCACTTTCAAGGGGCTCTGCTGCTCTGAAAGGGCCCCTTCCTTTCTGGGCTCTTCTGCTGGGTGGTGTGTGGGGATTCACCCACAGGTGTGTGTGTCTGAGCGTGTGTGTCGGTTCTGTATCTGCGTGCACGCACTCCATCCACGTGACTCTTCAGCAGTTCTCCATGCCATGAAGAACCACATGTGGTCCCTTCTCACCTGTGGATGGACACTGGGTTGTCTCCAGTTTGGGGCTCTGAGGATTAAGGCTGTTATGAACATTTTGTGACCAAATCTATTGTGGAAATATTTTTTGGGGGTACATACACCCCTCACCCTAACCCCTTAGAGAGGCCACAGGGCTTCATGGAAACAGCATCAATTTGGTATCGACAGTGCCTGACTAGCAAGAGACCCCAAGTGAGTCCTGGAACTTGCTGAGCCTCAGTGTTCTCATCTGCAAAATGGGGTTTCTAAGGCCCACCCAGAGCATCCCGGGGCATCTTAGGAGGTTGCTGACCATTGGATTTTCCTCTGTCCTCAGAGCTGCTCATCTGTCTCCCTTCTGAGGGGAGGGATCAGTGAGGCACCCCGCTATCCACCCTCTCCTATTTTCCGGGATAGAGGGTGGACAGTTGTGATACTGAAGCCTTCCCAGGAGATTTTTTGGAGACTCCGTGTTAACACAGATCAGAGTCTCAGTGAGGTCTCTGCACCAGCAATATCAGCGTCACCTGGGAACCTGCTGGAAACGTAGCTGGTGGTTCCCAGCCCAGCTACTGCATCAGAGATGCTGGGCATGGGATCTGGCATGTGTGTATTAGCACACCCTCCCTCCAGGTGATTTTGATAGCAATACAGTTTGAGAATTACTGATCTAGAAAGTTCTAAGTTATGGAGTAAAACACACACCCTCTCATTTCTGACAAGGCCTGCGGGAGGGAACATGACCTTTGCAGGTCCAGGTCTGGCTTTCAAGTCCAGCAGGGGAGCCTCTTGGCCTAATGCCCTCTGGGGACCTGTGGGACAGTCCCTCTGGTGACTGCAGGGACAGCTGGGCCGATGGGCTTGGAGGAAGGACTAGTGGGAAGACCTCTTCTCAAGGAGGTGCCCCCGCTGGCCCCACGACAGCCCTGCACACCTGTGCCCTCCTCCTCAGCAGGTGCTCCTGTCTGCCCGCATCCTCCAGCCTCGGGGATGGGGAGGCCTCGGGCCCCTCTCCCAGACAGACGTGCCTCTGGACAGTGGGGAGTGCCCCCCGGCCCAGGCCCTGCTGCCTCCGCCGCCCTAATGAGGCTGCATCTGGATCTAATTAGCCGTGGAGACTCCACAAGAGGAGGCCGCCTGTATCAGCCACATGGCAGAGCCCAGACAGGAGAAAAATGGCTGTGATAGGCTGCTTCCTGGCGAGCTGTGAAGAGGCTTTGGGCTTGGGATGCGGAGGGGTGTCAGGNATTATTGGAGTTTCAGCTTCAACATCAGTCCTTCCAATGAACACCCAGGACTGATCTCCTTTAGGATGGACTGGTTGGATCTCCTTGCAGTTCAAGGGACTCTCAAGAGTCTTCTCCAATACTACAGTTCCAAAGCATCAATTATTTGGTGCTCAGTTTTCTTTATAGTCCAACTCTCACATCGATACATGACCACTGGAAAAACCATAGCCTTGACTAGATGGGCCTTTGTTGGCAAAGTAACATCTCTGCTTTTTAATATGCTGACTAGGTTGGTCATAACTTTCCTTCCAAGGACTAAGCATCTTTTCATTTCATGGCTGTAATCACCATCTGCAGTGATTTTGCAGCCCAGAAAAATAAAGTCTGACACTGTTTCCACTGTTTCCTCATCTATTTCCCATGAAGTGGTGGGACCAGATGCCCTGATCTTAGATTTCTGAATGTTGAGCTTTAAGACAACTTTTTCACTCTCCTCTTTCACTTTCATCAAGAGGCTTTTTAGTTCCTCTTCACTNGGGAGAGGGAGAGGGTGGGATGATTTGGGAGAATGGCATTGAAGCATGTATACTATCATGTAAGAAACGAATCACCAGTCTATGTTCGATACAGGATACAGGATGCTTGGGGCTGGTGCACGGGGATGATCCAGAGAGATGATATGGGGTGGGAGGTGGGAGGGGGGTTCAGGATTGGGAACTCATGTACACCCATGGCTGATTCATGTCGATGTATGGCAAAACCAATACAGTATTGTAAAGCAAAATAAAGTAAAAATAAAAATTAAAAAAAAAAGAAAATTCACATTTCAAGACAATACCAAAGTAAATAATTCAAAGTAAAGACACTTCATATGGTAATTAATACGCAGAACAATTTTCTAAAGGGCATTCAAAAAACTCTACATTTTATCCTCCAAAGCAGTGACTCCTCAACAGTAAGAAAACAGGAAGCATTAAATTCCTTTTTTCTCCAAATAAATGCAGAATGTGGAAAAGTCTAGGTTCAACTCCAAAAACCTCACTTGGTTAAAAAAAAAAAAAAAAAAAAAAAAAACCCAACTTCTGTACTAAACAGGTACAGTGATTCTAACAAAATTTCTCAGTACCTTAAGATCAACTATAGTATCCAATATGATATTTAAGTACTTGGGGTGGTAAATTGCAAGAACAAGCCCAATTCTTATCCCTCCCTGCTTGTGTGCGCTTTACAATGTGACTTTGCAGTTCTTCCCAACAAGAGGTGGAAACTATTTCTCCAAACTTGGAGATGGGCTGCCCTGTGACTTGCTTTGGCTCAAAGAACGTGGCTGCAGCAATGCAGTCCCGGCTCTGTACTGGGCCCGAGTAAAGGCTACGTCTACATGAAGAAGAGGGGTTTGCCCGCTAGAGGATGGACCACAAGGAAGAGAGCTCCAAGTGTCAGGTGACACCATCCTCTACCAGTCTGTGGCCAGCAAGCCCCGTGAAAGAGACTGGCTGAAATGAGCAGGGCCAATACGTGTATAAGCAAGCCTGGCTGTGAGCAGGTGGACTGTCTAGGGGATTCACAGCTCACGAGCAATGCTGACAGTTCTTGTTTTAAGCCTTTGAATTGCATGACGGCCTGCAACACAGCAATAGCTAACTGATACAATGCCGCCTGTTCCAAGTAATACATCTTAAAGAATAATTAGGAGTCTGACCTTAAAAATGGAAATAAAAACAGCATTTGGCATTGACCAAGTGCCAAGAATTTCAGAGTACGGAAATGGCAATTCACTCCAGTGTTCTTGCTTGGAGAATCTCAGGGACGGTGGAGCTTGCTGGGCTGCCATCTATGGGGTTGCACAGATCGGACACGACTGAAGTGACTTAGCAGCAGCAGTAAACACATTAAGTCTACTTTTACTTTTAACTGAGCTCTAGGATCCTCACTTTGCCCAGATGCTAATTTGATTTCCAAGAAACTGAAGTTATGCAAAAGCGCAAATGAACATATTACTCTTAATTAAATATTACTCAATATTTTTCATCCTATCAAGAATAATAATTCTGTATGTTCCTTTACTAGAGTAGATACATAAAAAGCAGACTAAAACCAACAGGTTTAAGAAAGAAGCACCTACTCCAGGGAGATGAATCTGTGACCTGCTCACAGATACTCCTGATGAGGAACAAAGGTTAAAGTATAATTTTCCTCCTGAAAAGCACTGGCTCTGAAACCATGAGGCACCTTGTGCAAGTCACAATTAATACCGTTTTCAAACCTATCGCCCAATGAGAACATACATTTGGGTTTAGTACACATTATTTTCTGGTATGATTACTTTGAAAATCATGCACATACTTTGATAAAGAGATTCAAATAGCACACAGGTGTTTCTATAAAATCCCAAGGCCAAATTCTACCTTGCCTGATACATCAGCATTTCTAAAACCAGCTCTTTCAAAAAGCTCTCCAAAAAACACCCTAATCATCCTCAAATAGCTAAATTAAAGCAATTTAATCATCTTTAAATTGTAAACTGATATACAGGGCTTATTCATTGAATTGGCTTAAAAGAATACAGAATATAGCATGTGTTACAAAATAAGCCCCAAGCCTGATTTCTTTTAAACTTGGAAAAAATAGTAAGTTTGAGGAAATCTGATTTTCCAGTCGCTCTTAGGATTGCTGATGCTATTTTATACCTTGGTAAATGACCAAACATTTGTGTTGCCTACGTCAAAGGATGTGTTTTCCTAGTCTGACAGTATCTCCAGGGCTACAGGTAAAAATGCATAATTCTGATAGCCTGAGCAATTTCTACTGATACAACACTAAGATGCTGGCCTAAAGGGAGAGGAGGAAAGGATATGGTAGAATATTGTTTCAGTGGCTTCAGTTGTGTCTGACTCTTTTGTGACCCTATAGACTGTAGCCCACTACGCTCCTCTGTCCACGGGATTTCCCAGGCAACAATACTGGAATGGGTTGCCATTTCCTCCTCCAAGGGATCTTCCCTACCCAGGGATCCAACTCACGTCTCCAGTGTTGTCAGCTGGGTTCCTTAACAATGCGCCACCAGGGAAGCCCTAATGGTTACCGTCTGCTTTTATCAAATAAACAGCAGTTTCCTCCCAGCCAAGTCTCTTGAACTCTGCCCTATTCATTACTACAGCAGAAAGCAGCCTTCCTCTTTGAATAACAAAGGAGGAAAACACTCAATTTTTACTGAATTAACTAAACTGAAAGGCAGGGAAACTAGCCTTTTTTGAATAAAGGAAAATCAGATTGGCTTAGAAAATTTAAATTTCCATCTCCTTCTACAGTCTAGGGAAGGAATCCTGTCCATGACGATGGGGACCCTCAGACTGCTGATTCTGTCACCGGCAGACTTTTACCCAGGGGCAAAGGACATGTGCACCTTCGCCAGCCCCTAAATTACAATAATGGCTCCCCAAGCCGGGTGGCTGGGTCTTCCACCTGAGAAGACGTTTTCTTTCTGACTTGAGGAACCATTCCTGTTGCTACGTTTCCTATGTCAGCCTCAAAATTATCTTTTGTGACCTCTGTGCCCCGCAGGAGGGTAAAAGCTATTTTACCCTGTGAGCCAGTGTGAGGGTAAAAGCTATTACAACCTCTGAGGAGCAGGAGGAGAGGATGGAGTCAGTCCAGGTAGGGTCCATGCAACATTAACTTCCAAATTAAAAAAAAAAAAAAAAAGTTCCAAACTTCACAGCCTTGAAGTCTTGAAATACAAGGGCAAACGAACTTAAAGAAAAACAGTTGGAGATAGTGAGGCTGTTTTGCAATTCTGGTCCATGCTTCTTCCAGATTTATTTACTGAGGATTTTCTAAAACTAACGTTTGAGCGACTTCCCTGGGGGTCCAGGGGTTAAGATTCTGAGCTCCCGATGCAGAGGGCCTGGGTTTGATCCCTGGTCTGGGAACTAGATGCCACATCCCACAAGAGTTTGTATGCCGCAACTAAGGCCGGCACAGCCAAATAAATAAATATGAGGAAAAAATAAAACAAAACAAAAACCAAACTACCATTTGAGAGACCACTGACCTCCTGCTTTCCTTCTGGGAGCCTGGGATTTCGGCACGTGTAAGGCAGAGGCTGCCTTCAGGACTGTCCCTCAGTGACAGCCTGGGTAGCTTGAGCCTCTGACCAGCTTGGAGGTAGCCAGTGTGAGTATTTCACACGTGTGGGATAACTCCTGGCTGGGGGAATGGAACATCTCCTGAGAGTCTCTACAGGGCCAGAACTCCTGGAAGCTCACGCCTGGCTTCCTCTGGACTTCACCCCACACCTTTCCCTTCATCGGTTTTGTTTCCTGTCCTCCCACTGAAATACATCGTGGCCGTGAGGATGACCACACAACGGCAGTCCTTGTGAATCAAGGAATCTGGCAGTGGTTAGGGGGCTCCCTTACACAGCAAGCAGGGCAAGGACTTTTATAAGTGAAAACATGTGACTGAAATGACTTGTAAGCGACCAAATATGGAAATGCTGAAAAGGCATGACTCAAAGACAGTTACAAGGTCTGTAAGGGACCCCCCAAAGTGGAAGTTCTCAGTTTATACACAAAACCAGAATGTTAACTGCTGTATTTTTGTTGTCTCACAGTGCCTAAAAATAGACTCTTTCATTTGTGTTACAAAATAAAGTGAAGAAGTGAGAAGTCGGAGGCCTGGGCAGGAATGCTCTATTGCTCTGAAACAATCCTATTCAGGCAGGAAAAATTTCACTTTATTTACACACACACACATATACCAGGGGCTTCCTATGTGGCTCATTGGTAAAGAATGCAGGACTCCAGAGATGCGGCTCTGGTCCTTGCGTCAGGAAGATCCCCTGGAGGATGAAATGGCAACCCACTGGAGGATTCTTGCCTAGAGAACCCTGTGGACAGAGGAGCATGGCGGGCTACAGTTCACAGGGCCGCAGAGAGTCAGACACAACTGAGCACGCACACACACGCGTACTCAAAAGTCACAGTAAGCAAAGACATGTTTAGCTTCTGATGAGATTCAAGCAATTACGTGCAAAATAAATGGGAAGGAAAATAATAATAGCCAACACACATGAAGTGCCTTCTCTGTGCCAGGTACAGTTCAAAGTGCTTTACATGTGAATTCATCTAATTCCCAACAGTTAGGAGGCTGGAGCCTTTATTATCTCCATTTTACAGATGACAAAACCACAACACTGGGAGGAAAAAGTAACTTGCCCAAGGTCACATGACTAGGATTCAAACTCAGGCATTCAAGATTCAGGATCTGTTCTAAACTATGCTATAAAAGAAAATGATCTTAACAATGAAAACCCACTCCTAACGACACAGCAACAGATGCTTTCCTACCCAGGCTTCCGACATCTCACTTCTTCGCTTTATTTTGTAACACAAATGAAAGTCTATTTTTAGGCACTGCAAGACAACAAAAATAGAGCAGTTAACATTCTGGTTTTCTGTATAAACTGAAAACTTCCAGCTACACCAGGTTTCCTCCCAAAGATAACACTTAAAAATCAAGTTGCTTGTTTATTTAGCATTGTTTCTGTGAAACAGCTACTAAATATACAGTTTTCCTTCAAACCTTCTTAATATGCTTAGAAATGTCTAAAGGAAAACAAAAAAATAAACAGCTAATGTTTATTAGGGGGGAAATGTTTATGGGGTGGGGGGAGGAAAAAAGGAAGACGCTACCAAAAATATTTTAAAAGTTGGTCTTCTGTGATCTCTATTGCTTACCAGCCTAAGTGGAACATTTAAAATATCTTAAAGTATACGAAATCTCTCTTTGTTTGACTTAGGCCAGACAAAACAATTTCTTGCAGAAATCAACCTTGACCTTTAGCCCCTGAAACAGTAGCATCAGCAGGCATCTCTCCAAACTCTATTTTTCAAAATTGAAGATAGCTAGCCCATACCCTTAACTTACTGGTAAGACTTTTAGTAAGATTTTACCTTTAAAAAAATGCTATCTATCCTTTTCAACCAACTGTCTAAATTTTTGGTGCAACTCAGAGAAGTTCAGAAAGCAAACGTGTCCACGGAATCATTTCCTGTTGTCTCACAACATTTCAGTTCTGTCCTGAAAGTACAGTCTCATTTTCTGTTTCTCCGACCAGGAAACTGACTGCTGGAGTTAAATTCTGAAACGTAACACTGAGGTTATTACTTTTATTTTTACAGTTTCCTGACTAGAAAGACAGTCATACTCCACTGACTCAAGAATATCTTTTTTTCACTTTACCAGTGTATCGTTTTTCTCCACTGCATGCTCAGATAGTCTAGTTTCAAAGTGCAACTGAAAACTAAAATTTAAAAATACTAAGGTTTCATGAAGAAAGAAGCTTAAACAAAGGAATCTGTGTGTGTGTGTGTGCTTAGTCATTCAGATGTGTCCAACTCGTTGCAACCCCATGAACTGTAGCTCACCAAGCTCCTCTGTCCATGGGATTTCCCAGGCAATAATACTGGAGTGGGCTGCCATTTCCTCCTCAGGGGATCTTCCTGACCCAGGGATTGAACCCACATCTCCTGCATTGGCAGGCAGATTCTTTTATCACTGAGCCACCTGGGAAGCCCCAACAAAATACAAGTGAATGCATGTGAAAGAGCAGCATCATTCTCTGTTAACCCTTCAGGGCACAGTAATCCCTGAAGGTTTTGGATTGGACCCCTAAACTTGCTCCCCAAACCATTAGCAGTGACTCCAGGTCCCATGGAATTAAGCTGAATCCTCCATATTAGTTTACTACCCCTTGGGGGAATTCTCTGTATTTAGCACTACCAGATATAGTTCTGAATTTGGTAATAAAGAGTTCATGATCTGAGCCACAGTCAGCTCCTGGTCTTGTTTTTGTTGACTGTATAGAGCTTCTCCATCTTTGGCTGCATAGAATATAATCAATCTGATTTCGGTGTTGACCATCTGGTGATGTCCACGTGCAGAGTCTTCTCTTGTGTTGTTGGAAGAGGGTGTTTGCTATGACCAGTGCATTTTCTTGGCAAAACTCTATATTAGTCTTTGCCCTGCTTCATTCCGCATTCCAAGGCCAAATTATTATTACCAAATTCAGACTTAAATTGAAGAAAGTAGGGAAAACTGCTAGACCATTCAGGTATGACCTAAATCAAATCCCTATGATTATACAGTGGAAGTGAGAAATAGATTTAAGGGACTAGATCTGATAGATAGAGGGCCTGATGAACTATCGAATGAGGTTCGTGACATTGTGCAGAAGACAGGGATCAAGACCATCCCCATGGAAAAGAAATGCAAAAAAGCAAAATGGCTGTCTGGTGAGGCCTTACAAATAGCTGTGAAGAGAAGAGAGGTGAAAAGCAAAGGAGAAAAGGAAAGATATAAGCATCTGAATGCAGAGTTCCAGAGAATAACAAGAAGAGATAAGAAAGCCTTCNAGGAGCTGGGCGCATGGCTGCCCCCGCTCTTGGAACTCCCATTTGGAATCCTGTATACTGAGAATTGTGAGAGATGAGGCCAGCTGGAGGGTAACCTATACCGGGCTTGCGTGTTTTATCCCCTTTGTATTGCTGCCTCAGAGTTCCTTGGGTGCGGACAAGAGGGAGGAAGACACAAAACAGTATTGCGATGTAGGGCAAGGAAAAAAGGACACCATGACAAGTCCACTGTCCAGAGGAGAGGAAAAACAGCTTGGCTTTAGGTTTTTGCCACAATTAATCTTGTTCTGCTAGAGGAAAGTCTGGTAGGAAGACCCTCAGATCTTTATATAACTCCAGAAAAGATCCCCTTATACGTGAGGTTTTGCATTTTAAAAAATAATATTTCTTTGACCTGTGTCGTGGTCGTACAAATCGACGCACCTCTCTTTGATGGCCTCGTTTGACGGGTGTTTGAGTTACTGTTGCTGTTACAACCGATGTAACACTGAATAGCTCTGAAGTTATTGCTCCTTTGGAAATTTAGTATGAACATTGATATCTCTTTTAATATTGCCCTTCCCTAAAAAAAGCTGATTTAGTTTATACACCTGGTAGGAATATATATGTTCATAGTTCTATATTTTTTCAACACAGAATATTAAGTTTTTTCCTAAAAACAATAGTAAAATAATGTTCCTTGTTAATCTACATTTGATTATAGTGAAGTTAGTCATTTTAGGCTTTTATATTTGTTAGAAAGTTTATATGTTATATAGATTATATATATCTTAATGACTTACAACCCAGATCTTTCATGCTTTGCAGCTCTTTTTTACTTGAGAGTTTTATTTTTGGTTTATTGTCTTTAGTTTTTAAAAGAACTTTTAGTCATTCTTGAGAATGATTGTGAAGTTTTAACCTACTTACAATATTGATACTAGATTTTATTGCTAATTTTCAATGAATGCTTCCAAATCTTAAAACAATAAAATACCAGATAAATATAATGTACTTCGTGTTTATGACTTGAACATATGAAATTATAATTTGTGTTTCATGTGTGAGTATAAAGCATAGTTCCATGGTTATAACAGTAGAACCTAAAAGTGAGGATAAGGTCTTAGTCTCTGTTGATGAACTGCTTTGATGTGGCAGTTGACTCAGAGGGATAATTAATCCCTCTGAGCAAAGGACCACAAGTAATCATGTGACATAGTTTTAATTTTTTAGAAAATCAGATTCTGGAATTAAAATGAAGCTCAATCTTTTAAAATTTTCTTTATATAATTAAATAAAATTGCATCACAATGACAAATGTTTGCATCACAGCAACATCTAGTTCTCTTTATTATCTCTTACCGTCTTCTGTTTTACATTTTCAGTTCGGAGAAGCCCAACTGGGATTACCATGCTGAAATACAAGCATTTGGCCCTCGGTTACAGGAAACTTTTTCATTAGATCTTCTCAAAACTGCATTTGTTAATAGCTGCTATATTAAAAGTGAGGAGGCCAAACGCCAAAAACTTGGAATAGACAAGGAAGCTGTTCTTCTGAACCTCAAAGATAATCAAGAACTATCTGAACAAGGGACATCTTTTTCACAGACATGCCTCACGCAATTTTTTGAGGATGCGTTCCCAGACTTGCCCACTGAAGGCGTTAAAAGTCTGGTTGACTATCTCACTGGTGAGGAAGTTGTGTGTCACGTGGCTAGAAACTTGGCAGTGGAGCAGTTGACGTTGAGTGCGGACTTCCCTGTCCCCCCAGCTGTGTTACAGCAGACTTTCTTTGCAGTGATTGGAGCCCTGCTACAGAGCAGTGGACCCGAGAGGACTGCACTCTTCATCAGGGTAGGTGATTGTTAGTTGCACATGCTGGAACATGCTTGAGGTAGAAAGAAAAATTTCTTTTTGTACTTTATTTCTTTGTGCTATGACCTTGGCAGGTTACATGTGAATTATTCTCCTGATCCAAACTGAGAAAGACCTAAAGTGTTTTATCAGATCAGTCACTCAGTTGTGTCTGACTCTTTGTGACTCCATGGACTGCAGCACGCCAGGCCTCCCTATCCATCACCAACTCCTGGAGTTTACTCAAACTCATGTCCNTTGGATCTCCTTGCAGTCCAAGGGACTCAAGAGTCTTCTCCAACACCACATTTCAAAAGCATCAATTCTTCGGCGCTCAGCTTTCTTCACCGTCCAACTCTCACATCCATACATGACCCTTTTACAAACTGGAATGAACCATTCAGATTCTTCTTCTTGATAGGTTAAGCTAAGATATCTGAACTGAGCTGTATGACCTATCAAAGAAAAATGAGAGCTGGACAGTAGTTAATACATTCTATTTAGGAACTATTTAGAAACTATTCCCTTAAAAATAGGGGAAAAGAGACACCAGCATAGAACTGGGCTCAGTTTCCAATACACCATGGACAAGTGGTGATTTTTGAACTGTGGTGTTGGAGAAGACTCTCGAGGGTTCCCTGGAGTGCAAGGAGATCAAAACAGTCAATCCTAAAGGAAATCAGTCCTGAATATACATTGGAAGGACTGCTGCTGAAGCTCCAATACTTTGGCCACCTGATGCAAAGAACTGACTGATTGGAAAAGATCCTGATGCTGGGAAAGGTTGAAAGCAGGAAGAGAAGAGGACGACAGAGGCTGAGATAGTTGGATGGTATCACTGATGCAATGGACATGACTTTGACTTTGAGCAAGCTCCAGGAGTTGGTGATGAACAGGGAAACCTGCCCTGCTGCAGTCCATGGGGTCCCAAAGAGTTGGATACAACTGAGAGACTGAACTGAACTGAAGTGGGGATTTAAAACCAAGGAGTAGGGTAGAGGTCAGTGGCTAGAAAAGTACTAAGAGGAAACATCAGGGATACTAAGGGATTCTGCCTAAACTAAGTTCACAAAATTCTTACAAAAGGCAGGCAAGGGTGATCAGACATATCTGGAGGATAGTAAGGTTTATGAATTTGATAAGATATCAAGGATTATCAGACATTGGGTGGGGGGAGCCTCTCTAAACTGACTTAACTTTATCTCTGAAACTATGATGCAGGCCTGTCAAAGGGGCAGACTGGAGCATGAGGTGGAAGCCTTGTTGAGAAGAGGGTTTAGTGAAGCCAGACTGAAGTTTGGTCAAGGAGAATCTTTGCCAGATCCTAACACTAGAGATTCTTGTGATAAGTCATAGCATGCTTTGCGATAGTTTTGGTCACCACCTCCTGTACATTGTTATGAACCAGTTTTCAGGGAGGTGAATGTAGGTGAGATGTGTCCAGGAGGAAAGGAAGGAAGAAGACTGATTACAGTAGAGGCTGACTACAATAACCTGAGAGAGGGGTAGGCCAGCCATCAGGTAGCTCCTATGGAAATAAACTAAAAGAAGACTTGCCACCTGGACAAAAGAGGGTATCTGTGGAAGCAGGAACAACTGAAGACATAGCAGTCCAACCTGGGTGACTATGGGGGATGCCATTAACAAGTAGAGAGATCACAGAAAGAGGTGCTCTTTCAATATCTACATGTTTTGTGGGCAGTTCAAAACTTGAGGATTCAGACAGTCTTCTTTCGTGACTTAATATTAAGCTTAAAAAATAAATTAACAGTTTGGTAAGAAAGCAATATTCATTGGAAAGACTGATGCTGAAACTGAAACTTCAATACTTTGGCCACCTTATATGAAGAACTGGCTCATTGAGAAAGACCCTGGTGCTGGGAAAGATCAAAGGCAGGAGGAGAAGGGGACGTCAGAGAAGATGGTTGGATGGCATTTCCTACTCGATGGACATGATTTTAAGCAAACTCCAGGAGATGGTGAAGGACTAGGAGCCTGATGTGCTGCAATCCATGAGGGGCAAAGAGTTGGAGCCGACTGAGTGACTGAACAACAAAGAAAGTGATATAACGATATTGCTAAAGAGTGAAAAATAAAGGAAAAAAAATGACATAAATCCACTGTTCCCATTTTGACCTATTTCTCCCATCCTCCTCCTCCTTTTGCTGTAAAACAGTTTGTACTTAGATTGTTTTTAAATAAAAGTTTATTTTGGATTCAATAATCTCTTAGTCTAGGGCTCCTAAAAGGAAGGCTTCTGGAGACATGCCAGGTAAATATTTATCCATAAACAGCTGCTAGATTCATGGTCTTGAACTCTTTAAGACTACGCCTCGATAAGAAATATTTTCTTTTTGAGAATTTAAGTGTTTTCTTTAAACATGAAACAGCTTGTCTTACTTTAATTAGGATAGAAGGAACAGGAGCAACTGACAAGATGAAGCAACTTCTTCCAGAAATTTCTGGATCCTAAAGCCCATGAAGCTCTGTACACCCAAGAGTAATTAATGCCTAGGTAGGAAAAAAAAAAGGTCAAATTACCAGAGATCAAAGTGCCAACATCTGTTGGATCATCGGAAAAGCAAGAGAGTTCCAGAAAAACATCTACTTCTGCTTCACTGATAACGCTAAAGCCTTTGACTGTGTGGATCACAACAACCTTTGGAAAATTCTTAAAGAGATGGGAATACCAGACCACCTGACTTGCCTCCTGAGAAATCTGTATGCACGTCAAGAAGCAACAGTTAGAACTGGACATGGAACAACAGTCTGGTTGCAAACTGGGAAAGAAGTACGTCAAGGCTGGTTATTGTCACCCTGCTTATTTGACTTACACGCAGAGTACATCATTTGAAATGCTGGGCTGGATGAAGCACAAGCTAGAATCAAGATTGCAGGAAGAAATATCAATAACCTCAATATGCAGATGACACCACCCTAATGCCAGAAAGCGAAGAGGAACTAAAGAGCCTTTTGATGAAACTGAAAGAGCAGAGCAAAATAACCGCTTCAAACTCAACATTCCAGCTCTTGTCAGCACATAAGCTAAAACTGGATCGATACAGAGGTTAGCATCGCCCCTGCGCAAGGATGAAACGCAAATCTGTGAAGCGTTCCATATTTAAAAAAAAACAAAACCCTCAACATTCAAAAATCAGATCATGGCATCCTGTCCCATCACTTCATGGCAAACAGATGGGGAAAAAAATGAAAACAGTGGCAGATTTTCTTTTCCTTGTGCTCCAAAATCACTGTGGATAGTGACTACACCCATTAAATGAAAAGACGCTTGTTCCTTGGAAGAAAAGCTATGACCAACTAGACAGCATATTAAAAAGAGACGTTCATTTGCCGACAAAGGTCCGTCTAGCCAAAGCTACAATATTTTCAGTAGTCATGTATGGATGTGAGAGTTGGACCAGAAAGAAGACTGGACGTTGAAGAATTGATGCTTTTGAACTGGGGTGTTGGAAAAGAGTCTTGAGAGTCCCTTGGACAGCAAGTAAATTCAACTAGTCAATCCTACAAAAAAAATCAACCCTGAATATTCACTGGAACGACTGATGCTGAAACTGAAGCTCCAATACTTTGGCCACCTGATACAAAGAACTGACTCATTGGAAAAGACTCTGATGCTGGGAAAGATTGAAGGCAGGAGGAGAAGGGGACGACAGAGGATGAGATGGTTGGATGGCAAAGAGCCAGACACGACTGAGCCACTGGACTGAACTGAGGGAAAAAAAGAAAAAAACAACACAAAAATCAACGTTTGCGCATGCCTACTAAAACACCCCCACTGGCCCCCACCCACCGGGCGCTGGCTCAGCCCCCGCCTCTCCCGGTTTCCGGGGGAAATGTGTTACTGCGACACTGCTCCGGCTCTCCTTTTTCCGCCCTCCATTGCTTTCTTCGGTGCAATGGCATCCGGCCTGACGAAGCTGCTGCTGCAACGTCCCCGTTGCCTCCTGGCAACGGCCGGCCCCACTCTCGCCCCGCCGGTTCGGGGAGTGAAGAAGGGATTCCGTGCCGCTTTCCGATTCCAGAAGGAGTTAGAGCGGTGGCGCCTGCTCCGGTGCCCGCCTCCGCCGGTGCGCCGGTAGGAGCCACCGGGGGAAGAGGTTAGGGGTGGCGGTCCTGGAGCCGGGGCGCCCTCCCCCGCGGCTTCGGCCAGGTGGCGGGTAGGGATGCTCATCGCTCGTTTGCTCCTGGCTTGACCCTAGTTGTGCGATAGAGACACCCACGGGTCGTGGACGCGTGGCGGAGGCAAAGGGAATGCATTTCTGCTGAGGAGCTGGGCGCATGGCTGCCCCCGCTCTTGGAACTCCCATTTGGAATCCTGTATACTGAGAATTGTGAGAGATGAGGCCAGCTGGAGGGTAACCTATACCGGGCTTGCGTGTTTTATCCCCTTTGTATTGCTGCCTCAGAGTTCCTTGGGTGCGGACAAGAGGGAGGAAGACACAAAACAGTATTGCGATGTAGGGCAAGGAAAAAAGGACACCATGACAAGTCCACTGTCCAGAGGAGAGGAAAAACAGCTTGGCTTTAGGTTTTTGCCACAATTAATCTTGTTCTGCTAGAGGAAAGTCTGGTAGGAAGACCCTCAGATCTTTATATAACTCCAGAAAAGATCCCCTTATACGTGAGGTTTTGCATTTTAAAAAATAATATTTCTTTGACCTGTGTCGTGGTCGTACAAATCGACGCACCTCTCTTTGATGGCCTCGTTTGACGGGTGTTTGAGTTACTGTTGCTGTTACAACCGATGTAACACTGAATAGCTCTGAAGTTATTGCTCCTTTGGAAATTTAGTATGAACATTGATATCTCTTTTAATATTGCCCTTCCCTAAAAAAAGCTGATTTAGTTTATACACCTGGTAGGAATATATATGTTCATAGATGTGTATAAGAGACAGCTTTAAGACTACGCCTCGATAAGAAATATTTTCTTTTTGAGAATTTAAGTGTTTTCTTTAAACATGAAACAGCTTGTCTTACTTTAATTAGGATAGAAGGAACAGGAGCAACTGACAAGATGAAGCAACTTCTTCCAGAAATTTCTGGATCCTAAAGCCCATGAAGCNATATTCAGGACTGATTTCCTTTAGGATGGACTGGTTGGATCTTCTTGCAGTCCAAGGGACTCTCAAGAGTCTTCTCCAACACCACAGTTCAAAAGCATCAATTCTTCAGTGCTCAGCTTTCTTTATAGTCCAACTCTAACATCCATACATGACTACTGGAAAAACCATAGCCTTGACTAGATGACCTTTGTTGGCAAAGTAATGTCTCTGCTTTTTAATATTCTGTCTAGGTTGGTCATAACTTTTCTTCCAAGGAGCAAGCATCTTTTAATTTCATGGCTGCAGTCACCATCTGCAGTGATTTTGGAGCCCCCCCAAATAGTCTATCACTGTTTCCACGGTCTCCCTATCTATTTGCCATGAAGTGATGGGAGCAGATGTCATAATCCTAGTTTTCTGAATGTTGAGCCTCAGGCCAATTTTTTTACTCTCCTCTTTCACTTTCATCAAGAGACTCTTTAGTTCCTCTTCGCTTTCTAGCATTAGGGTGGTGTTATCTGCATATCTGAGATTATTGATATTTCTCCCTGCAATCTTGATTCTAGCTTGTGCTTCATCCAGCCCGGCATTTCACGTGATGTACTCTGCATGTAAATTAAATTAGCAGGGTGACAATAGATAGCCTTGACATACTCCTTTTCCTATCTGGAACTAGTCTGTTGTTCTATGTCCAGTTCTAATTGTTGCTTCCTGACCTGCATACAGATTCCTCAGGAGGCAGGTCAGGTGGTCTAGCATTCCCATCTCCTTAAGAATTTTCCAGAGTTTGTTGTGATCCACACAATCAAAGGCTTTGGCATAGTCAATAAAGCAGAAGTAGATGTTTTTCTGGAACTCTCTTGCTTTTTCAATGATCCAACAGATGTTGGCAATTTGATCTCTGGTTCCTCTGCCTTTTCTAAAAAAAAAGCTTTTTATGATAGTGTCTTAATTATTTTATGATAGTATCTTAAATATTCTTGAATAATTAGAGGTGAAATAAATATTAAATTTAGTGTTTGCCTCATAGCAGGACTGCAAGCCATGTTTTTAGCTTTACATCCTAAAGGACAAGGGTAGTGCCTGCACAGTAGAGGCTCAGGTGTTTAGTGAGTGCATGAGTCCGAAGGACACCACTGGAGGGCCTAGTGTGGCTTGGCAGCTCCTTGCTAAAGTACCAGCTGCTGTCCTGCTCTTCTGAGTGATACAGTCTTGGATTTCTGAGTCCCTATTACGGGCTTTGCTGTTGGCTCAGATGGTAAAGAATCCTCCTGAAATGCAGGAGACCCAGGTTCAATCCCTGGATCAGCATGGCTACCCACTCCAGTATTCTTGGCTGGAACATCCCATGGACAGAGGAGCCTGGTGGGATACAGTCCATGGGGTTGCAAAGAGTCAGACACGACTGAGCGAGTAACACTTTCATTATGTACACCAAATTCCTTGTTAGCCGGTAGCTTGCCTAATTAAAATAGTTAAGTAATTGATAATGATTTAACTCCACTGTTCTCTTAGAAGTTGTCAATTGGGAGTTTTATTCTTTGCTTTTGGATGAAAACATGAGTTTTGGTCTTTCTTACATAATAGATAGTCCAGGCAATCACTTCAAGTCACAAAAAAAGTCTTGATTCAGGCCTTTGAAATTAGGTATTTTAAACCAGTTTCCATTAGTGTTGGAATCTATGTATTTAGTTTTGACACTAAGTTGATCTGATCATTTTGATCAAGAAGGATACTCTCATTAACCAGCACTCAGACTTCATTCAGGGTTAAGGTCTCTCTTCCAACTTCCCAGCCAGGACTTATCTGTCTGTCTCTCTTATGGAAGCAGGGTTTTAACCGACACCTCTGGAGATGGAGCTGAGGGAAATAGAAGGAAAGGAAAGCAGAAGGTGTTTACTTGACTTGATGGCTAAAAGCTGGTTTAGTGCTTTCTGAGTCTGCTCACTGTTTAAAACAGACACTAGTGAGCATTTTGTTCCCAGCTGGAACCTTACAACCATGTACCTTCATGTAGCTGTTGGCTTTAGCTTCTAGTTTTCTGGATAGGGTTCCTTTCAAAATGACATCCCTGCTGTGAATCCCACCTCCAGTCTTAAGGATTTTTATACCCCTGACATCAGGTGCAGACTTCTGCCAGACTGTTGCCTTAAGCAGGAGTGTTTGTTGACTGCCAGTTGACTGAATGTCCATTGCCTCATTCAGAGGCCAGGGGACCCTTTGAAGCCCTCTAGGAGAAGGCAATGGCACCCGACTCCAGGACTCTTGCCTGGAAAATCCCATGGATGGCAGAGCCTGGTGGGCTGCAGTCCATGGGGTTGCGACTGAGTGATTTCATTCACTTTTCACTTTCATGCCTTGGAGAAGGAAATGGCAACCCACTCTAATGTTCTTGCCTGGAGAATCCCAGGGCCAGGGGAACCTGGTGGGCTGCCGTCTATGGGGTCACACAGAGTCGGACATGACTGAAGCGACTTAGCAGCAGCAGCAGGCCTGAGGTGAAAAGGAAAGCCTCGCCTGCCCCCTCTTTCCCCTGCAGTTAAATATTTTTAATAAAGAAATTCTAACAGAATCCTCCCTTGATTTTCATTCTCTCCCAATCTCTATAGCTTATGTAGAGTCAGTCTTAGAACTGTCTAAACAATTTTTGGCCACCATTTTGAAATTTTCATAGGGTAGTCATGAGACCATTTTGGAAATACTAGTTTACCATATTTTAGTGCCTCCGTTGACAGTTCCAATTATAGATCCTCATAGAGACAGATAATTCAAGTATCTTATTTCTCATTCAAGAGCTAGGACATCTCCCATAGTAGAACCAACTGTGTTGGTGGTATAGTGTGAGCACAGCCACTCTCCATAGTGGAACGGACTGGTTTGAATGGTCTTACTTCATTGATTTGCTCACCTAATATTTATTGTTTCCTGTGTGCCAGGCACTGTGCCAAGCACTGGAACCAGAGTTTAATAGGATCCAATCTTTGCTCACAGCTCATAGGCAGAGAGAGTGGAATGTGGACAGTGCCCTCAGGTATTGTAAAGTGTAGAGGGAGCTCAGGGGAAGCAACTGCTAATTCCAGCAGGGTTAGGGAAGTTTTACAGAAGTGACGTTTGCCCCAAGAAGGTCATTCCAGGAAGAAACCTTGAGGAGCATATTCCCTTTGCTGTACAACATACCCTTGTACTTTATTTATTTTATATTGAGTTGCCCAAAAAATTTCTTTAGGTTATTCTGTCACATCTTACGGAAAAACCCAAATGAACTTTTTTGGTCAGCCCAATACATACTGGTTCATACTTCTTAATCACGTTAAATTTTAAAATTTCTGTTAAAAGTGAACTTTGAATTATGGTCCTTATTTTCCTTATACTAATTTAAATGTATAAATTATGTTTTTATATGCAGGACTTCTTAATTACTCAAATGACAGGAAAAGAACTCTTTGAGATTTGGAAGATAATAAATCCCATGGGGCTACTGGTACAAGAACTGAAGAAAAGGAATATTTCAGTTCCTGAACCTAGACTCACTAGGCAATCTGGAAGCACCACAGCTTTGCCTGTGTATTTTGTTGGCTTATACTGGTTAGTAAAATTTTAATCTTCATAATATTGATCAGAGTCTTAAAAACTGATTTTTCACAATTCTTTAATAAACCTCGAATTGCATTAAAGGATTTTTTGAAAACCTCATTCCCTTGGTGATCTAGTCACTAACTACTTCCTTTCCTGCTGGTCATCCTTAGGGGAAGGTAGATAATCTATGGTTTGCTACTAGTAGCTTTGGTTAACCAAACTTTTATTATAGAAATCTCATGGAGTATCCTGCTAATGTAAATATTTCTTAAAAAAATTTTTGACTTATAATAGAGATTTAACCCCAGTCCACACTTGTAACAGCTTCAGTTGAGCCTAGAACTGAAAAAGAAACTGAACGTTGTCCATCGAAATAAGTCAGTCCATGCTGAGAACTTACAGGTTTTTTAGTAACAGTCGACCTGCCTCAGGTTGATTTCAGGTGGATAGAAGTGTTAAGTGTAAACTGTGAATATTTACTATGACTTTTAAAGTTTAGGTAAATATTTTTCTAATTTTATATGATGTAGGACTTCGTAGGTATACAAGCAGTGGAAGACATTGCAAAGGAGAAAATTGATGGTGTTGTAAGATGTTTCATCTTTAGTTTTAGTTGAAGTGCAAAACAAAATGAGATGCCCTTGCTTGTCATATTGGCAAGCCTTAAACGCATCCTTCAGCAGCAGTTCATACACTGCTGGTAGAAAGAAAAGAAAAGGCACAATATTTCTGATAGTTTTGGTGAATATTGCTGCCAAAATTAGACCAGGGAAACCTGATCTGTGTGCTTTGTTTTATGATGCACCATGTAATTTCAGGGTATTGTTGGGTTTTTCTCCTAGTGATAAAAAGCTGATTGCAGAAGGCCCTGGGGAGACCGTACTGGTTGCAGAAGAGGAAGCTGCTCGAGTGGCACTTAGGAAACTCTACGGGTTCACTGAGAATCGCCAGCCCTGGGACTACTCTAGGCCCAAAGAGCCTGTGAGAGCAGAAAAGACCATCGCTGCCAGCTAGCCAGCCAGAGACGTGCAGCCTGAAACTTGTGAGCAAAACAGCGAGACGAACGAACTTCAAAAGATGATCCAAGCTGGATATTTTTTAAATTGTAAAGAAATATGTCTTGTTCCTCATACTGAGTTCCTAAAATTGAACAAGTGTTTATCAGGTCACTTCTTTTATTTTCTTTTTATTCATTTTTGTTTTGTCAAAAATCTTTTGATCTTTTGGTATTTTCCTGATAAATTTTAACTCAAATTCTTGATCTTATTATTGTATTTAACTTGTACAGTTAAGTGTATTTTATTCCCTTCTGACTTTGAGGTATCATAATTTGAATGTATATTTTACATGAAGTTGCTGTAATGCCAATTAAAAAAGTTGTTCTTCATGTATTTCGTTGTAGTTTAATTTGATATACCCAGATTAGTGAACCCTGCCTCTCTAGTATAGTTTTAGCTAAAATAGTTACAACTCTTAACCTTTAGAAATGTAAGGTGCTGATTATAACAGTCAGGCATTTACGATAACTTAGGTGGCAACTACCAAGCCTGTGTTCTTAGAGCCTGTGGTCCATGGTGAGAGAAACCTCGGTTTAAAATTCTGTATGCAAGTTAATTTCATAGCTATTTAATTTCTATAAAATGAATGGTGGGGATGTACATTTTATGCTTTTAAAATAAAAGCAGATTAAAACAATGGAAAAATAAAATATGTATTTATCAATTTAGTATTCCATAATCATAGCAACCACGTCCCAAGCACAGCTCTTAAATATTGTAACACATTTAATTCAGTAGAAGACACATCTTAAGAGTGTGTCTTTCTGATTCTTTAATCCTTTGTGTTCAATTCACTAGTCCTCCTACTGCAAACTCCCTTTATTTCTTTTCAACCTTTTGGCAACAGTAATAATTTTCAGTTTCAGTCTGCCAACAGTCACTCCCCAGAAGTTAACAAGGAAAGTGGGAGTTGAGAATAGTTTAAACTGGTAACACTTTTTGCCATGAAATCTTTTTGTGAAGGAAGATGAAGAATCTTTGAAACTCCTAACCAGTTTCAAAGCGGACTTAATATCATCTAGGAGGAATTACTGGAGAAGGAAACGGCAACCCACTGCAGTATTCTTGCCTGGGAAATCCCAGGGATGGAGGAGCCCAGTGGACTTTAGGGGTCACAAAGAGTTGGATGCAACTTGGCAACTAAACAAGGTGAAAAAAGAAGGCTTACGGCTATGACAGCTAACGCAGAGACCGCTTTTGAAGGGGAGTTAAAATTACCTAGTTGGCTGGATTGGTTAGGTGAAGTGTAAACTCTCACCTTTCTTTTGAGAGTTACTCCAACTCCTAATAATTCAGCACAGGGAAAGAGGACCAAAGCCAATAGTGAAATGCTACCCTTAAACGTATCATCCACAAGTAAACACATCAAGCATCTCATTGACAACATAGGAGGAAAGAGATACTATATAAAAAGTTTCTGGGAAGCAAAAGATGGTAAGTGTCTTCCAACCACTTCTCATCCAGCATGTGCTAGAGCAATGTTCTAATTTTATTTTACTTAAATATTTTTTTCCAAAAGTCTTTGGAGAACTCAGTTGCAAACTGAGTAATCCTTCCCTTCTCTGTAAGTTCTACGGATATATTTCTGCTCAGGGCAGTTTGCAGGACCGTAATCTACAAGTTTGGAGGGGAATTATCTTCACCCTTAGGTTTTTCACGCTTCTAATCCTTGAATGCTTTTAGGGTTACACGTGGAACAAGTCTAGCTCTCTAGTTCATAAAAACTACTTTGTAGTGTAGTGTTAGTTGCTCAGTCGTGTCCGACTCTGTGACTCCGTGGACTGTAGCCTGCCAGGCCCCTCTGTCCATGGAATTCTCCAGGCAATAATACTGGGAGTGGGTAGCCAGTCGCTTCTCCAGGGGATCATCCAGCCCAGGGATTGAACCTGGGTCTCCTTCATTGTAGGCAGATTCTTTTCCATCTGAAACACCAGAGAAGCTGGTACCTTTAAAAAGCACCAATTAAAATACCATGAACTAGAACACTCTCGTACTTCCTTGTGAAATAGCTTGAAACTTGGGACCAACTTGAACGACTACTTAATTTGCTATATGAGAGTAAGTATTACAGAAGTTTGATGTGTGGGCAAGAGGACCATGTGGGTATGAGGGTGTTGCCAAAGGACTACCCAAGAGCATTCAGTGACCATTCCAGGACCTCTTTTTGACTGATGTTTAGACCATGTTGAGAAGACAGTGGTTATAACCGTGGGAAGTTGGTGACATATGAAAGCACTGACTCAACCTTGGTACCGGAGAAGAAAGATGTTGAAGTCATTTACTTTGAAATGCTGAGACTCCCATCCTCCAGTTTCCACAGCCCCCAAAATGTTCCTTATCCCAAAGTGTAATATTGATGTCTATAGACTCAATTATCTAAGCCTTAACTCTTTTTTACTGTAGTTCATATGTTATATGCATATATAAAATAGGGCATATTATTCTCAAAAGTATCATGTGGTTTTAAGGAAATGAAATATTAGTAAAAACTATCCCTGCAACTATACATTATAGTAAGTGAAGTAAGTCAGAAAAAAATACTATATGGTATCACTTATATGTGGAATCCAAAATATGGCACAAATGAACGTAATTATGAAACAGAAACAAACGCACAGATAAAGAGAACAAACTTGTGGTTGCCAGTGGGGATGGGAGAGGAATGGACTGGAACTTCTATATTACATATTGAATCAATAAACAAGGTCCTACTGTTGGGAACTATACTCAATATTCTGGGATAAACCAAAATGGAAAAGAATATTAAAGGAATGTATGTATATGTATAACCGAGTCACTTTGCTATACAACAGAAATTAACACAACATTGTAACTCAACTACACTTTAATTTTTAAAAAAGGCAAAAAAAACTCCCCCTAAACTATTATCCTAGTTAGGAATGAAACACACGAGACTATCTTTTTTTTTTAGTGTTCAGCATTTTAGGGATTTTGGCCACAAGATGGTGCTCTAACCCTACTTCTTAGTGAAGTATTCAGTTCAGTTCAGTTGCTCAGTCGTGTGCAACTCTGAGACGCCATGAATCGCAGCACGCCAGGCCTCCCTGTTCATCACCATCTCCCAGAGTTCACTCAGATTCACATCCATCGAGTCAGTGATGCCATCCAGCCATCTCATCCTCAGTCGTCTCCTTCTCCTGCCCTCAATCCCTCCCAGCATCAGAGTCTTTTCCAATGAGTCAACTCTTCGCATCAGGTGGCCAAAGTACTGGAGTTTCAGCTTTAGCATCATTCCCTCCAAAGAAATCCCAGTGCTGATCTCCTTCAGAATGGACTGGTTGGATCTCCTTGCAGTCCAAGGGACTCTCAAGTGTCTTCTCCAACACCACAGTTCAAAAGCATCAATTCGGCACTCAGCTTTCTTCACCGTCCAACTCTCACATCCATACATGACCACTGGAAAGACCATAGCCTTGACTAGATGGACCTTTGTTGGCAAAGTAATAGTAGTATGCAAAGTAACATTAGGGGGAACAGTCTTTTCTCTCCAGACAGGAAAGGTTGATTACAAGACCTCTTACAGCTCTCTTCTGCGAGCTTGCCTTTTCTTCCCTCAGGATGTAAAGTTAAGAATTTCATGTATGAGCAATTCACTTCTGATGAAAGCCAATGTTTGGAGCTCTTTTTATCTTTACTAGAAAAGAGTGAAAAGTTAAGGGCTGTCATAGTTAATGTGTTGAAAAGACCTTTTCTTTTTTTTTTTTTTTTTGGCCCCTTCTTATTATTCTTCCTCCTCTTTTTTATGATGGAAGAAAATGCACTGCAAAGGCAAGGGACACTGTCCATCTTGATACTTAATAAAACCAGATGTGGCCATCCTTCTTATGAGGGTGGGGGAAGGTGGGGTCCAGCTCACAGCTTTCCCCAGCTGCAGGCAGCCCCTTGAGAATGCCCAGCAGGCAGCATGCTGCACACCTCTGCATCTTTAAGCCCACCTTTTCTCTTCCCTTCAACAGATCCCTGAGTCATCTCTGTTGGTGAAGCTCTCCAGCATGGTCGCTAGACCCTAGGGCCATGGTTCACAACTTCAAATGCTGCTTCTCACAGCATTTGAAAGCTGCAGTTCTTTCGGGGATACCAAGACTGATTGCTAGACTGAATTGAATCTTACAAACTGAGGACAATTTTTCCAAGAAAAAAACGCAGGCAGTCAAAAATCATAACCACAAGCAAACAGGCTCCTGAAAGAAGCAAGCTTTCTTGGCATTGTAGTATCTGTGCTTCCCACTCAGTGTTCACTGGCTCTTGTTCAATTACCTGGCTGCCTGTTAGTTCTCACTAACGACCAAAGAGTAAGGGTTTTAAGAAAATTTTCTGAGATGGAGAAAATGGAATACGTTAGTTTATTCCCCTTCAATTGAGGAGGAACCCATTATTTGATTATTCATGGAACACCTTTTTAACCTACCTGCTGTGCAATAAAATTGCACAGTGAACCTGTGACTTTATTTTAATGAGTTTTGCAGAACAGAAGAGAAATGAGGACATTGTCAGCTGGAGAAAGACATTTCTAGTCAGATGTGGAAGGTCTACCTGACTTTCTGATGACACTTCCTTTACATAAGCTATTGTTATCAGCGTTTCTACAGCAAGACAACATGTCAGTAAGAGATATTTATCAGTAGACAATACAGTGAATGAGGCAAATGCAGTCAAAACAGCACAACCCTCAGACTAACAACAATGATCACTATTAGGTGGGGCTCCTGACAACTCAGGTTTTGATCCTGGGATTGCTTTTTGTCTGAGAGGGACAAGCATGAAGGTTTCCAGTCTTCTCTTTACCTTCTGCAGTTGAGATTATAAACTTTATTTAAAGTTTTTTGTTATTTCTTATTAAACTTTTTTTCTAATGTGGACCATTTTAAAGTCTTTATTGAACTTGTTACAATAATTATGTTTTGGTTTTTTCGCCACAAGGCATATGGGGTCTTAGTTCCTCAATCAGGGAATGCACCCCCTGGGTTAGAAGTCTTAACCACTGGACCACCTGGGAAGACCCAGGATTACAAACTTTAGATGAAAGAGATACAGCTTAAAGAAGTTAAAAAACTTGTTTACATTTTGCTACCTCATATACAGTAATTTAATCTGCAAGCAACGATGTACCTGGTATTGTGTAGACTAGTGGTTTCTCATTTAGCAAATTCCTCCTTTAAATTACAACTGCTTCCTTTTTTCTTCAAGATTTCAGTGAGTGTCAGAGGTGCCGTTTGGGGAATCTTGAAAGAAATGAAGCTTAGCCAGTGGTGTTGTCCACTCTTTGGCCGTCCAAAGTGGACTCTTGGTAGGACACAGTGTCTTTCTGCATCACAGGATGTCAAGGACATAGCAATCGGCCATCAGCTTACAAAAAACCTCACCGCTCCCAGGGAGTCACCACCACTCACATCTACTCATCCTGTTCCCAGCAAACTCCACCCTTCCTCCTTCAGTTTTTTAGGTCCTTTAGTGTGGAGCTCAGGTGTCCTTCAGCTTTTAATTTTCGGAAAAACAAAGAGCTACAGGGACAAAAGCCACTCCTTTGTGTCTTTTTGTAAAGTTCTCTTATGACTGGCACTTTTTTCAGGTTATCTGTCATCACTTCCTTTTCAGGACAAAGACTCAAAGGCCGACAAGACAGCGCTTTCAATTTACTTGGGTCAGTGCCCACTCCTTTTTCCCCTCTTGTCTCAGGTGAATTGAAACCCCCATCTCATTAAGTGTCCAAGGAGTGAGTTTCCTGGTTGCTGATCTCTGCTTTTCTGTAAGTTTACCATTTTGTGACCTTAGGGAAATCGCAGCCAATCTCCTGTCCAACTTCAATGTGACATCTAATCCATATAAGAATTATTTGCTGAAATATCCACATAGCAAATAAAGATTCTGATACCCAATTCCAGCTTGTGCGGGGGGTTTTCCCCACACCAGCTGCGGGTCCTACAATTCAACTCAATTACAACACTACCCACCTGAAGAGAGCATCAGATTCCACAGATTAAGGGCTCATAAGACTGCTCCACTTGACATGCCAATTGCAAGCCCAGGTTGTTATCTGTACCTTTGACCCACTGGCTATCAATGAGAGGTTTCCATGACCCCTCCTTGGGTTCAATAAATTTGCCAGAGCAGCTCCCGGAATGCAGAGGAATATTTCATTTACTAGATTACTGGTTTCTTATAAGAGGACATAACTCAGGGACAGCTGGATGGAAAAGACCAATAGGGCAAGGGCTGAGGGAAGGGCGAGGGCAAGGAGTTTTCAAGGAGCATGGTGCCCTCCCTGTATCTCAGCCGTTGAGTTCACCAGTCCAGGAGCTCTGCAAGCCGTCATCTTGGGTTTTCACAGAGACTTCATGTCATAACCTGCTGCTGTTGCTGCTGTTTAGTTGCTAACTCGGGTCTGACTTTTGGCAACCCCATGGACTGTAGCCCACCAGGCTCCTCTGTCCAGGGGATTTCCCAGGCAAGAATGCTGGAGTGGGCTGCCATTTCCTTCTCCAGGGCATCTTCCTGACCCAGGGATTGAACTCGCATCTCCTGCACTGGCAGACAGATTCTTTACCATCGAGCTACCTGGTTTCTATTATAAGCATGATTGGTGAAATCATTGGCCATCAGACTGATAGAACCTCTAGCCAACCCCCTAGCCCCAGAGGTTGGGGGATGGGGCCCCCGAATTACATGGTTGGTATTCCCCACCCTTGGGAGCTGCAGTTACCTTAACATATTAACATAACAAAAGACACTTTTGTTGTGCTCCTCACATAAGACATTCCAAGGGTTTTGGGAGTTCTGTGCCAGAAGCTGGGATGAGGAACAAATACTGTATATATATATTTTATTATAAATCACAGCAGCACAGTAAATATAATCTTTTACCCCAGGTCTGTCATATTTGTGGCACTCTCCATAGTTTAAATTTATTCCAGTTTCCTTCAAAGTTTTCATAAATGTTATCATTTTGAAGGCAAGGCCTTCAGACCCACTAAGTGTATCAAAAGATAAAAGTTGAATTTTAGAAAAATAATTCGATCAACTTTCCCCCTAAATCCAGGAATTATAAACAAGGTTTACAAGTCAGCTCCCTGGGTTGGGAAGATCCCCCGGAGAAGGCATGGCAACCCACTCCAGTATTCTTGCCTGGAGAATCTCCATGGACAGAGGTGCCTGGAGGGCCTATAGTCCATGAGGTCACAAGAGTCAGACGTGACTGAGCAACTAAGCACAAGGGTCAGCCAGGATCAAAACTGGGTATTGACTGATGAGTATAAAAAAAGTTAAACTGGAGCCTATTATACAGAGTGAAGTAAGCCAGAAAGAAAAACACCAGTACAGTATACTAACGCATATATATGGAATTTAGAAAGATGGTAACGATAACCCTGTATGCAAGACAGCAAAAGAGACACAGATGTATAGAACAGTCTTTTGGACTCTGTGGGAGAGGACGAGGGTGGGATGATTTGGGAGAATGGCACTGAAACATGTATATTATCATATGTGAAATGAATCGCCAGTCCAGGTTCAATGCATGATACAGGATGCTTGGGGCTGGTGCACTGGGATGACCCAGAGGGATGGGATGGGGAGGGAGGTGGNGGAGAGGACGAGGGTGGGATGATTTGGGAGAATGGCACTGAAACATGTATATTATCATATGTGAAATGAATCGCCAGTCCAGGTTCAATGCATGATACAGGATGCTTGGGGCTGGTGCACTGGGATGACCCAGAGGGATGGGATGGGGAGGGAGGTGGGAGGGGGGTTCAGGATGGGGAACACATGTACACCCGTGGAGGATTCATGTCAATGTATGGCAAAACCAATACAATATTGTAAAGTAAAATAATAATAATAATAAAGAAGTGAAGTGAAGTTGCTCAGTCGTGTCCGACTCTTTGCGACCCCATGGACTGTAGCCCACCAGGCTCCTCAGGTTTCCATTTCCTTCTCCAGAGGGATCTTCCTGACACAGGGATCAAACCCAGGTCTCCTGCATTCCAGGCAGACGCTTTAACCTCTGAGCCACCAGGGAAGCCCAATAATAAAGAATAAAATCTAAAAAAAGAAAAAAGTTAATAGAAACTGCAATAGAAACTGGTGACCAGAAGAGGGAGCTCTCACACCTGTGAAGACATGAGCCCAATAAGGAAAAATAATTTTCTTTCCTGGCAAGGACTCAGCCAGTGGGAAGACAGGAACCCTTTTTTTTATCACAGCCTCTCAACTTCCTGTTCTCCTCTATAAAAGCTTTTCCTTCTCTTGCCATGGGGGTAGATAGTACTCCTCTCACCATAGTTGCATATCCCAAATTGTAATTCTCTGCCTATCCTGAATAAACCCATCTTTGCTGAAGAAATGCCTGGCATTTTACATGTTTTAAGTCAACAGGAGGAAGGGCTAAAGTTGAGTAAGTTGAGAGGATCAAATGAAAAAGAGAGGATATACACATATATTCAAGCTCAACATTCAGAAAACGAAGATCATGGCATCTGGTCCCATCACTTCATGGGAAATAGATGGGGAAACAGTGGAAACAGTGTCAGACTTTATTTTTGGGGGGCTCCAAAACCATTGCAGATGGTGATTGCAGCCATGAAATTAAAAGACGCTTACTCCTTGGAAAAAAAGTTATGACCAACCTAGATAGCATATTCAAAAGCAGAGACATTACTTTGCCGACTAAGTTCCATCTAGTCAAGGCTATGCTTTTTCCAGTGGTCATGTATGGATGTGAGAGTTGGACTGTGAAGAAAGCTGAGCACAGAAGAATTGATGCTTTTGAACTGTGGTGTTGAAGACTCTTGAGAGTCCCTTGGACTGCAAGGAGATCCAACCAGTCCNATCTAGTCAAGGCTATGGTTTTTCCAGTGGTCATGTATGGATGTGAGAGTTGGACTGTGAAGAAAGCTGAGCACAGAAGAATTGATGCTTTTGAACTGTGGTGTTGAAGACTCTTGAGAGTCCCTTGGACTGCAAGGAGATCCAACCAGTCCATCCTAAAGATCAGTCCTAGGTGTTCTTTGGAAGGACTGATGCTGAAGCTGAAACTCCAATACTTTGGCCACCTCATGCGAAGAGTTGACTCATTGGAAAAGACTCTGATGCTGGGAGAGATTGGGGGCAGGAGGAAAAGGGGACGACAGAGGATGAGATGGCTGGATGGCATCACCGACTTGATGGAATGAGTTCACTCAAGTCAGTTCACTTGAGTGAACTCCGGGAGTTGGTGATGGACAGGGAAGCCTGGCATGCTGCGATTCATGGGGTCGCAAAGAGTCGGACACGACTGAGGGACTGAACTGAACTGAACAGATATATGCGGGCTTCTACCATGGCTCAGAGGGTAAAGAATACGTCCACAGTGCAGGAAACATGGATTCGATCCCTGGGTCAGGAAGATCCCCTGGAGGAGGAAAGTGGCAACCCATTCCAATGTTCTTGCCTGAAGAAAATCCCGTGGACAGAGGAGCCTAGTGGGCTACAGTTCCCAGGGTCGCAGAGTTGGAGACAACTGAGAAATCAAGCACATGCTCAGATACATACAGCCTGAGAACCTTGATACCATGAACCTCCCATAAGTTGTTTCCAAGTTCTATATATGATAAGTTTGAGACATTATCTTTTGAAGAGGCATTCAGAAACAAGACCAGATACTGCCAAATTTAACATGTCCAGTAAAATCAGACTAATTTACTAGGGAGCAGACTGCCTGTATCACAAAACAGGGCCATTACATCGACAAGATAAACGCTTTTGGTCCTTTCTGGAATGAGAAGTGTAGAGTCGAGTGTTAGCACTGCAGGCACTTTTATATCTTCCTGGACTAATGAGCACTTGGTCCTACTTCCTTATTTTATATATACACTTGCAATAGTTAAAGACTTTTCTAGGTTAACATTCTCTCACCCTTCCAAAATCAAGCCACTTAGGGAATGGTCATATTTATCTTTGTACTGCCTGATACTTGGTACCCAGCAGGAATACAAATGAATGAATGAAGTGTATAATTCTCAAATTACTACTAACATTATACCTTTTTAAAACTATTCAAAATAACTGGATGGGATCAGAAAATTGAACACCAGTAAAACTACTTTAAAAGGCTTTAGTAACTATACTAGCACGTTTGCTAGAATATAAGTAGTCTTAGGTAACCATTCAAAATAATTCTTTGGCATTTACACTTAAATCAGGAAAACAACTGTCCCCTTGCTCTCTTCTCTCTTGGTTAATAATCAAGGTTGTTATTGTTCAGTTGCTGAGTCACATCTGATTCTTTACGACCCCATGGACCGTAGCTAGAGAATACTAGGGAAGGTTGCCATTTCCTTCTCCAGGGGAATCTACCCAAACCAAGGGATCAAACCCAAGTCTCCCACTTGGCAGGTGGATTCTTTACCTCTGAACCACCTGGAAGCCCTAACAATCAAGGTATCCACATTTAAATGGTTGCAAACAGCCACACTCAGTCCATCTGCCAAATAATTGTAAATGACAAACTGGTGAAGAGTTGAATGTGAGGTTTTAATGTACAAGGAGAGGAATAGAGCTAATAGATTTTTTAAAAAGTAGTTTTTGATAACTACTGTTCTTACAAACTATTCTTATTTAGATAAGGGTACCCAAATCTTTAGAAAATTAATAAAACAGACAAAAAATGGTAAACTTAGAATTGTGACGAGTTCTCCAAAGACACAAAAGACAAAAAAAATCCACAAAAACTTGCTTTGAAAGACAAGCGTTTTAGCCTATCATCAAAAATGAAAAAGCCACTGTTCACCGGATAATTTCTTCCTGCTTTTGCTACCAAACCCCTCCCTACCTTTGCTAGGAAGCCTCAGCCCTGGCCTGAGGAACCCTATCTAAAATTAGAGACAGGAATTCTCTGTGATAGTGGTTCCCCTGAATTGATGCTTTTGAACTGCGGTGTTGCAAAAGACTCTTGAGAGTCCCTTGAACTGAAAGATTAAACCAGTCAATTCTAAAGGAAATCAGTCCTGAATATTCATTGGAAGGACTGTTGCTGAAGCTAAAGTTCCAATACTTGTGGCCGTCTGATGCAAAGAACTGGCTCCTTAGAAAAGACCTTGATGCTGGGAAAGATGGAAGGCAGGAGACGGGAACGACAGAAGACGAGATGGTTGGATGGCATCACCGACTCAATGGACATGAGTTTGGGTGAACTCCGGTAGTTGCTGATGGACAGGGAGGCCTGGTGTGCTGCAGTCCATGGGGTCGAGGAGAGTGGAACATGATGGAGCGACTGAACTGTGTGTGCTGTGCTAAGTCACTCAGTTGCATCCGACTCTTTGCAACCTCGTGGACTGTAGCCTGCCAGGCTCTTCTATCCACAGAATTCTTCAGTCAAGAATACTGGAGTGGGTTGCTATGCCCTCCCCCAGGGGATCTTCTCGACCCAGGGATTGAACCCAGGTCTCTTGTTTCTCCTGCACTGGAAGGGAGATTTGGGGAGGTGCTGAGGCAGGAACAGTGACTGCCAGATTTAGGTGAGGGACAGGAAGGCCAGGGATTTTTTTGCTGTTTGCCTAAGTGCAAAGGTTTATTAGAAGAGACTGAGGTATTTTTAAAAGGCTGTTTCTTTTGTTGTATTTTCAAATAGCAGACAAATGGCTTTTTCTTCTTCTTCTTCTTTGTTTTTTTACTACTCATAACACTTTATTTTTACTTTGTACAAAATACAAAAATGCAAATCCAAAGAGTACAGACCAGTAGTTGACAGGCACACTGCACAACAGCAAACCTTGTCTAGCATGACATTAGTTTTTTAAACTTTATTTTAGTGGATACATGCATTATATAAAATAACAACAAAAACACACAAAGAGGCTAAAGATTTCACTATTTCTACCCCCAAAGTAATGCAAGATTACTTTTAAGACTTCGGATGAGACCCCAAAAAATTTTTAAAAGGCCAATAATATTTTTTTCATATAAAAGTAAAAGCTACCATAAAATGTCCTTTTTTTCCCTCCCCCATCACACTGATGAAATTTTTCTGAAAAGCCACACATATAAACAAAACAAAACAAAAATCCTGAACTGGATAGTACATACTCAAGAGGGTTGTTAACCTAGGTAACCGCTCAGTAGTTTAAAGAATCTTTTAGACATTTTGAAGCCTTTCTATTCATTTCTCAGTACAGTGTTCCACCATCCTGCTCCTTACCCCGCTTAAGACTTCCCAGAACAGAAATGCTGCATCACTGAGTCTCTGAACCTAAGAACTAGTTTTGAAAAAGAAAGTCATGTACAAAAATATTTAACAGAACTAGGAAAGATGTAGGAAAGGAGTCTTTTCTTCATAGCAAAGTAGTCTCTGCTCTGCATGGTTCCTTCCATATACTCTTCAGGGTTTGTTTATCTGCCCCATGAATAAGACAGCACCTAGAGAATTAAAAGGAAACAAAGCATAACTCTAGTCCTTCGGATAAGATGGAAGATATATCTAAGGGGAGGGTTCTGGGCTGTCTTTAACCCCACTGCTCTTAAGCAGTTCCATCCAGTGGAACTTTCTGCAGTGATGGGAGTGGGCTGCATCTTCATTGTCCAATATGGTAGCACTGGTCACGTGTGGCTATTGAGCCTTTGAAATGTGGTTTCAGAAACCGAATTTTAAATTACATTTCAATTGTTGTTGTTTAGTCACTAAGTCATGCCCAGCTCTTTTGCAATCCCATGGACTATAGCCTGCCACGCTCCTCTGTCCATGGGATTTCCTAGGCAAGAATACTGGAGTGGGTTGCCACTTTCTTCTCCAGGGGATCTTCCCAACCCAGGGATTGAACCCAAGTCTCCTGCACTGGCAGGTGGATTATTTACCACTGAGCCACCTGGGAAGCCCTTCATTTTAATTAAAGTTAAAAAGCTAAGTCTCACGTGTGGCTAGAGGCTCCTGTTTGGGCTGTTTGGCTCAGCAGCACACTCATTATAATGGTTAAGATGCAATGAGATAAAGGATAGGAGGCAGCCTAGGTTATTGATCAAAAGCCGAGTAAAAGCTGGAATGTGTTAGTTTCCACTCTGCACCGACATGAAGACAAGCTCTTCACAAAGACAGTCTTAATTATTCTTCATAACTGTACTAAGAGGTGGGAATTACTGTTATTCTAATTTTAAAGATGAAGCTAAAAGACAGAGCCAACTTTGAACCCATGACTCACGGAGCTAAGACTGACTGAACTAACAATCCTCAGGTCATAACAGCAGGGTGCCCTTACAAAGCTACAAGACATGTAGCTTCCTGAAAACTTTACCTAATTGCATTTATTTTTAAAAAAAGTCAGCAGACGTCAAAAGCCCCAAAGGACTGCAGAGCTCTTCAGATGTTAAAAAAAAAAAACCAAAAAACTAAGAGACAAAACCTAAAATCCTGTGTTTGAGAGATGCCATCACACTGTGTAAAAACAGTCTGATTCTCCTTTCTCTGCAAAGGGGGCAGTCACACGACTCAAAGCGCTGGCACTTGTTGACACATAGGAGAAGGATTCAAAGCCGCACTGCTGGAGTTAACGCACAGCTAGTGAACAATGGGAGAAGACGATCACTCACCTGTAGGATTATGTCGGATGAAAAACAGAAAAGGTCTGTCTACTATAAACCAGGGAGGAGATGACCTTGCAATCAGAATCGCAGCTGCAGGAAGAAAAGGAAAACCCATTGTACACCCAGCATGAGGCCAGCAAAGGCAGCACGTAATTCAAGGCAGGACGTCATTCCTGTCCCAGAGGCTGGCCATGAAACAGGCCCTGTCGTCACCACTGATGGCACAGCCACCGTGGTGGGCCAGGCCCTTTCCAATCTGCCTCATTTAGTTCACACCAGCCCATCTCCTTTAAAAAACATGCCTACTCCACGCAGCAGTCTTACGAGGATGAACTGAAACATATGACAGCTCTTAGAACAATGTGTGTGTATGTGCTCAGTCACTCAGTTGGGTCTGACTCTGCAAGACCATGGGCTGTAGCCCACCAGGCTCCTCCGTTCATGGGATTCTCCAGGCAAGAATACTGGAGTCGGTTGCCATTTCCTTCTCCAGGAGATCTTCCAGACCCAGAGATCGAACCTGTGTCTCTGGCACCTCCGGCATAGGCAGGTGGGTTCTTTAACAGTGTATACCACTTAAGAAGCACCCAACACATATTCACTGTTACTATTAATTGTGCTTCATTCATACCATCCACCTAGCTAAGGCCTGGCCCCTGGTCCTTCTGGCCTATCCAAATCCTTTCTCGGTACCAAGGACCAGCTCACTTCTCATCCATTTTGTCTGTGCCTTCTTCCTTGGGCTCATCATCTAGACTTTCTTCGCGTTGGCAGTACAGACTGCTCATCCGGGGCCTACTACCCAACACTGCTATTCAGCTCATCTGGTGCGGACACTGGAAGCAAACGCGTCTATGCTTATGGTCTTAGACACGTTTCCTCTGCCCTGTTTCCCAACGGTAGCTCTGATCTAATAAGCCAGTGATAAGGCCTTGCAAAAGGGCGGATACCTGGCATAACTGCCCCATGCTTGCTGCAGTGGCCCAGTCTTCTTCCTCAAGCCCCTGGGAAGCTTTAAGGCTTGATGTTGTAAGGGAAACAGCTATAGCTATGCTTGGACAAACTGCTCAACCTAGGGTTAGTACAATCAAATCAAGAGTCAGCAAGAGATATGGACTGAACTGTATCCCTCACAACTGTCCGCTGAATCTCTAGCCCCAAGTGTGACTGTATTTGCATACAGGGTCTTTGGGGAAATCTTTCAGTTTATTTTTAAATTTTTAAAATTTGACTTTGGCTGTGCTGGGTCTTCGTTGCTGCACAGGTTTTTCTCTAGTTGCAGTACACAGGCTTCTCATCGCGATGACTTCTATTTTGGGGAGCCCAGGCTCCAGGGCACAAGGGCTTCAGTGGGTTTGGCTCCCTGGGCTCCAGGGCACAGGCTCAGGAGTTGTGGCGCACGGGCTTAGTTGCTCCATGGCATGTGGGACCTTCCTGGACCAGGGATCAAACCTGTGTCTCCTGTACCGGCAGGTGGATTCTTTACCACTGAGCCATGAGGGAAGCCCCAGGAAGGCTTTAAGTTTAAGTGAGGCCGTGAAGGTAGGGCTCGAATCTAACAGGACTGGTGCCCGTATAGGAAGAGAGTGAGATGCCAGGGATGCGAACACACAGAAGAGGCCACGGGGGGACACAGAGAGCAGGTGGCCGTCTGCAGAGAGGCCTCAGGAGACACCAACCCTGACAACACCTTGATACTGACTTCTGCCTCCAGAAATGAGAAGTCCATTTCTTTTGCTTAAGCCGCCTACTCTTGCCATGGCAGTCCTAGCAGGGCTGGCTTCGAGGGCGTGTGACCTGGGCAGGCACAAGACCCCACACTCACAGTGGCCCTATACTTGGTCTAGTGCTTCGTGGATGCTGCTGACTTGAAATAGTTGTTGTTGTTTTTGTTAGATATTATCTACTTATTTGACTGTACTGGGTCATAGTTGTGGCATGCAGGATGTTTAGTTGTGGCGTGTGGGTATCAATCCCTGATGAGGGATTGAACCCAGGCCCCCTGCACTGGGAGCACAGTCTTAGCTACTGGACCACCAGGGAAGTCCTTGAAATTCTTAGTAAGTTTTGAACAAAAGGCTCCATGTTTTCATTTCGCATGGGGCCCTGCAACGTACGTAGGCGGTCCTGACAGTACTAATGGCAACACTTCTCAATAACTTTGGCAAAATTTAGATGTCACTTTCTAGCTCTTTGTTTTAAATGTTATTTTAAGGAAATAAAAATTAAATGTTTATTCTAGAAAGGCAATAAAGGGTCTATTTTGAGTACAAGTGGTACATTTTAATGAAATATTTGACCCAGTTACAAGTAAAGCTAAGACAGTCAGTTTATAAGTTCACAGAGTTTGGGCAGATCTAGTCATCCAATTTCATATGGATAATTAGGGGGTACAAAAACCAACCTAAGACTGCTCTGTTCTCTCCTCCATTATATGAGCCATTGAGGAGAAAGCAAATGTGGAAGTTCTAATTATCGAGGAAGGCTGCAGAGCAATCCTGCCAGAATTCAACAGTTGCTTGCTAATTCTTCACTTGGTCTTGGATAGACTCGATTGGCTATTTTCCTCTTAGTAGTTGCTAGTATTTTGTGTTTCAATATGAAGATGGGGCTTTTCTGCCAATAGAAAGCCACAATATGCTTGATCCATCTGAGAGTGGGGGTAGGGGGTGTCAGTTAACCACGATCCCTAGGTCAAGTCTGAGGGGCGACCCCACAGATGTAGCCTATCAGGCTCCTCCGTCCATGGGATTTTCCAAGCAAGAGTGCTGTAGTGGATTGCCATTTCCTTCTCCAGGGGATCTTCCCGACCCAGGAATCGAACCCGGGTCTCCCACATTGNGAGGGGCGACCCCACAGATGTAGCCTATCAGGCTCCTCCGTCCATGGGATTTTCCAAGCAAGAGTGCTGTAGTGGATTGCCATTTCCTTCTCCAGGGGATCTTCCCGACCCAGGAATCGAACCCGGGTCTCCCACATTGCAGGCAGACGCTTTACTGTCTGAGCCACCAGGGAAGCTGGATTAGAACACAGCCGTGCCTATTTGCTTGTATAGTCAGTCTATGCTGCTTTCATACTGCAAAGGTGGAGCTGAGAAGTGGCGAGGGAGCCTGTACAATCCACAAACTCATAAACTAGGTCCCATCCAGCTCTTGACGGAGAAGGTCTGCTGACTCCTGTCCTGGAGGAATTTCTACTGAAGTACTTCCCGTAATGTAACAGACCCTGAGCTTCATGGACATGGGTTTTCCCCAATTCTCCGCTGTCTCCCGAGCGTCAGCCCACAAAGCCTGGCTAGAAATGCGGCTCCCGAGCGTCAGCCCACAAGGCCTGGCTAGAAATGCGGCTCAGGACACAGAAGCTGAGTTGATGAAGGAACTGGGTGTACTTGCTCCCGGCCCTGGGACCCAGGGCTAACTTACTTGTTGCTGCTGAAGCTTTGGTTCCATCTTCACTGACTTCAATTTTTGCTTTTTGCAAGATGTGAGAAACATGAAGGTTTTCTGACCCTGTTTCCAAAAAATAAACAGAAACACCATTTGCTTGATATGCAGGCCGCTGGGTTGGGTAAGAGAAGTAATCTTGAAGCCATGGCAAGTTTCAGTCCTTAAAAGGTGTTAGGAGAGGATGGGAGGAATCGAGAGAGTAGAACGGAAACATATACATTACCATATGTAAAATAGATAGCCAGTGGGAATTTGCTGCATGATGCACCAGGAGCTCAAATGACGACAACCTAGAGGGATGGCATGGGGTGGGAGGGGGTTCCTGAGGGAGGGACCTATGGCTGATGCATGTTGATGGATGGATGGCAGAAGCCAAGACAATGTTGTAAAGCAATTATCCTTCAATTAAAAATAAATTGAAAAAAAATCAAAACAAAAAAGTATCAGAGGAAGTGACTTCTGACAGTGCCCATGATGGAAGGGTATAGCGTGACTGTCACTGCAGTGAATTTCAGTCTCTGTCAAGTGAACTGTGACATCACTTCACAGCAGGGAGACCAGGACCCCAAGTGTGTTATTGCCTCTGTCGGTTCAACTCCTATCACTTAAGAATTTTAAAAGAGCAGAGCTTTAAGAAGGTAATCTAGTTTTCTGGAAGAAGCAAGCCAACAATGTTACTTTTGAATTACAGAATCTCACATCCAGAAAAAATACAGCAGTTACACACGGGGAACCTGTGGCCCAGAGTGTTAAGAAACTGTCCCCCAGTCACATGGCTCATTAGTGGCAAGTAAGAGCGGTCTTTTCCTATAAAAGTCCCTCACTTAAGGGCAGAGTAGTGACACAGGAGGAGGAGCCAGGCTCAGAAGTGCAGCTAGGCCCCTGGGACCTTCTACTGAACACCTTTTTCTTCTCAGCAAACCTCACCATTCCAGCAACACCCACTGGGGTCAGCATTTGAGGAGAATGCAGACAGAAGTTAATGTTGACCCTGATGGGACACAGGTCTGGTACAAAGGGAGAAAAGTGCTTTTTGTGTTGTCTGCTTTTAAATCGTCTGCACTGGTTCTCGGCTCTAAGGTGACTGATCATGAATGAGAGACACGTTTCCAGGGCCCTAGTCACCTGCACGGTTAAACAGAACGTCTCAGGAGAATTTCTGGCACCTGCTCCTCCCTCGGAACACCTGTGAATGCCCTGTCACAGGTATCTAGTATTTAAGCTACAATGCGTAATCCTGAAGGGGAAAGTGCAGGGTAAAACAGCACTTCCCAGGCTTCACTGGGATGAGGAGCCTTGTTCAAGCAAAGTTGCTGACTCAGTAGGTCTGAGTCAGACCCACAATAGTGACTTTCAGACAAGGTGATGCTAATGCAGCTGGATAAGGGAAGAGAGTTTGGTTAACATGGGATGAGTCTCAGAACATCCATGGAGCTGCAGTTTTACCAGGGGAGTCGCATTAATCCCCAGGTGTTAATCCACAGGTACCCAGGTGTTCACTAACAGGCAACTGAGCTTGGTACTGAACTATTCTCTTATCACTCAAGGGGAAAAGTACAAAATGGAGCACAAATAATGTTTAAGCCTTGTCTGTGGACGGAGCTGGCTGTGCATCAATTAAAAAGACAAAGACCAACCATTGAGATATGACTCCAGGGAAAAAAAATTACATGTAACTGGCAAATGAAGGGATATCATACCAGCTGTATCCTAGATGGTTTGGCAAAGGCAGTTAATAAGCCTCCTTTGAATTTATATTTCAGATTAATGGGACTGAGATGCCAAAACCCTATTTGCACATCCTGGCACCTGCATTTGTTTGGTGGAAGTTAAACCATTTGAGAGCTCAAACATTCTTGATCTTGAAAATTTGAAAATACAGGGGAAAATTGTGCATTTGGAAAAATAAGAGACTAATACGTAACTAAGAGCCAAATTTTTAGGTAATGGAAACAATACGTGAAATGTTTCTTTAAATGCATGCAGTCACACAGGTTTCCCATGAAATGTACATGGGAAAGGTAAGGGATGGATGACTCGTGCTGACGTAAGTGATGAAGGCTCGGTAGCATCATTTGGTGAGGCAGCCAATGAAACCCTGAAGAGTTTTACAGCAACACATTCATAATGTTGCCCTTTTCCTTCTGAACAAATCAGAAACTCAGTTTACAACATACTGTTCAAGTTTAAGAGCAAGTTTTAAATTGAACATACTTGTTATTTTTGCAAAATTCGCCTTTGATGGATCAAACATGTCGGTGATGCCAAGGACTTTCAACGGCTCCTTCAAATCTGTTTGTGCCACAGCTGTGAACCTAGCACAAAAGCAGAAAACAGGGAGAAAACCATTATAAATGATACAAAATGATATAATCAATGCCAGTGGGAAAGAATGTTTACAAATGTGTGTTTAAATGTATACTCTGAACAGTCATATCTTAAATTTTAACCCCAAGATTTAAGTACCAGGTAAGTAGAGAACAATCCTTCTCTCAAACATATATATGGCAAAATGGAACAGTAACAGCAAGTAGGGGGGTCCTCACCCTCGCGGGCAACAGGCTCACCATTCTAGCCCGAGGAGGACCTATGGAAGTACTTTCTCTTATGCTGAATGGGGAGATGCAGGGTTGCAATAGGAAAGAATCTCTGTATTCTCTTACAAGTTAATTGCTAAAGGGATGTTGCCTTTAAGCTTAAATTATACCTACTTGCCCATCTCTGGGAACCCTGCCTCCCAGGTAATCAACATTAAGCTAACACACTTTTGTTTAGCTCATGGGAAATAGGCCAGGCCCACCTGTGAATGATTGCAGGGAGGAAGAAATTGACACATCCCCTCTGGAGACTGATGGAAACCAGGAAATGTTCAACTTTACTCCCTCCCTTTTTAGTATAAAAGAAGCCTGAATTCTAACTCAGGCAAGATGGTTCTTTGGAACACTGGTCCATCATCTTCAGTCTGCTGGCTCTCTGAATAAAGTCGCTATTCCTTGCTCCAGCAACTCATCTCTCTCTCTCTCTTCCCTTTCTTTTAGAATATTTTTTTATTTGACTGCTCCAGGTCTTAGCCGCAGCACTTGGGATCTTTGATCTTCTTTGCGGCCTGTGGGATCTTTAGTTGTGGAATGTGGGACCTAGTTCCCTGACCAGGGCTTGAACTCAGGCCCCTTGCATTGGGAGGAGGAAGTCTTAGCTATTGGACCACCAGGGAAGCCCCAGCAACTCATCTCTTTATCGGTCTGTTGCTCGATGAGCAATAGACTCGGTAACAGGGTATTGACAAGTGTTCAGTATTCTACAGTCTTCCCCTGTATCCAACCACAGAACCACCATGGTTATTGGGATTGTGGATGCTCAAAGGGAGGAGATACACACCTGCTAGTTAAGTGTTTGCATTCTGGAAGCATTTTACCATTAAAACAGGGGTAAACATTAGGAATGATATTCCTTTGCATATGATATGGATTTGTGGGATACTTGGACTGTCTGGCATTATAGCTATACATATGTAAATGTCAGTTATTAAATCTGTCAACAGAAGATGTGTTTACCAGATTCTATCACATCCTGTGGGAGAGCAGCAAGGGTAAGTGAGCAGACCCATCACAGATGGGCTGTAGTGGTAATTTACTTACAATTATAATTTATGTACATCTCCAGCCTATTCATTTACAGCAAGTGTTGCCTTATGTGAAGGCTTATTTTACAACAAAAAACTCTTGGGAGGATTATTATAATACTTATTATGAATATATGCCTCTGATTGCTTATCTCAGTGACTAGAGGATTACAAGCTATCAGAACTGGAAGGTACGTGTGTATGTTTGATCGTATCCAACTCTTTGCGACCCCATGGATGTAGCCCACCAGGTTCCTCTGTCCATGGTATTTCTCAGGCAAGAATACTGGAGTGGGTGGCCATTTCCTGTGCCAGGGGATTTTCCCAACCCAGAGATCAAACCCTCATCTCCTGCACTGGCAGGGGAATTCGTGACCACTGAGCCACCAGAGAAGCCCCCTTTGAACAGTGAGATATACTAAAAACCCTTGCAGTGGCACAGCAGCTTGTGGTCTGGTAGAAGGCTTAGTGACCAGGCTGTTTTCTCTCCCTCCCCATCATCATTATCCTGCCACAGAAGAGGCACAGGGATTGAAAACGAGCTTCTACAAAAGCATAGCTTTGGATTCCCACCATGCAACTTCTGCAAAATAAAGCGGGGTTTCATGATGTGTCAGCCTTCGGTTGTGCGTGACAGTCACTCCCAGGGCTCAAGGGCTCCCGCTGTTTTCTCTTTTAGGGACAGGGGCTACTTACTTGGGCAGGATGACCTGCACCCGCTTGGGCACCATGGTGCTCACCCAGCTGTCGATGGTCTTGGTGCTGATGTGAGGGACAATGGCCGAGAGTGGGACGGAGCTCTCTGTTGGCAGCGCGATCAGCATGCTGATGCTTTCGCCGTGGTAGGGCAGCTCGATGAAGTTGTACCATAAGCCACTGGGGGTGCTTGTAGACCCTAAAGAAATCAGAGGCAGGTTCGGGGCACCCTTGGTGACTTCCAGAAGGAGCAGGAACGGTTGCTGATAGCCAGGGTAGTTTTTTATTTATTTCATTGTGTTGACTTTGGGGCATATACTTTTATCGTTCTCCATTTTTTATATGCCCATTTCCCAAACATGTTTGTTCACCTTTTGAATCTTTCAGATCTTCGGGGCCTACCACATAGCATGTGTGTTAGTCGCCCAGTTGCACCCAGCTCTTTGTGATGCCATGGACTGTAGGCCACCAGGCTCTTCTGTCCATGGGATTATCCTAGGCAAGAATACTGGAGTGGGTTGCCATTTCCATCTCCAGGGGATCTTCCTCACCCACCCAGGGATCAAATCTGCGTCTCTTACGTCTCCCGCACTGGCAGGCAGGTTCTTTACTGTCTGAGCCACCCGGGAAGCCCCCACCATATACCACAAAGCAGGCATCAACAAACATTTCATTTTCAAAGGATGACCATTCTCCTTTTAATCGTAAGAAGACGACTGATATTCAGGCCCCATATGTATGTTTTTAAAAGATGAGAAACAGCTCATTTTCAAAATCATGATAACATTCAGGTGAGTACATCAGATGGTTTGGTCCTAACTGCTTTGCCTTTGATTTCATTTTTTGTATTATAAGATCTCTAGAAGACAAATAAATGCCCAGCCACGTTGGTCTACACAGCACTCACTGCTTTCCCCCTTCATTTTCTGTTTTTATGAAAGCTTCCAAAAACAGCTTTCTTAGAAAGTCAAAGTCAAGGGCAATTATTTCTTCCTTCACTGGTAAAGAATTCTTTAATCTAGACATATCTGGAGAAGGCAATGGCACCCCACTCCAGTACTCTTGCCTGGGAAATCCCATGGACAGAGGAGCCTGGTNCTGAAGTGAACTGAACTGACAAGCAAGGCAGTGACATGATTTTCTACAAAAAGACCAAAACAAGGGAAGAAAAATTGAGGAATGACACTTAACTCAGAGAAGGCAACGGCATCCCACTCCAGTACTCTTGCCTGGAAAATCCCATGGACAGAGGAGCCTGGTAGGCTGCAGTCCATGGGGTCGCTAGGAGTCAGACATGACTGAGCGACTTCACTTTCACTTTTCATTTTCATGCATTGGAGAAGGAAACGGCAACCCACTCCAGTGCTCTTGCCTGGAGAATCCCAGGGACGGGGGAGCCTGGTGGGCTGCCGTCTCTGGGGTCGCACAGAGTCAGACACGACTGAAGCGACTCAGTAGCAGCAGCAGCAGCAGACACTTAACTACTTTCTTCTACTTCAGGTTTGTTATTACACAAACTTAAAGATTGTTATTATTTTAAAATGATTATCTCTTAACGGTTAGTTCAAAAGGTAATAATATTTTCAAAAGTGTCCTTTAATCTTGTTCGTAACAGAAGGTAATATAACTTCAACCCAAAAACTTTCCTTAATCAGACACCTTTCACTGTAGCTCTGGCACTTATTTCTACTTCTTCTTTTCCAAACGATTTATATCATCTTACAATGCAGTTTTTTTCATACTGTCCATGGGGTTCTCAAGTCAAGAATACTGATGTGGTTTGCCATTCTCTTCTCCAGGGGATTACGTTTTGTCAGAACCCTCCATCATGACCCATAATCTTGGGTGGCCCTAGATGGCATGGGTCATAGTTTACTGACGATGTCAAAGCCTTATCACAATAAACTGTGGAAAATTCTTCAAGAGATGGAAATACCAGACCAATTTACCTGCCTCCTGAGAAATAGTCTGCGGGTCAAGATGCAATGGGAATGATGGACAGGTTCCAAATTGGAAAGGAGTACATTAAGGCTGTATATTGTCCACCTGCTTATTTAACTTATATGCAGAGTACATCATGACAAATACTGGGCTGGATGAAGCACAAGCTGGAATCAAGATTACCAAGAGAAATATCAATAACCTCAGACAGGCAGATGACACCACCTTTATGTCAGAAAGCAAAGAAGAACTGAAGAACCTCTTGATGAAAGTGAAAGAGACTGAAAAGCTGGCTTGAAACTCAACATTCAAAAAACTAAGATCTTGGCATCCAGTCCCATCACTTCATGGAAAATAGATGGGTAAACACTGACAGATTTTATTTTCTTGGGCTTCAAAATCACTGCAGATGGTGACTGCAGCCATGAGTTAAAAGACGCTTGCTCCTTGGAAGGAAAGCTATAACCAACCTAGACAGCATGTTAAAAAGCAGAGGCATTGCTTTGCCAAAAGTCCATCTAGTCAAAGCCATGGTTTTTCCAGTAGTCATGTATGGATGTGAGAGCTGGACTATGAGGAAGGCTGAGTACTGAAGAATTGATGCTTTTGAACTGGTGTTGAATTGGTGTTGGATAAAGAGTCTTGAGAGTCCCTGAACTGAAAGATCAAACCAGTCAATCCTAAAGAAAATCAGCCCCGAATATTCATTGGAAGGACTGATGCTGAAGCTGAAGCTGGCCAACACTTTGGCCACCTGATATGAAGAACGGACTCATTGGAAAAGGCCCTGATGTTGGGAAAGATTAAGGGCAGGAGGAGACAGGGACGACAGAGGATGAGATGGCTGGATGGCATCATCAACTTGATGGGCATGAGTTTGAGCAATCTCTGGGAGTTGGTGATGGACAAGGAAGCCTGGCATGCTGTAGCCCATGGGGTTGCAAAGAGTCAGACACAACTGAGCGACTGAACTGAATTGAAAATGCAGTTTATAAGCATTTTCGTTGCCTCCACAATGATTGTCTTTTATTTGCTATCTATAGGCACCGTGAGTATTTGTAGTCTGTGAGAGTAGTTGGAAACTACTCAGTATTTTATGTCAGATTTGTTTTTGACCCACCAACCTTGATTTGCAGGAATAGAAACAAAACAAATAGAAGTGGAAGTCAGTGGATCCAGCAATGTTTTTCTCTTTCAAACACTGCGACTTTATCAAGTCCTTTGGCCTCTACGGATTTTAGTTATATTAATTTCTTAATATGCAAAACAAGGGGATCAGTATAGCTCAGTTCCAATCTTGTAACCTGGAACTTTAGGAGTCCCAGGGATACCCCAAGTGTCTCTTAAAAAAATATGACCATGAAAGTAGATCTCTGTTTTTACCTTTTACTGCAAACGGAGCAGCTATTCTTTTATCTGTTGTATAAATCCGATTTGGGTTCCAAAATCAGTTGGTGACTGCAACAATGAAATTAAAAGATGCTTGCTCCTTGGAAGGAAAGCTATGACAATCTTAGCATATTAAAAAGCAGAGACATCACTTTACCGACAAAGGTCTGTGTAGTCAAAGCTATGATTTTTCCAGTAGTAATAAGCAGATGTGAGTGTTGGACCATAAAGAAGGCTGAGTGCCAGAGAACTGATGCTTTCAAATTGTGGTACTGGAAAAGACACTTGAGGGTCACTTGAATTGCAAGGAGAGATCATACCAGTCAATCCTAAAGGAATTCAACTTTGATTATTCACTGGAAGACTGTTGCTGAAGCTGAAGCTCCAATACTTTCGCCACCTGATGCAGAGCAGACTCACTGGAAAACACCCTGATGCTGGGAAAGATTAAAGGTGAAAGTAGAACGGGGCAGCAGAGGAAAAGATGATTAGATAGCATCACCAACTCAAGGGACATGAATTTGAGCAAAGTCTGCGAGACAGTGGAGAACAGAGGAGCCTGGCATACTACAGTCCATGAGGTCACAAGAGTCGGACATGACTTAGTGACTGAACAACAACAACAATATAAATTAGGTATTTGTATACGATTTCATTTAAAGAACAGGTCAATCAACTAAAAAGAATTTGAAAATAACTATCTATATAACTCCCTAAGGTCCATTTCAGTTGTCACATTTTATCCTATCTCTTCTTTTTTTTTTTTTTTAAATTTCCCAGACATACTTCAGAGTTCCTGTGTGTTGGCAGTATATATTAAAATGTTGTGTCAGAGATACAGCAAATGATACAGTAAATGCCTCTTAAGAAAAGAATGGACAAACACACTAATTGGCTTGTTAACCCCATCTCTAATATTGATAGATATATAACCATTAATTTCCAGTCACTCTTCAAGACAATGGAGGCAGAAAGTTCCAAACTCAGGCAATTGCTTACATTCTCGGAGTCATAAGTCAGCTAAATCAATGCATTAAGCATCAACTGTTGGGTTGGACACCTAATACATTGCACGTATTTTTTTAAATCCTAACTATGTCAAGACCTACAGGAGCCTGTTTTTTTCTTGAAGATTTTACAGCCTATTAAGAGAAAAACATGTCAATAGATTATTGCAGTAAAAGCTGTTAAGTACTATTATAAAGTTATCATAAAAGTGCTATCAGTGTCCAGAAAAAAAGGAATGTCTGACTCTGGCTAAAGTAGTAAAAATTCATAAATAAATCTATAAACTGAGTTATGAAGAATGAAAGAGACTGTGTTGCATGGAGCAAATCTCTAAACCATGATGGCAGCAGGCCAGCACATATGCAGAAGGCATAGAGGGACAAAAACCTGGGGAGTACAAGGTAACTTAGGAGTTTGGCGTGGCTGCACCGCTCAGTACATTGGTGGTTGAACATCAAGAAAAAAAGGCCACAGAGTTATTTTCCTTCAGATTAGAAATGCTCCTTCATATTATTATAAAACTTTACAGCTTCATAATTCAGGGAATGGAGACTCAACAAAGACTTTTAAGGGGCAATTTGGCAGGATAGATTTGTCTTCTAAAAAAAAGACAACATGGATGTGTAATATGAAAGATGGGCTGGAATAAGGAGGATGCAATGAGAAGAACAAGAAAAAAGGCTGCTGCGGTGGGTCAGAGAGAAGGTGAAGAAGGCCTGAGAGATGGAAAGAGCAACCAGACTGGAGAGAATACCTCCGGATGAGTTAAAAGGATCTGGTGACTGGAAATAACGTACTAATAGAATTCTAGCATAGGAAAACATGAAAGCTATTCTCTGTTCTATTTCTTAAAGATGAAAAAGCATTCCTTATCAACTCTATTTTTCACAAAACATGACTAGCAACTGTTATCTCTCTCAGATAAATATATAGCCAGTCCATTTGTAGAGACTAATGGATAACTTAATTAAGGCCTGACAAGATTCTCTAGGATAAGAGATAAAGGGCAGTTCCTATTTAACAGTCCCCCGTAGATGGATGACCTAGGCATTATTAATAATTATTTAAGGCATTCCCCATCCTAATGAAGAATTAACACAGGAGCTCCCCTTATCACTTGGAACATCTTGCTAGATAGTACAATCTGGAGCCTATTTTTGCTTGGTCAAAAAGCCTGACAGTTAGCGATGGCAGGCTATTAATCTTTGTGCTGACTTCAAGTACAATATCAGGGTTGTAATTTGGCTTGGGGTTTGTCACAACGGATTGTTTTCTGAGATAGCAGATGGTTTGGAAACTATCTGCCATGACAGACCAAACTGACCAGAATTTCAATTGTCTGTTCCAGGAGCGATGATGAGAAAGGTGCATGCGGGAATTAACTTTCCTGGTTTAACTGAAAATGACAAGGAATTTGTGGTCAGAACGTTGTCAGGTTACAAGAAGGAAGGGAAAATGAGAGGCAAGTGGGAAGTTCCTAATTAACTTCAATCTACTTCAAGTAAATTTCCCTAACTCAATGTTATTGCACAGATGAGGAAAGTCGATTTATGCCATTCAAGGCTTGATTTTATAATTTTGCTCTTGAAGAAGGAGATAATCAAACAACAAAGGAGTATAATAACTAGAGACCTGGATTATGGTGATTCAGAGTGAGGTATCAGGTAATTGAATCTAGACAGTTTGTTCAGAGCAGGATGCAAATAAGTAATTTGGACATCTTAAATGAGCTCTGCCAAGTTAAAACCTCATGAAAATTTTGTAAATATGCCATGTGCTTTAATGCAATCTGAGAGTAGAAGGTAGTTTACAGTGATTTTGTACTTCTATTTGGCCATTATTATTATTATGGCTTTTAAAATGTTTCCCATGACATCCTTCTTGTGTAAATGAATCTGTCCCAGGGACACTCTAGTAAATGAGATGAATTAATGTGAAATCCTAAATAATTCATGTGCTTGGAAGCCACTGAGACATTGCTCATATTTTTATAGAAACTAAACCACCTTGTGATGCATAAAAAAGTATCTGCATATGAAAATATCTAAAATATTAAGTATAAAGCTGTGCTTAATCCACAAAAAAGAAGGAAACATTAAAAGACTATAATAAAAACCACTTTATACTAGCAGAGATAACTAATAGGATTTTAATTTGATGTTTTGTTTTGTTTCATTTTTTGGAGCTTGTTTCACTATCTTTGCCATCATTTCTATGGTTCTGAATTAAACTGGAGTGACATTAACAGAGGAGGAGGGCAAGTGAGATATAGAAGGGAGACTGGAATTAAGAGGCAACACTGAGGAGCAGAAGGCAGTAGGAGATGAATAGAGGCTGAGATATTTATGTCCCTGCCCCTGTCAAGGTCTGATTTTAGGCTTGTTATATAAAATTCTCAAGGTCACTGTTTTCTTATCTATAAAATACAATAATAGTATCAGTCTTAAAGCTTATAGTGAGGTGAAAGTCTTTCAGTCATGTCCGACTCTTTGAGACCCCATGGACTATATAGTCCATGGAATTCTCCAGAATATCAGAGTTGGTACCCTTTCCCTTCTCCAGGGGATCTTCCCAACCCAGGGATCAAACCCAGGTCTCCTGCATTGTAGGTGGATTCTTTACCAGCTGAGTCACAAGGGAAGCCCTTAGCTTATAGGGCTGTTATAAAAATAAAATGAGATAATATTAATATGCAGATTGAAGGGCATGATACAGAGAAGGCACACAAAATTTTGAACCTACCTGACCATTCTGCTGCAGGAAAGGACCTTATACTGCCAGCTTTTTCTAAAAAGGCATTTCTAGTAATATGTCCCTTCAGTAATATGTGAACTGTGAACTCCCTGATGTTCAAGCTGATTTTAGAAAAGGCAGAGGAACCAGAAATCAAATTGCCAACATCCACTGGATCATGGAAAAAGCAAGAGAATTCCAGAAAAACATCTGTTTCTGCTTTATTGACTATGTCAAAGCCTTTGACTGTGTGGATCACAATAAAGTGTGGAAAATTCTGAAACAGATGGGAATACCAGACCNTATTATAAACAGTGCTGCGATGAACATTGGGGTACATGTGTCTCTTTCAATTCTGGTTTCCTTGGTGTGTATGCCCAGCAGTGGGATTGCTGGGTCATAAGGCAGTTCTATTTGCAATTTTTTAAGGAATCTCCACACTGTTTTCCACAGTGGCTGTACTAGTTTACATTCCCACCAACAGTGTAAGAGGGTTCCCCTTTCTCCACACCCCCTCCAGCATTTATTGCTTGCAGACTTTTGGATCGCGGCCATTCTGACTGGTGTGAAATGGTAAGAGGTCACATTTTTTTAAATTAGGGCTTTGAAACACAGGGCAAACTCTACATCTCCATCTGTTCCTCCAACGGATGTAACTTAGCCCAAGCCCTTCTCTGGTTTCCATGGCAGCCAGTGGTGCTGGAAGGAGCCAGAGACCCCAGACTGGGGAGGGCTGGGTAGTGTCTCGGGCACTGTTTTGAATAGGAGGCCATGCCTGACACCCGCAGAGCCTCTGGCTAGACTTGGACTTGGTTTTCTGGCCTGAAGATGCCCCGTGTGCCACAGTTGCCTTCCTGGCTCCCCCACGGAATGCCTGCTCGTCTCAGATGCCTCCATACCGTTCAGCTTTCTGGGGGTCGAGGCCTCCTTCCTGCCTCCGCTAGCTCATCTCGCTGTGCCCGTCTCCCCAGAGATTTCTCAGGGTGGGCGGAGGGCTTTCAGAGTTGAGACCGGGACTGAAGGCCTCCGTCTGTCTCTGCAGAGCTATTTTAGGTCTGAAAGGTAATGCTGTTGTCCAAGGTGAAGGCGAGGCAAGGACACCCTTTGGAGTTGCAACGATCCAAGTAAACTTTAGGAGAAGGCAATGGCACCCCACTCCAGTGGGGTGGAAAATCCCATGGACAGAGGAGCCTGGTAGGCTGCAGTCCATGGGGTCGCTAGGAGTCAGACATGACTGAGCGACTTCACTTTCACTTTTCATTTTCATGCATTGGACAAAGAAATGGCAACCCACTCCAGTGCTCTTGCCTGGAGAATCCCAGGGACGGGGGAGCCTGGTGGGCTGCCGTCTCTGGGGCCGCACAGAGTCGGACACGACTGAAGCGACTCAGCAGCAGCAGCAGCGGGTAAACTTTACTGCCTAAGAAGACGTGGCGGACCTGCCGGCCGCGGCTCCCAGCTCCGCTGCAAAGCGCGGTTACCTGGGGGGCTCTTAGTCTCATGGCCAGGCCGCCCCCCAGACCTGCGGGGTCAGGGTGGGGAGGTGGGCATGCCAAGTGTTGCGTGTAGATGCTTCCAGCCGGGGAGGGANAGGGATGGGGGAGCCTGGTGGGCTGCCGTCTCTGGGGTCGCACAGAGTCGGACACGACTGAAGTGACTCAACAGCAGCAGACATGTCTAGAATGCCTTTGGCCACACTAAATCTAAGTAGAATTAAACCAGATCACAAGGCATGTAGAATACAGTGCTTTGTAAGAAGTTGACCTTTATCAGATGAAGGGGTGAATGTGAGCTGCCTAAGCATGATTCTTTTGGTGGAGCCTCTCTGGGTGTGTGAAGAGGAGTTGTCAGGGTTGGGGAGGGAGTGTAGTAAACAGCTTCCCCTGTTTCAGGTCCATTCTGTGCCAGGCCCACACCAACTATGCCAACACATTTAGAATCTACAGCACCCCACAAAGTAGATTTAGGCAGTCCTATTTATAGCTGTGAAAGTGAAAGTGTTAGTCACCCAGTCATGCCTGATTTTGCAACCCCATGGACTGCAGCCAGCCAGGTTCCTCTGCCCATGGGATTCTCCAGGTAAGAATACTGGAGTGGGCTGCCATTCCCTTCTCCAGGGGATCTTCCCAACTAAGGGATCTAACCTGGGTCTTCTGCATCACAGGCGGATTCTTTACTGTCTGAGCCACCAGAGAAGAATTTTATAGCTGGGGAGACTACAATTAGAGACACTAACTAACTTGTCAAGAAGGGACACGTGGCTGAGAAGTGGAGCAAAGCTCCATAATGACTCAGTATGTCTAAAACCCACTCCTCCTCCACTCCCAGACTCCCTACTCATTCTTCATCCATCCGGTAACTACCATGAGGGCTTTCTGATAGTTTACAGTACTCATGCTTACGAATAAAGACCCAAGAATGATTTAAACCAGCACTTCTCACAAAGTCATCTAGAGAACACACAGCCTGCAAGACACCTGGTAGACAAGACGAATTCCACATCCCAGGAAGCTCCGGACACTTGATTTTTCTTGCACATTCATAATACACAACAGTCCGAGAAAGGCTCTGAGATGTCCTGAAGAAAACTGTTTAACTCTAGTTATTCCCAGGTTTCCCAAATTTATTTGATCTTGGAATCCTTTTATCCCACGTGAAGGGGCTTCCCTAGCGGCTCAGTGGTAAAGATTCTGCCTGCCAATGTAGGAGACAATTCCTGGGTTCAATTCCTGGGTCTGGAAGGTTTTGGAGAATGAAATGGCTGCCCACTCCAGTATCCTTGCCTGGAGAATCTCTTGGACAGAGGGGCCTGGTGGGCTACAGTCCATGGGGTCATAAAGAACTGGACATGACTTAGTGACTACATAACAACAACAATCCCATGTGAAACATTCAAAACATTTAGCAACTAAGCAGTACAACTGAGGATGGCCCATCAGAGTGAGCACAAGTGCAGTCACAGCCGGTGTTGGGGAGAAGCCCAGGGCGCCGGTGTGGCGCCCAGAGGGGCCATGGGCATCCCAGGAAAAGAGCCTTCCACAGAGCATGCCTGAGCATCCCAAGAAACCTTTACACTAGCCATGTAATGGGAGACGTGTAAGAATTAACTACATGAATGGAAAACCAGCACTTCTAGATTATGTGGAATTCTGAAATGTTTTCTTGAACACTTCCAACTTTAGAAGAAGACCTCGGTGACCCTGGTGAGGTTCCTTAACCTCTGTGTGCCTCCTGGTTTGGAGAACAGAGATCAGGAATATAAAAAGTGTGAACAAACATAACCAACAAGGTCCTACTGTAATAGCACAGGGAACTCTATTCAATGTTAAATGGCAGCCTGGAGGGGGGGACTTGGGAGAGAGCAGACACATGTATATGTATGGTCGAGTCCCTTTGCTGTCCACCTGAAACTATCCTAACATTGTTAATCAGCTACCCTCTAATATAAAATAAAAAGTTAAAAAGAGTGTAGCCCACCAGATCATCGTGAGGATGAATTTAGAAGCCATCTACAAGGTACTCAGTGGGGTTTCCCCGGTGGCTTAGTGATAGGCCAGTGCAGGAGATGTGGGTTTGATCTCTGGCTTGGGAAGATCCCCTGGAGGAGGAAATGGAAATTCACCCCAGTATTCTTCCCTAGGAAAAAACCCATGAACACAAGAGCCTGGCGGGCTATACAGTCCACGGAGTCGCAGAGTTGGACACAACTCAGCGATTAAACAACAAGGTTCCCAGCAAGGCCTGGCCATGCTGGGTGCCCAGCGAACGCTGGCCCCTTCTTCCTCCTCCTCTGAATGACCGAGAAGGACAAAACACTTAAGAATGAGAGAAAAGAGAAAGTGTTTCTCTCATGATCTTCACTCGACTGTTCTTTGGGGATGACCTTTGGTAATCACTGCATCTGAGACAAGGAACTTCAGTAAGCCTCTTCTCCAGATAGGGGTTGGACCAGAAGGGAGAGACTGCAAACTGTGATACGTAGTGAAGTGAAAGTTGCTCAGTCGTGTCCGATTCTTTGCGACCTCATGAACTATATAGTCCACGGAATTCTCCAGGCCAGAACACTGGAGAGGGTAGCCTTTCCCTTCTCCAGGCAATCTTTCCAACCCAGGGATTGAACCCAGGTCTCCCACATTGCAGGCGGATGCTTCACCAGCTGAGCCACCAGGGAAGCCCAAGAACACGGGAGTGGGTAGCCTATCCCTTCTCCAGCGGATCTTCCTGACCCAGGAATCAAACCAGGGTCTCCTGCAATGCAGGCAGATTCTTTATCAACTGAGCTACTGGGGATGTAAGAAACACTTTTAGCTGTGTGTATGTGTGTGTGTGTGAGTGTGTGTGAGTCACTCGGTTGTATTTGACTCTTTGTGACTCTATAGACTGTAGGGTGTGTGTGTGTGTGTGTGTGTGTGTGTGTGTGTGTGTGTGTGTGTGTGTGTGTGTGTC